>OX465257.1:13530446-13636914 GCA_949987775.1 Aproaerema taeniolella
AAAAGGAATTTTCATTTTTTGAAGATTACATCGTTGAGATGGTGTCCATTACGATGGCGACATTCTTCGAGTCTTTGGTGAAAGTTTCTGAAAACTTTCTGAAGAAGAGGTCTATCTACGGACGCAATTTTTTTCGGACGTTGGTCTTCAAGTCGTTCAAAGTTTGCGGAGAATTTTCATACACATTTGACTTAAGATACCCCCATAAAAAAAAATCGGGTGGCGTCAAATCCTGGCTTCTGGGGGGCCATTCAATGTCACCCCTTCTTGAAATGACTTTTTCGGGAAACAATTGGTGTAGGGCTTCAATTGAGTTGTTAGTTGTATGGGATGTGGCTCCATCCTGTTGGGACCATGTCCGGACATTGTAATGCTCACATTCTTGAAGCTCTGGCTCGAAAAAGTTGCGTAGCATGGCCACATAACGCGCCGAATTTACGGTGACAGTTCTGCCTCTTGCGTCTTCAAAAAAATAAGGTCCGATGACACATTTCGCCGACATAGCCACCCATGCGGTTACCTTCGGACTATGCAAAGGTCGTTGATGGAGCAGCCCTGGATTCTTGTTGCCCCAGAAACGACAATTTTGCCGATTGACATAGCCGTCCAAATGAAAGTGAGCTTCGTCACTAAAGAAGATGTTCTGGTAATCGTCAAACTCCTCCAACATTGTGTTTACAAAATTCAGTCTTAAATCAAAGTCGGTTTCTCTTAATTCCTGTACGATCTGAATTTTGTAAGGCTTCAAATTCAAATCAGAACGCAAAATTCGATGACCAGTCGCTCTGGACATGCCTAATTGTGACTGCCGTTTTCTAATGCTTATTTGAGGTTGACGTCGCACCGAACTTGCCACCAACTCAATGTTTTCATCCGTTCTTACACTTCTTGGACGCCCAGATTTCTTGCTTCCTGTTGTGTTTCCGGTAGTGTTGAAACTCCGGATCCATGAGAGTATGGTAGAGTTGCTGGGCGTTTCATCAATGTGCCTCAATCGATAATTGAGACGATACAGGCGCCGTACACGAATAAGCGATTTATTGTTTTCAAAATAGGCGCGAACGCAAAAAGCGCGTTGCTCTCCCGTGAACGACATGGCGGCAACTAAAAATCCTCAGAATGCGCTAACTAATGCCGCACTCCCCGCTCCCCTCTGTGGCGCCGGCTAGTCTAGACACACTTTTGAAATCGTTGGGTACTTATGAGACACCCTGTACTTAACATAACTTAACATTATACTTTTAGTTATACTTAACATTATTTGTTCCAAACAATAAATACTACATAGAACCTTAGAAGAAACCATCTAGGCTTACCTTGGCAAAAGGGATAACATTGATTTGGTACCTACAGTGGTAGTAGTGCTGCCACTGAATTGATAGCCTACCTATTCGAGGTAGGAAAGATGATTAAGTAAGATTGATACCAAATTCGTCATTTATTCCTTATGTGTACAGAGGAATAATAAAGTTATTTTACAAAGTTGTTTATTTTCAGTGGAGATTAATGAAGAAACGTAAATTAATCGTAATGTACCTACGAAAAATCTATATCTTCAGTCGTAATCGACATTAACTGCGTTTCCCAGTAACAGCAACCGTTGTGTAAAAAGTAAATATTTGTTCTCAAGTGAGAACCTTCATATATGTCTTTGTTTGTGAGCCTTTAAGTGTGACTTTTTTATACTTACTCTATTTTCTTACTTTCACTTCTCTCTCGGCATTGTTAGATTCGACGCCGATATTCGGAAAAGCTGTATGCATCTACATTTGTTTCTTGCGCTAAACATGTTACAACAATTTGTGTACTTATTCTTATAAAATGAAATCGAACGATTTCACTTCATACTAGTTATTCGAAAGTTCGTCACAAAAGTTAAATCAGCCACCCTTCTACTCCGTAGCATCTAAGGTCGTAATATGAAAAAATATCTGCTTCAAAATCAATAAACTCGTCGCGCGCTTGTTTACTGCGCGTGCGATACAAATCCTGCACACACGGGTATGCAAGAATCGCGCGAAGGTTTAAATACTTATTACGTTTTTCAGATGAAGAGTGCCAAGAGTTGATGTCAGAAGGCTCCCCATTGAACAGAAACCACATGGTTGCTGTTGGATGTTACAGCGAAGTTATTCCTGTCATACAATATTTATGTGGAAGATTGTCTGAGACACAACTGTGAGCATTTCTTTACAAAAAATTTTATACAAATGGCCTAATGTTAACAGCAGGTATTCATAAGATTTGTACTAAAAAAATGTTTTTAGCAACGCCACCACCCTTACGCAGAGACCTTCACTTCAATCAATCTAAGAGTGATTTCATAAAAAAATTAAATAATATTTTTATACTTACAGACTAAACGAATATGTAATTTTTGCAGGGTTCCAAAACAAAACCCGACAGCGCTGTTCTTTCTGGACTGCCTACTGACTCTCATATCCAGTTTGTCAGAACGTGTCAATGGCAATTCCCACTTCACCACCTTCCTCTGGCAGAAGTTCTGCCCCTCGCTCATATCCTTCCTAGGAACTCCGAGAGTTGACAAGAATATTAAGTCCAGGTTTGTGTTACAGATACAAAAGAATTTTTAATATGTGCTTACAAAATGTCCTGGCGCCCAAAAATTGGGAGACCCGACCCCACCTGAATTGGGAAAGTGCAAGGAAGAAGAAGAACAGTTGCATTCATTCAGAAAACTTATTATGCGACTTTGCCCAACCATTCTTTATAAAAACCCGACAGAAACATTTGTTTCTTGTTCAAAACTATCTTTCCACCCGGGACTTCGTTTCCGTAGGAATTTGGGAAAATTATGTAGCCTATGTTCATCAGGGATAATGTAGAACTCTAATGGTGAAAGAATTTTTCAAATCGGTCCAGTACTTTCGGAGCCTATTCAATGCAAACAAACAAACAATCAAATCTTTCCTCTTTTAACATTAGTATGGATAAAAATTTTCACACTATTATTACTTAACCTTTATTTATAGAGAACACGATGGTCACTTAGTGGACGACTCCGGTCGAGGTTCAGGCGCCCTCGTGTGTGCTCCAAGCTTCAACAGCAAGCAGGCCAAAGCCATCTACAGCATCGCCAACCAACTGGTCCGTCTGGTCGGCTCCACAGCCAATCTCCGACCAGTTCTCGAAGCGTTGTACCACAGAATGTTACTTTACCCTCCCGTCTCTCATAGAGTAGAGCCGTTGAGAAGTACAAGAGAACTTCTGCAAAATCCGAAGAGGTTATGCCAGCTTATTCTGCTGAAGAAAACTGATCACCCCGAAAGACATAGTGATGACATGGCTATTATAAGGCTGTAAGTAACTAGTTAACGCTTATTTCATGCTTCTTCTGAGTGAGCTTGCTACATGCTCGACCGCATCTTCGCTCTTATACTAGATTGTAGTCAAGAGCGCAAACGTTGTTGATAAAAAATAAAAACTTTTTTCATATTTTATTTTATTTATTTATTTATAAAACTTAATGCACTAAAGTACAATGGTGGACTTAATGCCTAAAGACATTATCTACCAGTCAACCTTAGGGTGATTCGTAGAGGATCATGGCAGTTGTATACCTCCATGGAGGTGAAAGACTAAACGGAAATACAATACTCATACTATCATATCAGCAATAGAAGACAAACTTCACTTTGCTTATTTTATTTTCTTCGCTCAAATTGTACCAATATTTATGGGTATGTTCCAGTTTTCAATAAGTCCTATGTTACTTATTTTAAAAGAAAAGATATGGATACTATGGATCCTGATACATTTGCTTGTTTTAGTATAATGGACGGTATAGAAGAATGCGGGCGAAGTGGTAATCCAGAGGTAGTAGCTGCAGCTGTAGAATGCGTTGTATATCTACTGGATGCCCTCGACAAGCTCTGTTCAAATGCCAACCATTACTTGTCGCCTGAAGTGGCAGCGCTTATACTCGAACACTGGCCCAAGCTCCAAGATGCTGACTACTCCGGACCTTTGACTTACCAGACATTGGCTAGGCTACCTAGTCCTTACAGGTACAGTTCTTGACAATTTGTTAACTGGTTTTCAATATCTGTCTTTATCGGCTTGAAAAACTAATGCGTCATCTCAATCCACAACCACTAAGGCCCGTTTACAGAAGGAGACTCAAGACTTGAACTATACTTAAGTATTGATTGTCTGTTTCTCTCACTATCAAAATGACAAAGACGACTGCTACTTAAGCATAGATCAGAGTGTGAGTCACGTTCTGCAATACGAACCTAAGTGTTGCTGCTGATGCAATCAACAATCCTTTAATTTCCCGTCTGATTGTAGCCCGCCAAATTATACAATTATGCCAAATTATACCCGACCCCACCTGAATTGGGAAAGTGCAAGGGAGAAGAAGAGTTGCATTCAATCAGAAAACTTATTATGCGACTGTGCCTAACCATTCTTTATAAAAGCCCGACGGAAACATTTGTTTCTTATTCAAAACTATCTTTCCGCCCGGGACTTAGTTTCCGTAGGAATTCGGGAAAATTATGTAGCCTATGTTCATCAGGGATAATGTAGAATTCTAATGGTGAAAGAGTTTTTCAAATCGATCCAGTAGTTTTGGAGCCTATTCAATGCAAACAAACAAACAATCAAATAAGTTTGTCATATTTGACGCTTCTGTTGCAGAGATGTAGTGGCAGTGTTACAGAGCAACGAAGAAAAAGATCACGATTCATCAGGTAAGTCCTAATAACTACTACTTTTCTGCAGCCTTTAAAACTTCCGTTTCTCTCTTATCCCTCCAAGGGTTAACTTGCCTTTGCACATTTAGTTTTCTTTGTATCCATCTCTTTTGTTTTGTACTTCTGATTATGTGCAATCAAGTGTTTATGTAACATAACATAATTGACGATGACGTGGAGACACCCCGGCCTTATAGAAATCTGTGGTCTGGATGTTAATGTATCAATTTAGAAACAGTGTTTGGTCGAGTGATAGTGGCACTGCCTCTTGATCGTCGGGTCCTGAGTTCGAATCCTAGTCAGGGCAAATATTTGTGTAAAAAGCAGATGTTGTTCTTGGGTCATGGGTGTTGACCCAAGAACCTTAGGGTGGGCCTTTGGGTGTGTAGCGTTTTATAATAATGATATTATTATTAGTGTTAAAGGGTTTCTTACACCAAGCCAACATTTTAGATACCTCCGGTCCAGAGAACGAGCCATCAGGTAGCGACGGTGAGGCAGACTCTGACGCTGACAATGTGTTCCTTCCTTCTCGTGCCAACCACCCTGCCTCACCCAACCATGCTGAAACTCGCCCTACTTTCGAAAAAACGAAGTCCATTCCAAAGACTTTGAATTTGGGAAGGTAAGTAACTATCAACTTTGTAAGTCTTGGAAATAAATAACTGTCAATTGGGTAATTTTCAACAACAGTACATTTTTGTCTAATTTTTGTGGAAATCTTTGTATAATCGAATTCTATATCAATAAATATTGCATAATGCATATGTTAACCAATACAAAAAGCTTTTATAATTTGACAAAACAATTCAAATATCCTGTATACTTTATTACTTATTCAAGCCACAGAAATTTACAAGCCACAAAAATTTATATTAGGACACAAAAATTGACGATTTCCACCAAAATTAGAGTTTAAGGTTACTATGAAAAAACAAAACAACATTCTCCACAAAATTTATTGTCTGGCAACAATAAATCAAAAGAAGAGTGGAAAAAGCCTTTCTCTTTTACTCCGACACCTGATAACTTTTAAGAAACAAAAAAATTGTAAATTGAGGTCAAAATTAGGACTAAAAGCAATAATAAATAAAGAATCCTACTGTCTGACTTTAATAACAAGTGAAGACTTTAACTCAAATAACTTACACAAATCTTCTTGGTCACAATAACATTTAGCAATAAATGTTATAACTGTCTCACTTTATTAAATAGTCTATAAGTACTTAAAGTCGCAATGACTTTTAGGAAACATCTTAGTTATAAATCTTCTAACTGTCTTACTTCAATGAACATGTACTTAAAGCATGGATCTAATACATCAGGATAGAAATCTTCGAGCTCAAACGCGGGCCGAAGAAGAGATAGAGCAACGAGGCAGAACGTCTCGTTCTAGTAGGGTGACAATGCGATTACTCGTATTATAATTTTTTTTTGGGAGTGCAAAGTATACGTAACAGACAAATACAGGCTTCCATTTAAGGATAGAAGTTTTCCTGTAATTTTATTTTTATATAACAAACCATCAGCAACATTTACGTTACTACATTTTTGTTATGAAACACCAAATCGTATGATGAATACAAGGAGGACACAGAGTAGTGGACATCGGGAATGTTTTTTTTTTTTTTAATTATAAGATGGGTTAACTCTTGACCTCAATCTTGACCAAGGTCATAGATGAGGTCGACGATGGAGCGAGTTAACCCAGAAAACGCCTATAAGGCACCGGTACTCCCACGCACCGACGGAACACAGCAAGCTGTTTGGCGTCGGACTTCGGTAGGAGGGTAGTCGCGAACCAGGCGGCCCTTTACAGAGCCTACCACACCGCATGAGACCATAGGACAACACCTCAGATTCATAAAAAATGAGGTGTTGTTGCCTGAGATGGATTAATAGGAGGCAGGTCTCATTTGTGTTTCCTAAGTCGCTTCTTACGACACCCACGGAAAGAAATGGGGTGGTGTTATTCTAAGCCGATCACCACACGGCACAAAGTTGTGTAGTTAGGTTGCGAAAAAATAAAACAAAAATTCACCTTTCGTCTCATCTTATAATCAAATCATTAAAACATGCTTTTAACTTAATTTCAAAACTTTTCCCATGAAAACATTTTCCCCAAGCAATCCATATTGGATTTTTGTATAATTGGAGTTTTATGCTTGGAATTTGTTTTTTCCTATTTTATCTAACGGACCTTAGTTCCATAGGAGCCCGTTTAGTTTCATAGGTATATATAAGTTAATTTTGATCTTATGTTATTTTTTATTAGAAACTATTAAATAATAAATTCCCCCTTTCACAGAATAGAATAGAAAAAATCTTTATTTTATAGGATAATCAGGATGCCACTTCAAACAAGTCAAGATTACATGAAATACTTACAAACAAACATTAAAGGATTTAAATACATACCATACATACGCATTCGTTCTATTGACCCTACTGACTCTACGCCTATTCGCAAAGGTGCAGTCTTCCCCAGAGAAGAACAGGCAAGAAACTCTGAGGGTGTTCTTTTTAATCGCATTACAAATTTTCCTATTTTCTAATTTTAACTAATTCTGAAATAACTCTAAAGCTGAGCAGTCATTCCCATGGCTCCATGTCAGTTAGGTCATCAGAAATTTTGTAATAGCCCTTTTTGTAAAGTTTTTGTTTAATTACTGACTTAAATTTATCCAAAGGTAAATTTTGAATACCTTCGTTCGTGACCTTGTGGAGACGACTGTCTAGTACTTCCAGTTTATGCTTGGTCCTAGTATTTATATTGTGCCTATCGCTATTTTTCTTAAACAAATGTTAAGTTTTCTTCACATATAAAAGATTGTCACATATAATATATTGGGATGCAGAAGTCAGAATATTTATTTCTATGAATATTTTTCTAAGAGACATTCTAGGTCTCATTTGATAAATCGCGCGAATAGCCCTTTTCTGCAGAACAAAGATCTTATTGATATCCGCAGCATTACTCCACAGTAAAATGCTATATGACATTAGGCTGTGGAAGTGAATATACGGTTCTCGCGGTTTCAACGTCCGATAATTGACAGATTTGTTTAACTGCGTAGGCTGCTGAACTGAGTCTGCTCGCTAACTTATCAATATTCTTTGCATCAAGAGTTATTCCTAAGAATACAGTAGATTCCACAACGTCCAGTTTTACATTCTTAACCTGTACATTGGTATTAACCTGTTTAACATTGGGCAAGGTAAACTTAACACATCGTGCCCCTCGGTGGAGACATTGTATGGGCTGATGAGAGTCAGAGAGATATTTGTTATACATGAGTGCAAAGTTGCTTTTAACCGCGTGCTCAAATTTGATGACCGACCAAGCGAAGGATTCTAAAATTGGATCACAAGCGCAGCGAGTGCTACAACAATTAGAATTCTGAGCGTTAGCGAGAGAATCAAAAGAGCACAAGGTCAAAAATCGTGGCACTCGAGTTTAACACGTAACTTTTAATGAGGTAGTGGAAAATGAGGTAAGCTTCCAAAAAAATCCCATAGATGGTGCTGTTTAAGAACGCTACACATTTTCGTAGTTTTCTTCAAAAATAGAGTATTTTATAAAATATCAACTGAAGTTTAAATTAAAGATCTCCCTGATACTATCATTTGGACATTATTGGAATTTAAAACACTTTGCAATGTTGTATTAAAAACCGATCTTGGATTTTGTTTCGCTCAAAAATCAAAACTAGAAATTGTGACTAGTACTTCTTACCATAGGTCATTCAAATGTCACAAGGTTGAGTTACGATGAAGTTATATAATAAATATTTTCTTTATCAAGAAAATAGGTAAAGATGAGCCACTGATTCTCTGCCTACCCCCTTAGGAATTACTGACGTGAGCATATATGTATACAGGTTGAAAAAGAACCTCCTAGCTTGAAATGAAAATCCTGAACCAGTACCTATCACTTACTGAACACTTTTTTTATTTTATTTTTTATTTAATTTTGACATGGTGTCGTTCGACGCTGAGTCTATTATAGTGTTGGGCTCAGGTATACTTTAAAAATATGTTTTACCATATTAGGGATTTAAAAATATACCCGACGTCAACGCGTTTCCGGGGTATATTTTCAAACTGGAAATTCCGTGTTGTGTTATTGCAAAATATATCAAAATATACTTCTAAATTCCTTTATCCCTACCGAGAATTATAAATGTAGGTAGATAAAAGTTGTTTATGAAAAAGCTTAAATTTTCAGTTTAATGGGCCTTTAAGTTTAATGAGACTTTAGTTTAATGGGACTTTAAGTTTAATGGGATTTTAAGTTTAATGTGACTAGTTTCATGGGATTAGTTTAATGAGACTTTAAGTATAATGGGATTTTAGTTTTCATAATGGGACTTTAAGTTTAATTAGACTTTAGTTTAATGGAACTATAGTTTAATGAGACTTTAAGTTTAAAAGACTAAGTTTAATGAAACTTAAAGTTTAATGACTCTATTTAACTTTTTACGTACCTAATGAAAATTCGTTACTCGTTGTCAAAATTAAGCGGGCGTCTAAATGAGTGAGTGCGTTGCCGTGTTGCGTTCGGGTATGTTTTCAAATACCTACGCGCGCGTTTAGTAATTTGAAAATATACCCGATGTCAACGCGCGCCAGCGACGTCACAGTGTTGGGTAAAGGTACGAGTACATTTAAAAAAAATCTTGCCTTTTTCGATTCGTTGTGGCTAGGTATATTTTCCAAATATGCGGTTATTCATTAGGTTGTAACATCCTAAACAAGTCAGCAAAAAATCAGAACTACCAGATTTAATGCAAGGTCGCTAGGCTTTCAAACTACAAGGTAGGTACAACCTTGTACCTGGCCTAATTATTTTTTTTACATTGTTAAATTACTGTCTTAAATTTCTCTAAAGGTAAACTTTGAATACCATGACGCAACTTTGAAATTTCACTCTCAACGCGCCCAAATAAGTTTCATTTCAAATACTCCAAGTTTGAAAAGGATGATATTGATGATGCTAACTGTACTTGGACGGGGGCGGTTTGGAATGAGGGCGGAATAAACTAACCCTGGATAGTGAGAGGGACCTGTGAGCGGAGGGTCGTGGGTTCGATGCCAGGTTGAGGCCTGTATCACTATACATTCGTCTTTTAATTCGTATTTAATAGTTATCACTTGCTCAGCGGTGAAGGGAAACATCGTGAGGAAACCCGTAACTCTAAAGGTTATTTCCGAAAGACCCACCAACCCGCATTTTAGGCCAGTGTTGTGGACTATGGCCTGAATCCCCCTTCACTGTTCGAGGGAGGCTCGTGCCACTCGGTGGGGACTTTACATTTAAAACTATAACTGTTAAGTAGTATTTTATAGGTCTACAAAGGTGACAGTTGTAGCTAGAAGAACTTGTATTGTAAATAAAGGCGTCACCATGGAAACCGCGGGCCAAAAGTTCTTTGTAGACATGTAACGTGTATTTATGGTGTATTGGTGTGCGAATTCAAAAAAATTCAATTTCGCAATAGTACATAGTTTTTACCGTGGGAGGAATAGTAGGAATTGCGTTCATTTTGAGTAACTGGCGGGAATTCCCAGCATAAAAGCAAGTTGGCACAAAGTGCCGGCTGCATACAACGGATTTTTTTGTTATCTTTTGTCTAATCTCAACGCTGTTGAGCCATTTTTGTCTTTGTTCTGAATCTTTATGCACTCTGCAATAAAATAGCACAGCATTGTTGAGAACCTTTCTCCGCCAAACACAAGAAATCATGGACAACATAGTAATAGATTTATAAGAAATTATTTTAGCTTACTTGTGAAAAGATATGTTACATCCACCATACGATTCACTTGAACAAGTGTGAACACAACATCTTTCTACCATTTTGTCAGTATTTTAATTTAAAAAACCGGTATAATCCTTGCTGTTACGAATTATTTTTATACGATTTTAAGCATGCCGCCATGACATTACGATGACACTTTAGGGGATGCCAGTAGTAATAAATGGTTTGAAAAAAATTTTCGTTTTCTTTTGGTAATTTAGGAAAAGATGACGAAGTTATTATGATTACAATTAATTTACATCAATTTGAACTGAAATTCATTTCAAATGCAACGTATTTCTTCGTTATTAACTTCATTGTCAAAGCCGGACTTTTTTGATTAATGAAGTTTTTTTAAATTGGCAAGAAAAAAGAAAGAGACAATCCGCCTCGCACATCGGTGTCCCTTTCGGTTTCAATAGAGGCTGTCGGAGAAGCAGTCGAAAGTGTACCTTATTGCTATGGCGTTAAGTTTCATATTTCTTAATACGATTTTTCTAAGTAATCGGTCCTTTAAAAGAGAAAGTACTAAGTCCATGACTTAAAGTCACAATAACTTTTAGCAATTTTCTTTCTTATTAATCTATTAACTGTCTCATTTTAATAATCAGTCTATACTTGAAGTCACAATAAGTTTTACAAATCATTTTACTTATAAATCTTCTAACTGTCTTACTTCAATGAACAGTCTGTACTTAAAGTCACAATAACTTCTAGTAATTTTCTTTCTTATTAATCTATTAACTGTCTCATTTTAATAATCAGTCTATACTTGAAGACACAGTAACTTTAAGCAATCATCTTAATTATAAATCTTCTAACTGTCTTACTTCAATGAACAGTCTGTACTTAAAGTCACAATAACTTCTAGTAATTTTCTTTCTTATAATTCTATTAATTGTCTCATTTTAATAATCAGTCTATACTTGAAGTCACAATAAATTTTAGCAATCATCTTACAATAAATCTTCTAACTTTCTTACATCAATGAACAGTCTGTATTTAAAGTCACAATAACTTTTAGCAATTTTCTTTTTATAATCAGTCTATACTTGAAGTCACAACAAGTTCTAGCAATCATCTTAGTTATAAATCTTCTAACTGTCTTACTTCAATGAACAGTCTGTACTTAAAGTCTCAATAACTTTTAGCAATTTTCTTTCTTATTAATCTATTAACTGTCTCATTTTAATAATCAATCTATACTTGAAGTCACAATAAGTTTTAGCAATCATCTTAGTTATAAATCTTCTAACTTTCTTACTTCAGTGAACAATCTGTACTTAAAGTCACAATAACTTTTAGCAATTTTCTTTCTTATTAATATATTAACTGTCTCACTTTAACAATCAGTCTATACTTAAAGTCACACTAACTTTGAGCAATCATCTTAGTTATAAATCTTCTAACTGTCTTACTTCAATGTACAGTCTGTATTAAAAGTCACAATAACTTTTATCAATTTTCTTTCTTATTAATCTATTAACTGTCTCATTTTAATAATCAGTCTACACTTGAAGTCACAATAAGTTTTAGCAATCATCTTACTTATAAATCTTCTGTTTTACTTGAATGAACAGTGTATTTAAAGTCACAATAACTTTTAGCAATTTTCTTTCTTATTAATTTATTAACTGTGTCATTTTAATAATCAGTCTATACTTGAAGACACAGTAACTTTAAGCAATCATCTTAATTATAAATCTTCTAACTGTCTTACTTCAATGAACAGTCTGTACTTAAAGTCACAATAACTTCTAGTAATTTTCTTTCTTATTAATCTATTAACTGTCTCATTTTAATAATCAGTCTATACTTGAAGACACAGTAACTTTAAGCAATCATCTTAATTATAAATCTTCTAACTGTCTTACTTCAATGAACAGTCTGTACTTAAAGTCACAATAACTTCTAGTAATTTTCTTTCTTATAATTCTATTAATTGTCTCATTTTAATAATCAGTCTATACTTGAAGACACAGTAACTTTAAGCAATCATCTTAATTATAAATCTTCTAACTGTCTTACTTCAATGAACAGTCTGTACTTAAAGTCACAATAACTTCTAGTAATTTTCTTTCTTATAATTCTATTAATTGTCTCATTTTAATAATCAGTCTATACTTGAAGTCACAATAAATTTTAGCAATCATCTTAATTATAAATCTTCTAACTGTCTTACTTCAATGAACAGTCTGTACTTAAAGTCACAATAACTTCTAGTAATTTTCTTTCTTATTAATCTATTAACTGTCTCATTTTAATAATCAGTCTATACTTGAAGACACAGTAACTTTAAGCAATCATCTTAATTATAAATCTTCTAACTGTCTTACTTCAATGAACAGTCTGTACTTAAAGTCACAATAACTTCTAGTAATTTTCTTTCTTATTAATCTATTAACTGTCTCATTTTAATAATCAGTCTATACTTGAAGACACAGTAACTTTAAGCAATCATCTTAATTATAAATCTTCTAACTGTCTTACTTCAATGAACAGTCTGTACTTAAAGTCACAATAACTTCTAGTAATTTTCTTTCTTATAATTCTATTAATTGTCTCATTTTAATAATCAGTCTATACTTGAAGACACAGTAACTTTAAGCAATCATCTTAATTATAAATCTTCTAACTGTCTTACTTCAATGAACAGTCTGTACTTAAAGTCACAATAACTTCTAGTAATTTTCTTTCTTATAATTCTATTAATTGTCTCATTTTAATAATCAGTCTATACTTGAAGTCACAATAAATTTTAGCAATCATCTTACAATAAATCTTCTAACTTTCTTACATCAATGAACAGTCTGTATTTAAAGTCACAATAACTTTTAGCAATTTTCTTTTTATAATCAGTCTATACTTGAAGTCACAACAAGTTCTAGCAATCATCTTAGTTATAAATCTTCTAACTGTCTTACTTCAATGAACAGTCTGTACTTAAAGTCTCAATAACTTTTAGCAATTTTCTTTCTTATTAATCTATTAACTGTCTCATTTTAATAATCAATCTATACTTGAAGTCACAATAAGTTTTAGCAATCATCTTAGTTATAAATCTTCTAACTTTCTTACTTCAGTGAACAATCTGTACTTAAAGTCACAATAACTTTTAGCAATTTTCTTTCTTATTAATATATTAACTGTCTCACTTTAACAATCAGTCTATACTTAAAGTCACACTAACTTTGAGCAATCATCTTAGTTATAAATCTTCTAACTGTCTTACTTCAATGTACAGTCTGTATTAAAAGTCACAATAACTTTTATCAATTTTCTTTCTTATTAATCTATTAACTGTCTCATTTTAATAATCAGTCTACACTTGAAGTCACAATAAGTTTTAGCAATCATCTTACTTATAAATCTTCTGTTTTACTTGAATGAACAGTGTATTTAAAGTCACAATAACTTTTAGCAATTTTCTTTCTTATTAATTTATTAACTGTGTCATTTTAATAATCAGTCTATACTTGAAGACACAGTAACTTTAAGCAATCATCTTAATTATAAATCTTCTAACTGTCTTACTTCAATGAACAGTCTGTACTTAAAGTCACAATAACTTCTAGTAATTTTCTTTCTTATTAATCTATTAACTGTCTCATTTTAATAATCAGTCTATACTTGAAGACACAGTAACTTTAAGCAATCATCTTAATTATAAATCTTCTAACTGTCTTACTTCAATGAACAGTCTGTACTTAAAGTCACAATAACTTCTAGTAATTTTCTTTCTTATAATTCTATTAATTGTCTCATTTTAATAATCAGTCTATACTTGAAGACACAGTAACTTTAAGCAATCATCTTAATTATAAATCTTCTAACTGTCTTACTTCAATGAACAGTCTGTACTTAAAGTCACAATAACTTCTAGTAATTTTCTTTCTTATAATTCTATTAATTGTCTCATTTTAATAATCAGTCTATACTTGAAGTCACAATAAATTTTAGCAATCATCTTACAATAAATCTTCTAACTTTCTTACATCAATGAACAGTCTGTATTTAAAGTCACAATAACTTTTAGCAATTTTCTTTTTATAATCAGTCTATACTTGAAGTCACAACAAGTTCTAGCAATCATCTTAGTTATAAATCTTCTAACTGTCTTACTTCAATGAACAGTCTGTACTTAAAGTCTCAATAACTTTTAGCAATTTTCTTTCTTATTAATCTATTAACTGTCTCATTTTAATAATCAATCTATACTTGAAGTCACAATAAGTTTTAGCAATCATCTTAGTTATAAATCTTCTAACTTTCTTACTTCAGTGAACAATCTGTACTTAAAGTCACAATAACTTTTAGCAATTTTCTTTCTTATTAATATATTAACTGTCTCACTTTAACAATCAGTCTATACTTAAAGTCACACTAACTTTGAGCAATCATCTTAGTTATAAATCTTCTAACTGTCTTACTTCAATGTACAGTCTGTATTAAAAGTCACAATAACTTTTAGCAATTTTCTTTCTTATTAATCTATTAACTGTCTCATTTTAATAATCAGTCTACACTTGAAGTCACAATAAGTTTTAGCAATCATCTTACTTATAAATCTTCTGTTTTACTTGAATGAACAGTGTATTTAAAGTCACAATAACTTTTAGCAATTTTCTTTCTTATTAATTTATTAACTGTGTCATTTTAATAATCAGTCTATACTTGAAGTCACAACAAGTTCTAGCAATCATCTTAGTTATAAATCTTCTAACTGTCTTACTTCAATGAACAGTCTGTATTTAAGGTCACAATAACTTTTAGAAATTTTCTTTCTTATTAATCTATTAACTGTCTCATTTTAATAATCAGTCTATACTTGAAGTCACAATAAGTTTTAGCAATCATCTTAGTTATAAATCTTCTAACTGTCTTACTTCAATGAACAGTCTGTATTTAAGGTCACAATAACTTTTAGAAATTGTCTTTCTTATTAATCTTTTAACTGTCTCATTTTAATAATCAGTCTATACTTGAAGTCACAACAAGTTCTAGCAATCATCTTAGTTATAAATCTTCTAACTGTCTTACTTCAATGAACAGTCTGTACTTAAAGTCACAATAACTTCTAGTAATTTTCTTTCTTATTAATCTATTAACTGTCTCATTTTAATAATCAGTCTATACTTGAAGTCACGATAAGTTTTAGCAATCATCTTAGTTATAAATCTTCTGTCTTACTTCAATGAACAGTCTCTACTTAAAGTCACAATAACTTCTAGTAATTTTCTTTCTTATTAATCTATTTACTGTCTCATTTTAATAATCAGTCTGCATTTAAAGTCACAATAACTTTTAGCAATTTTATTTCTTATTAATCTATTAACTGTCTCATTTTAATAATCAGTATATACTTGAAGTCACAATAACTTAGCGATCACCTTAATTATAAATCTTCTGACTGTCTCACTTTAATTATCAAGAATTTTCTCTTCTTTTCCTTTCTACGACTCTTTTTCTTTCTTATTTAGTTTCTCGGTCTAATTTACTTCTTTTCTTTGGACTCCTGAAACATTAATTTCTTTACTTGTGTATCAACTTAATAGAAAGACATGAAAAGTAGTCATTCTGCAGATTTGTATTTATTATGATGGTACCTAGCTACTAAATACTCCACCAGAGCACCAGAATGATGACGATTCTTACCTTCATCGTGAATTTAGGTCGTTTCGAAAGGAATTTAATATTAAGTTCTAATTTTTGTGTTCTCATTGCAATTTTGCTGGATAAAAAAAACCACAAAAACCACAAAAATTAAAATTATGTAAACAAAAACAAATTCAACAAAAACTACAATAAATACAACAAATGAAATCTAATAGGTCTTTATGTATACCACAACTCTGTATTTTGAAAAACGAATAATATAGATATTATTAAAGAGAGTATACATAATGAGACCACAAAAATTGTATTTTTTTTGTCCGATAATATTTTTAGGTGTTACTTACATTTTTGGCGGGAAAACGCAACAACTTCACACACTTTCTTATTCACATAGCGTTGGTTCCCGACTGACTCAAGCGATTGACATTAGTGTTTTGCTTTAGTGTTCAATACTTTAGCTCGGAGTAATCTTTTCATCAAAACCACAAAAATTGTATGTTTTGCTGGGACACATATGTTTTATGCCATATCAAATTAACTGTGACACTAATTACAAAAAACAAAATGATATTGTCAAACTATGACTATATTAATTGAAATGAAACTAAAAATTAAATTGATCTGAGAAAAATGTTACAAATAGAAGCCGAAACATTAAATAAAACATATTGGGGACAGGCCAGCAAAATTAAAAATACGGTTTAAATGATTATTTTTTATTATTAAATAAATCTTTTTTGCTAATGTAAACTTGTCTTCACAAAATAGAAATTATCTATTTTATGTAGAAAAAATATCCGGTTGATATCTTTCAAAGACAACACGATTTTCAGCAAAGACACCCAAAAATGCCATCTGGGAAATTGACCCAATTACCAAATACTTATTAAAGTTACCGGACAGAGAAAATACAATTTAATTGCCACAATCACAATTAGCCAACACAGTCGGGATTGAAGTCTCTTTTGCCACAGTTATCAACCTACGCCTCTAGCACTCCATCACTTAGCCTACCTAACATTTTAATATTTTTTTCAGATGCACCGTTACAGAATGTAACGTTGATTTGGAACGACATAACGCGAGGCAATTTGTGAAAACATTACAAAATTCGCTTATTCCAAAATTGTTCAATCTTAGGACATGTATAGAGGTATGTATGCGGTAAAAAAATAAAAGGAATAATAATAAAGCCAAACATTCAAAAGTACACATTGATTTTTACCTTGTATCGTCGCTCCCTGGAGTTTATACAACCATAGATTAATAACTGCACTCTGATCTTTTAAAACGGTTTTTTCCGACCTAAGCTCCCCTGGAGATATCTGAAGTTTCAATAATAATTAAAGTCACCTCATGTCTTAAAGTCAATTAAGATTGATCTCTAATTCTGTACAATTTTTTTTTTCATTTACCACCCTTTTACGAATTATCTGGCTAATACGCGATTGCATGCCACGTTACCGAATCGTTAGTATTTTGGTTTGAAAAAGATTGGTTCACCATTTTCACACTAAGTACCTACCTTCTGAAACAAAAAACACTTTGAGCAAATTGAAAAGAATGGTTAACTAAATTTCCACAGGTAGACGAAGCGATGCAAGAGTTTGCATCAAAATGCTGTCAGCATAACGCCGCTCAGCCGCCGTCCACAGCCTGCATCATGAACGCTGACGGCGTCTACCTCGCCACGTATGCAGCACTCTTGCTTACTCTCAAACAGCGACGGACTAACTACTATAATGATCCTGAGGTAAGGATTCATTGTTTTGCTCTAGAACAAAGTTACCAACCGAACATTAACATCATACATCTGCATAATTAGCTGTATGTACATACAAATTTAGAAGTAGAATCTAGTTTTTTAATAACTTGTGGACTGTTTTTTATTTCGACTGTATCTTGTTTTGTGTGCCAAATAAATAAATTAATTAATTCACAACGTCTACTAACTTTAGCTGTGTCGGACCAATTACGAAAACCATTTCCTTATCTCTTTCTGTCAAATTCGGAAAAGTATGGGCTTACACATCGTGCTGAATGATAACACAAAGGTTCATTTGGATTTCAGAAAGTCCCTGTGCCATTGACTGAAGATGAGTTTGTTGAAGAAGTCCAGGGCAGTGGTGTTCTCGTGTACCTATCAGCCACGTGGCTAAGGGAATTGTACCAGCAAGTCCTGATTCAAGATCTGCTTAAAGATGTTCCCACAACTGAACATCCATTGATTCATCTACTCTCAGGTAGTCTTTTTCTTCTTTATCTATAAAAGAGAAAACTAAAAGAAAGGTTTTCCTCAATTTTTACCACCTCTTAAATAGAAGACTTACTTCGCGCTTGCCTATGAAGTAGAATTCTAAAGGCACGGGTTCGGATCCTGGTCAGGCTGGACTTTTCGAGTTTTTAAAAATATATTTTACGTGAACGAATTGGCAGGCATAAAGCGAGTATACAATATTCGATTTAAAAACTGCATATGTTCAAATAATAGTATACAACTTTTATCTTAAGTAGATGAACATTTCTCAATGAAAGTCGTAATTTTTAGTTTTTTCCTGGTGGTATTAACGTTGTGATCCTATAATTAGTAGATCCGCTAACTCTGACCATTAAACTTTATAAAAGTAACAACTACCACTAGCTCGTTTACATAGATGATATAATGGTTTGTTTTTCTTAGATCTTGGTGGTTTAGACCAAAGCCCTGTGATGTCTGACTGGCAGAAACTAAAAGAAGTGTCGATGATTTACAATACCACAAATGATTCACCTGAACACCGAGCCAGCTTACGGTGGGCTAGAAGGTAAATAATTGCACTTGGATACCAATTTCAAACTTATATTCGTTTTCTGCAATATTTAACGGCCTTACTAATAATACTTGCACATTGCGTAATACAAACTTATAACGTCCTATGAAAGACAGTGTTTGCGCATGTTATACGCAGTGTATAAAATATTATTAATAAGACGTGTGTTAAGTGTTTTTTTCTGCTATAATTTTCAGAATTCTAACGTGTATTTGGGAATCAATGGTGACCGTTCTGAGTGTACCCCTAACAGGATACAAAAATAATAACACAAAACTACAAGGTATACTCCAGAAGAAAATCAACTCTTTTGGAAAAAGAAAACGTAAAGCTTGGGAAGGGCTTACTATCCAGTGTTTGGAAGGACTACATAAAGTAAGCAAGATTTCGTCATTAAATGTTACAAAAGTATACGTAAAATGCCTCATTGTTATAGTGGTTTTCATTTTTAGGCGGCGCGAGTCAGCAATACTTTGAGTCTGCAAAATCGATGCAGTAGTATATTGGCTCTTCTAGCCAATTCGGCAATTTCACAACCTCCAAAAGGAAAGATACTTTCTACACACGCCTTGTCACTGGATATTCTTATAACAGGTACAAGGCCAAAAATTTCGTAGTTATGAATCTCGTTAATAGTAGCTTTTTTAAATTTTGTTCAATGCCTTTTCAAATACTTTTAATTGTAGGTGGTTTGGAACTTGGCTCAAAGGCTCCCGAGTGTTGGGAACACATATTTGCCGCTTGCCAATACGTTTCGAGTTTCGAACACTCCCTATTTGGACAGCAAGGCAACAATGCAACCCCTATAATTACCATGCAGACTGCAAGAAACAAAACAGTCTCAATCCTCCAGGCTGACGCAAAACTTCGCTTGGACGGGAAAGAAGATGAAACGTGGTGAGATCTTTCTTGAAATATATTCCAAACACTTAGTTTCAGTGAATAATTTAGGGCATATTATTTTTATTGCAGTGTGGATGTATTCAATTTCTTGCAACCGGTGATGGAAAACAATTTCAACAATGACATGTCAGTTGCAAAGATTGTTGAGGCGTGTCGACAGGAGGTAAGTAGTTTACTGAATTCTCGAATCAAAAATACACCAATGTTTTCAGCAAAACAAGGGTTTTTTTTTTAATAAAAAGTAGGATGTTATCAAGAAACTTGGGAAAATATCCTTATTATCGTTATCTCTATTTATAAAATTGACTTCCTTACTGAAAATTAACGTTATTTAATTCTCAAGTTTATGTCCTTTTGTCTCGACACTGTGAAATTTTTTATGTTTCTTGTAATTTTAAATGGTTCAAGTAATTCGTGAAATGGTCACAAATAAGTGGACTGATAGAACTTGTTCAACTAAACTTGTAAACCGTTTAAATGAGTCCTCGCCTGCGCGGCAGGGGTCGCGGGGAGAGGCGACAAAGGGGGCCGAGAGCGGTGCGGGCGGGAATGTGCCTTAATGAAACGGTTTACCTATACTTCTATTTATTTTTTTATTAATAATGGGTTTGCTCTTGACCACAATATAGCTCAAGGGCAAAGATACGGTCGAGGATGTAGCAAGCTCACCTAGAAGAAGCATTCACTCAAACTTTAAAGAGATTCGGGGTTTATGAACTCGGAAATACAGACGCAGGCAGGGAATTGCATTCCCTAGCTGTGCGCATATTTAAAAAGATGATGAAAAGCGCTCAGTGCGAATCTGCGGGATTTCAACAAGATACGGATGGTACTCCGCGGTGCGTCTGGACGTCCGATAGAAGAGAGAGGCAGGCGAAATGAGCTCATTTAGCTCCTAAGCATACTCCCCAAATTACATCTTATAAAACTACATAGGCACGCTACTTTGCGTCTATGAGCTAGGCTTTGAAAGCTTTTGTGCGACGATGATGTTATTTCGTCGAAAAATATGACGATGGAATTTAAAAACTAGTTTCTGTGAAGCAGAGTGGCAACATGATATCGGGCGCCGGCGCGGCCCGCGTGTGCTGCGCGCTGGCGTCGGCCGCCGACACGCTGTTCAGCCGGCTGGCCGCCACCACCACGCTGCCCACTCTACGCGCCGCCTTGCAACGACTGGCGGCACATCAGCATAGACTGGTACTGAACTAAGTATCACTAAATTGTCAAATCAGCAACCCTTCATTGCTCCACTAGCTTTCTGCCCGGGACTTCTTTCCCGTGGGAATTTGGGAAAAATTTCTAGCCCATGTGATAATTTAGGGTGTCAGCTATCTCAATGCCAAATTTTTTCAAAATTGGTCCAGCCGTTTTTGCGTGAAAGAGTAACAAAAATCCATACACCTAATATACATCCATACATCCTCACAAACTTTCACATTTATAATATTAGTAGGAAAGAATAGGACTAGCTTTCCACCCGCAACTTCGTACGCGATATTTTGAGTTCTCATGAGAATATTTAAAATCCTTTTGAATGCTTACCTCCGTTATTTATAGAACTTCAGTTTTCGCTTGTATATATCACCGGAAAATAATAAGAATCGTAAGTTGATCAACTATCGAGGCAGTTTATCAACTATCGGAAAATCATACACGGCAGTTGAAATGTATTATTTAACGTATACATTTCCGGTAATTGATCAATTTACGGCGTCTCGCGGTAAAATGATCCGACGAACGCGATGTGTACGCTGATTGATTGAAAACTCGAGGTGTTTGCTGATTGGTTGAATGTCTCACTTAGAACTGCGACAAGTAGGTTTGTTAGTAGCCGAACCCAACCAACCCATTTAGTGTTGGTTGGGTTAGGTTAGGTTAGAACTGCGACCCTCAACGCACGAGCCGAGCGAGCGTAGCGAGCGTGCCGCGGCAGCGGCCGGCGAAGGCCAGAAACGACTCGACTGTGGTTGCCTCTTAGGTTGTCGCATCGACCAGAGAACAGTGCATTATATTACGGATGTCAGTTTAACGTAAAAATGTACACTGAGCAACGATTGGTCCATTCGTGTATGATTTGACGTGTGGCAAAATCGTTAGTTGATAAAATTACGGCCAGGCAGCGTAAGTTGATCAATTAGCTAAAATTTATTCCGTTAAATAATACATTTCAACTGCCGTGTATGATTTCCCGAAAGTTGATAAACTACCTCGAAAATTGATCAACTTACGATTCTTATTATTTTCCGGCTACATTATACATATAATGTACAGTTTAGTGGCCATCACGAGATTTCGTAAATAAATAATAATAATTAACAAACCCACATTAACATTTTCCTTGATCTTTTGATATATTAAAGACAATCACGAACCGAGAACAAACATCTGGTTTTTGCACAATTTTTTTGCCTTGAACGGGAATCTTACCCAGAAAATAGATAACGATCCATTGAAATTTTTCAATCTTCGCTTAAGTAGTGAAGTTAAACTTAACTATAGTCAGTCAAAATTTTAATTCGTTCCCGATACACCCGAATCCCCTTAATCAAACCACCTTGAAATAGATACAAAAAGAGATTATTCAACATATTGCAAAATAATTCTTAAATAATAATTTCCACTAAAATTGGTTCTTTTTGGACGCCATTTCCGAATTCACTCCTCCAAACTCTAACTTTGAACCCTAAAATTATTTTACGTAGTTGTTTTCATCGTGGGACCAAGACGTAGTGAACAACAACGCGTGGTGGCGCCGCGACAAGAGCAGGGCTAACACGTGCGGGCCGGCCGGCGAGGCGGGGCGCGCGCTGTGTCGCGCGGGGGATGTCGCGCTGCGCTGTCTTAAAGCAGCCAGGCCCTTGGCGCATCGCATGGCCATTTGGACAGTAGTTGGACCACACTTTATGCAGGTATATGGTTTCTCATCTTTTCAAAATTCGGTAACGAATGGACCGATTTCGATTATTTGAAAGATTACGTAATCGAGATGGTTCTTAGCCATATTTGATCAAAATTGGTTTAGCCGTTTCATAGTTATAAGCAATCGAAAGTCGGGGGTGATATTTTTTTTTTAAATTTTAAAGTTACTTTACAGTGCAAAATAGACCAACAAGTATAATTCCAGTTTTATATAAAATCTTCGCAAGTATCGCCAGATATTGTGATATAATTAGTGGACTTAATCCCGCAGAGGCATTTTCATTGAAATATTTTGTTGTTCCAGGCTGCCTGCCACAAGGATATCCAGATCTCGAGCCTGGCGATCCAATGCCTCCACGACTGCGCCACAGCTCTCCTAAACCAACAAGTGGAACTTCCTCACTTCCACTTCAACGAAGCTCTACTGAAGCCTTTCGAAAACCTACTCTGCTTGGAGCTGTGTGATGATGATATACAGGTTTTTTTTTTCGTTTCTGTAGACTTATCATTGTCGATGAATGATCAGATTACCTACTAATAATACATACCTATAGTACTAATTCCCGTAATGTAGAAAATCTTATCTACCGTTTTATTAAGGAAATCAAAATTACCAAAGAGTATTTCTCAGTTACTAACTTATTTTCGTTTTTCCAGGAACAAATCATATCGTGCATCTGTGAATTCGTTGAAACCAATAGAATGGAGATCAGATCTGGATGGCGACCGCTATTTAATACTCTTAGAGTTGCTAACAACTCCAACCAATATTCAGCCATACTAGAAATTTTCAAAGTATTCCTGAACACTGACAACACATTGGTATTTGCCAATGCTGCTTTAGACTGCATTCTTTGTCTACTCAGTCACATCAAAGGTCTTCACTACGATGAAGCACAACCTGTTGAAGTGAAACCGAAAAAAGCCACTTCTCCAACACAGCCTAAACCAAGTTTGAGTTTGAAATTTTCAAGAAATAGCAAATTCATACCTCTCAGTGAAGAAAAATCTGAAAAAGTTATCGTCAATATGTGCAAAGAGGCATTATTACACTTGGAGAGTTGTGCAGATATATTGACAATGATGTACAATATGCCAAAATGTCCTACATTTAACACTGGTAACAGAATCAAAGGAGACATACCCTTAGCAGTTGTTGATCCTATCATCCCCAGTGCTACCCTTGATATAACTAAATACATTAACAACGAATATTACAAGGAAGACCTAATTTCATATAGAAGTCTCTCTACAAGTCTTTCAGTCACAAATACAACTAATAATTGCCTTTTGAAACTAGATCGGCCAAATAACATACTGAAAGTTTGGTACGTTTTAATTGAAGGACTAATATCGGCCACAGTGGTTTGTTCAAAGAAAAATCAGCCTGCAGCTATGGAATGCTTATTCAAGCTTTTAAAAAATATAATAGATGTACCAGGAACTCATTTTGGTCTGCACTGTATTAATCATCTTCTACTACCTACAGTTCAGAATTGGTTGCGTCAGATCGCTAACGTCAATACACACTGGGACAGTGTAATGCCAAATTTTAAGCAATGTTGTGGCATGACAACTGAAACTATTGTCGTATATTTACATCACTTGCAGAATGTAAATATGGAAAGATCAACAACCGATGACGGCAGTGAAGATATGATGCCTGTTGAAAGCCTTGAAGCATCCTTTGCACTAAAACAATTAATGTTGATTTTGGTGGAATGTATCGCACAACCGCAAGAACCCATAGCAAGGTTGGGTGCATCATGTATCCGACATATTATACTAACTTCAGGTCACTTGTTAACTGACAATCAATGGGATATTGTTTGCATAAGTCTTCACAGAGCTTGTAATGTAAGCTTGAGTCCGTTAAAACAGGTCACCTATGCCTTCAAAGAGGGTTCCAACAGTTTCTATGGAGATCTGGCGATGGTGAAAGTAGCAGCAAGGCGAGATTGTACAGTAAATGATAACGTGAGACTACACGCAATGGCACAACAAGTCTTCCTAACTGAACAAGTCAAAGGCGATGGTCACCCTAATTTAACGTCCAAGAATTCTTCCCAAAACTTAATGCTCATTGATGACAGAAGCTACATCTTTCTTATTTATCTCCAAGAGTCAGTCTTAAACCCAGAATTATATACCGTAAGAATACCCCATAGGGGTCTGGTTGTGGGGCTACTAGCACATCAGATACTTCTCCAGATAATTGCAACTGTCCTTATTCAGGCTTCATCTGATACATTTCACTGTATGAACAGCATTTTAATTGAATGTTTGAAAACTCCATCTAACCTTTGTAATTACAAGTTTTTCTTGAATGATTCGAACATAGATTTGTTGCTCAAGGCATTGGAACTATCTTATATGAGATCTCTGCAGTTTGATTCAAGACCTGGGTTGAAGTTTCTGGTTCAGAAAGTGTCAAATTTGGACAGTGCAGCAAATCTCTACAAACAAACAACCCAATCATGGCTAATCAAAATGATTACACTGACAAAAATTTTCTACAGTGGCGTGTACAAATTTCAACTACAAACCTGGGACATACCAGTATTACTTAATAAATATAGAGTTACATTGAATGTAACACTAGCGTATGATCGATTTCTAAGGAAAATGTTTGACTTAAAGAATACTTGGGAGCTTCTATGTAACACTTACTTAAAACAATTAATAAATGTGTCTGACTTCGATGAAGAAGAGGTAAAAGAACCTGCCTCATACTGTTCGCTAGAGTCGGATGTATCAACAAATCACTGCGAAGAATATGATGCACAACAATCTTCTGAATCTAACTATCACGTGGCATCAAAAATTGAAAACAAAAGTGAAAGTTCAGAAATTTTAGTTGAGGAGCGACCAAAACCATTTACATTCGCTGACTTTAAAGCTAACAGTCAATCGTCTATCACTATTTATACTCAAGGGGAAACTAAAATCTCTTCGAGTTCTGATGAAACTACTGATGCTTCAGAAAGTGAGATTATTAGACCTACAGCAAGTAGTGTAGAAAGAGAGCATGAGACAAGTGAATATACTTCGTATACAACTACTGCTACTAATCCGGAAACCAAAGAAATCAAAGAAAATAAAGTTAGTGTATCAGATGCTCTAGATAGTCATTTAAATACAAGAAAAGTTAATTTAACTATTTGTGATGCACCAACTTACGAAAAAAATAAAGTGGTCGAACCTTTGATTCCACCGCAGCCTGTGCCACCAGAGATAGAGCAACAGAGAGCGTCCAGTATAACTAAGGTAAGGATCAATCGACTCATACAGAAATTGGATAGCGCAATCAAAGTAGGTATACCTATTTTATTTCTGATCTAAGTACTTATTGTCTTCCTTTTTTTGCAGGATATGGAGGTGCAACAGCAGAGCTTCCAAAATATTTTAATGGCGTACTTGGAGCTAGTGCTCGCGTTCCCTTTGGACAGGTTCAAAGCCATACACCCGGTCTTATACGATGGCTTCCTGCTACTCGCCAAAACGGTCACCGACCCTCAACTACTCGCCTTACTCAATGTATTTTTTGACAAAAAGGAGTTGTCCGAATATAATTTTAAGTAATCAATTAACTTGTGATAATACAAATTCATTCTATAATGTATATTCCTTGATTGTTCAGTGTTACGTGCAAAATAAAATCATACTATACTGATTTAAATGTTTTAATAGTCTTTTCGGCTTAAAGCACTTAAACAAATATATTTCTGCTAAAGTAACGTTTAAAACTCTTTAAATCTTACAACGAAATATAACAAATTTTACAATATTTGGTATAAAGACTATTCATAAAGTGTCTTTTGTAAAATTGTTGCAAAAATGCTTATTTCTCAGTCTGTTTTCTATAGGGATACACTACATTTCACTTAATATGTAGACAGTTTGCTACATCGCTAATCAAAGACACATTCTATATCTACAGAAATGGCACATTGAACTCACAAATTATTGACTACAATATACTGTGCCTTTCCAATACTTATTTAAACATAATAAGTAAAGCAGACCAAAGCATAAATCTCAAAAAGCTAAGAGTTTCTTCTGTACACGGCACTACGATAATAATTTGGTGTTTCTCATTCCTACTTTACACGTAAGTATACAATTCTATTTAAACTATCTTTACAATTTACACGTAATTATTTACATACTAAGTTTTGTTTACTTTGCATTGAACTTCCTTCTACCTCGTGATAAAATTTGTAATCGCTAGTAATAGTACAGTAATTGATACTTTTGCTTTACAGGAACTGCTAGTTGGTTGTGTATGCACTGGAATAGCATACGACAAAGCACTTAACCCTAAATCACTAGATACTAGCGCACTTTCCCTATTAACCAAATCGGCCAACTTTTCAGCTTCTAAAACACAAACTTTAAGTTGTAAATCGGTTGGGTTTTGTAAAACCGATTCTACCGTTACAAATACTTCCATCTCTATAGTCAGAAAACCTCTTAAAGCACATTCCGCTATCTTCACATGTCTTTCTAATGCTTTGACGACATTGGTCAGGTTTATAACTGTTGCCGATATGTTGGTACCATATAAAGCTCTATCTATTTGTTTCTTTGAGTACAGAATCCTTAAAGCCCCACCACATTTCGGGCAGCAAGCACCAGGTGCTGTGAATCCAAGACATTTCGGTTTCCTCAAAGCTGGGCATGCAATTCTATCGACTTGACATTTCGGTTCCATGAGGTCAGATATCGGCCCGACAGCAAGACAGGGTCCGTGGTAGTCAACACTGACGTATTCAGCCCAAGCAGCGCATTCTGAGAAATAGGTTACGCCATTGACACCACATACTACTCCAACCTGAAATTAACAATATACAAAATTATTTTAGTTCTGTATTTATTTATACTTGTAGTGTATGAGCCTAGTCTGGAGCGCATACGTCACTGGAGGGGGCGGCAGTCAACGCCCGACCGCCAAGCAGGACGGACGCTTAGTGCATACACATGCAGAGCCAGGTATTTACAAACAAGACTGCGACATTACAATACTTTTGATTTAAATATCTTGAGAGGATAAATGAATAACATACATTTGAACATCTTTGCTGGCACTGTCCCCAATAAGCAAGTCGACTGCCGCTCATAACAAGGTGACATGGGTTTTTGTGAGTTCTGCCATCAGTGTCGCAGACGGGCATCGCAGGTTGGGCCAAACAGTTGGTCGTATTCACTGTTAAATTAAAAACCTCACATTATCCAAAAAAGAACCAACCTTATTGAAATAAGGGGTAAGATAATACTATTACTAATACTAATAAATCTAAAATACCTAAATAAAAACAAAGTAAGGTAATCATACCACAAATGTGTTGAGGGCACGATGTTTGTAGCCTAGACAAACACACGTTTGTAGCAGGCAGGCAAGCATGTCGTCTTGGACAGGACACTCCCGCACACGGCGAATGCGAACCAAACTCTATTTCTGCGTCTGTAGCACCGGCACACCTATGAAAAAATATTCAATATATGCCTTGAAGTTTATAATGCAACGTTTAATGATAATGTTTTAGCATAATAGATTGTGCTTACTTTGCCAAACAAGCATTGGGATACAGTCTACGAGGAGTATGCACAGGCAGATGATGTGGTGGACAGTTGCAAGGCAATCCTGTTAACAACGCAGCACGTCCGCATGCCCTTTGTGAACACACGCGCTCTCCCAACACACACGCGCACTGATTGCATTCCATATAGTATTTCTCACCTAAAAAGTAAACATTTTATGAAACAGATTCGTCGACCGCAACCGCAACCGTCGTAAGTCTTAACTTAAGAATATCAACATAATAACCGGAGATACGGTCCTTACCATGTTGAACAACTTTATCATGAAGTCGACAATTTTCAATAGCAACACACGGCAAGGGTTGACAATTAGTCAATCCTTTACTGGTACATCGACAAATTTTGTTGCAGGCCTTCTGTGCTGGACTAGTCATAGGAACCCTCACCCATGATCCTATTGGAACAATGTTTGAACTACCGTCACCTGAAAACAGTTATTCGGTTTATTAAATATTTTCTTCTTCACACGAACAAACCAGGTAGAAAGCCGGGTAAAAAGTTTTTACTTTACCTAGAGGACATCCTTCAGCGCAATTGAACCGAGGACAAGAATCACCTACTAAGCAGTTTTTGTTGATGATGCAAACCTGTGTCGCGTTGCAAGGGGAGCCTGCGCACGGTGATGTTACTACTTCATTTGCTGATAACAAAGGCGACTCTAAACCTGAAATAAACAAAATAAAGTAAATCGACTGAACAAAAGGACATCCTTTTAAGATATGAATTAGGTAATATTTACTAGGAGACATGTATTGTCCTAACGGAACACAAGGCGCATTTGGAGACCGTGGAGCAAGACGGGCGCAAAGAGCTTTAGCAGTTAATTGCGGAGGTGTCCGAGACCATTCGACACAGGACGAAACCAATCTCATGCAATCTTCTTCGCAGAGCAAACTACTGTGACCCTGGAAAGAAGTAAATGTCATATCATTCAGTGATACTCACTAAGTAAACATCTACTTTCCTCGTAAAGTTGAACTTGAACATACCTTAGAAGTACAAGGTTTGACATGTAAAGCACAAGCAACGCTTTTCCATACATCTGAAGTACACTGCGTAGAATTTTTCAAAGGAAGCTGTAGTCCCGATACTGTTACAAATCTGAAATTGAACCGGAACATTATAATTAGTATAATTAGGTTTCCTGTATTCGCTATAGGCCTCTGATTTATACATGTTTGAATCCTTACCCACTCCCCTTTTGCTCAGCAACAGCCAAATGAGCATCTAGATCCGCTTGAGCTGAGCATGATCTGAACAAACTTGTCGGGCGATTGTTTAGTTGACTACAATACGTCAACCCAGCGCAACCTAAAGAACACGGCATGTCCACTGAAACGGAATTTAAGTATTTAACTTTACAATTTAATTTACTGACATCCAAGAGTAACAAACAACAGGTTTATTCCAACTACACTTGTTCTATTACAAATAAGATCTCACCTTCTTCGATGCATTGAGTTAGGTCCATCTCCTGAGGATCACCGAGGCATTCTGCATAGAATTTTTGCCAGTTATTTTGCCAGTCATTATTAAAGGTGTTAAAACATATCCTTCGACAGTTTATAGTGGTAGCCTGGAAAATGATAACTTGTAAGTAAGTAAACTTGTTTAACTATTTTGCAATTAGGTATACAAGATTTCACTCAGATTTACCTTTTGACAACAATGTAGCTTTGCAACATCATGTGGAATCACATCTTTGACGTCAGTAGGAGCATCAGTTCTTAAGAAACATTGCCAAAGTCCGTCATGTAAGGATGGAGCCCCACACTCCCTGGACAAAGCAGTGGCAATTTCCTGAGAATCACCGGTACGACGGAGTACAGCTTCACAGGTTGTTCTACAGTCCTGGTTATTTGTCTCATGACAGCATGGAAGATCTGTAACGAAGAGTAACTTATGTTATACGGCATCCAAAGATTATACATTCCATATAAATATTCTAGTTTTTTACAATTTTCCTCAACATATTGAAAAGACTTACATTTAGAAGTATCCGCATGAACAGTGGAAGCTGTAAGGTCTCGAAGACAGTGCAGCAACTCAGGCGACTTCTCGCATACCTCTACTGCTTTCTCTTTGGCTTTGATGTCGACTCGTGCTTGACCAAGTCTCCAGAGAACGCTCTGACACGCCTCGTGGCAGCTCAGTGACTGAGTCTGTGCTGAAAGAGAAGAATTTTGTGATGATTAAAAACAAAGTACTTTCATTCTTCATCAGCCCATATACGTCCCCACTGCTGGGGCACGGGCCTCCCTCAATAACATGAGGTAAATGCCATACTCACCACGCTTGGCAGACGGGTTGGCGAGGGTTTTAATATAATTGCAGAGTTTTCCTTCTCTGTGTGCAAATGAGCTTGCTTGCATGTTTACTTTCATTAGTCGTTTTCTATCCTTCTTCCTTTGGGATTTGGAGCAGTGGCTCCAAATCGGTGTAGTTTTTTCGAGCTGCTTAGACCTGTAATTTATTCGAGGTTCTGGATTACCTGACAGGTAAATATGCAAGCAAGTTCATCTGCACACAGAGAAGGAAAACTCTGCAATTATATCAAAACCCTCGCCAACCCGTCTGCCAAGCGTGGTGAGTATGGCATGTTATTGAGGGAGGCCCGTGCCCCAGCAGTGGGGACGTATATGGGCTGATGAAGATTACCTGGTTTTTTTTCTTTTTTTGTTGTGCATATTACTTAATGACTCTTTCTTGTTATGTAATACCTAGGTACTTAAATTATTTTTGTAAGGCAATTCTTAAGACATGAAACACTTACAACAACACCACTGAGCCTCTTGCTGCCTCTGCACGCAGTCGAAGAAAGCGATCTCGTCGGATCGTCGACAGGCGTCTGTAAGTGCGCCCGCGTCGCCGGCCGTCGCGCATGCGTGCCGGCACGTAGTCGACCGCCCCAAAGCACAGCACGCTCTACCCCACCAGCCTGAGCCTGATACTACCTCTGGAATTATGAGAAAATCGAATTAGGTAACTTGATTTTAGATTGAAGCTCCCAAAGCTTTACAATTCGATAGCAGAAAATATTACAAAAAATCCAGGTGGGAAAATTTACATGTGCCGATAGAACAGCTTGAAATCGGGTTTTCGTGTGGTTCCAGTGAGTTGACACATTACCGGGTCCACAGACAATTTTATTATCCCGTGGTTCCATGACACTAGAGATATTTGTAGGGTTTTTGATGAAAAACATTTTATTGACTATTTACAAATCTACTATAGTTAAGTCTACTAAAGAACTCGTATATAAATTTTCGTCTAGAAAAAGCACGTTCATGACTTTAATTCGCCTCTAGTCCAGTTAGATCTGTAGCCCGGGGAACATTTATATTACTAAAAAAGTTACCGTTTGTCTTTGTGAAAGTATTATGGATTTCGCCATTTATATACTAAAAGTGAGGTCTTAATAACCGTAACCCGCCGTAACCATATTTTTTGTTTTTTTACATTTTTGAGTTACCGTTTCAAATGTTATACATAGGCCATCTTGACAAACCATATACCTATTTTAAGACGATTTCTGTGGCCGGTTTAGATTTTAAGACTTTAAGAAGATAACTTTTTTCCTTAAGAGATTTTTTAACTTATCACTACATATGGTTACGGCGTGTTACGGTCATTAAGACCTCACTTTTCTACACTAATATTATAAAGAGGAAAGATTTGTACCTATTTTTGTATGTTTGTAACGCATAGGCTCCGAAACTACTGGACCGATTTCAAAAATTCTTTCACCATTAGGATGCCACATTATCCCTGAGTAACATAGGCTACATAATTTTCTCGAATTCCCACGGGAAAGAAGTCCCGAGCGGGATGCTATAGTATATAAAATGGCGAAATCTATATATATAAAAATGGAACCCGATTTTCGTTGTCACGGCATCACGCGTGAACGGCTGGACCGATTTGGATGATTCTTTTTTTGTTGTGTTCCTTATTGTCAGGAGAAGGTTCTTATGAAATAAAAAACTAAAAAAGTGCCACGGGAACGAAGTCCCGGGCGGAAAGCTAGTCTATAATAATTTCACAAAGACAAACGGTAAACTTTTTATTAATATCCCCGGGCTACAGATCTAAGAGTGGGACTCTGTCTTATTCATTAATATCAACTTTAAGAAGAAGAAAATTAGCTTGATTTGGCTAGTGAAAAAGTAACGAAGCATTCTTTACTCGATACTAACCTTGAATAGTTTGATTCATGCATATCCAGAACTCTATCTGCAAAGAGAGAACAAAATCAATTATGTTACAAAACCTTTTAAAAGCGGCAATAAAACGAACAAAAGGTACTTTTTGAATAAATAATTTTAGTAGAAATCTGATGCTACGGTAAGAATTGAACCTTGGTATAGAAAGACAAAAGATGTGTTCGTGGTATGGAGAGACATTGATGGTAACTCTACACCCCCTCAATTACAATACAATGCGGTAGGCGGTATATTGACGATCCTCAATGAAGATTTATTTCAATAATACCCACTCAATAGATTCAACTCGGCTTAGTGGTGCTTTCAATGGAGAGTATCACCTTACTCCTCCGCCCACATTAAGAAAAGATAAAAAATCTTAGCTATGTTAAATATTGAGTTCTTTAAAACTTATTTTATGGGATAATCGCTGTCGTGTTTCTCAATATTTGTTATTACCTTTGACCCAGGCAATTGCAACGAAACCTTCTTAATTAATTTGTAATTAATATACCTACATTTCAATTAGTCATAAACTTTTATGATGAGAACGCTTTCGAATATGAATCCTTTAGCCTGTGACTGCATACTTTAAAGGTATGAAACAGATTTATAAAATGCATAGATATGAAACAGATTTTTACATATTATTAGACTTACTAAATGCGGCGTGCAGAACTTATAAATATTTTGTATTCTTTCTTCCCGCATCGCTGAATCTGATGCTATCTCCACGAGTGACATCTGCAACAAGAGACAAAATGTTTGTATTATAAAATAATCCAAGCAATTACTGCTCGTTATTTCGTCATAAAATGGGGTGACTTCAAATTAGTTAGCTTATCTTTAGGGGTACTTAATTCTCCTCATGAAACTGAACAACTTTTCCTAAGGAACCCAATTATTTCGACTTTCTATGCTGAGGCGAACAGCTATTCTAACAAGTAAAATGGAGTCGTTTATTTCTTTCGGATTTCGACCTTATGTTCCTTGGGTAATGATGTTTATTAGGCTGATTCACATACATAATTTATCAACATAATCAAATCTCATAACCTGTTTCCCTAATTATTGCAACTCTGATTTGAAACTCAGCAGACTTGTTTCCTTTTTAATACTTTTCTAAAACTGAAGTCTACATAGTTTTTGTGGGATCTTAGAAGGTCTTAAGGCCCGAAGCCATTTCTACATTATAAATAACGTTTTCTTTCTACATAAAAAGTCTCTAAAACTACAAACCAGCAGCTCTAGCACGATAACGACAAACTCGCGCTCGGCTCACGCTGAAACTTCACTTTGATTGCGCGAGGGTCCCGCGCAAAGGCTTGCTCGCCCTATGGCGTTGTCAATGTTGACATTTTGACATAGGACCGCAGTGTTGTCGCGACGCTGTCACTTTCGTACTTGGCCTGCTGAGCCAGTTTAACTCACGTAAAATGTAGATACTATTAGATGCTTAATATTAATCTTTGCGTAACAGTGGCAGTAGAAGTATGTTCATCAGATCAAAATAAACACATGTTGTTACAGGGGAAGGCAGTCCCACACGAGCTTAATGTAATTAATTGACAAACGGCGCCGGCTGCCACAGTTTGTATCAAATATCCCTTTCACAGTGTCGAGTTTCTTACCGTCGTAGTTTTTTTTTGTTTCCAAAAGTTATTAATTAGGTAACTCCAATACTTTTATCAAAAAGTTCTCGAAGTTTGAGCTCTTTGTGAAAAGTTATTATTTCATGAGACTTGGACTTTTCTTCTTCACAAATGAATTCGTATTTACTTTCAGGAATGTATGTTTAGTTGTTTTCTTGCACTGCTATGTATTTAAATTATTAACTTTACTTGCTTAAAAGCTAGAAGGATAATTGGCATTAAGTCTTAAGCTTTCTATTGAGATCTTTGTTTTTCTTTACACAAATTAAGACCTCAATTTCTCGGTACTAAATAAGTAATCTGTTATACTAATAAGTATTTTGTGGTGCAGAGTAATACAATGGATTTGGTAGTTCACATACTTCAAACAAAATTCTTAAGTCATAATATTTTCTATACTAATGTTATAAAAAGGAAGATTAAAAATTATTTTACCAACAAGTTCTCTTATCAGCAGGTGACACAGAGTACATGATTTTCCCGAATTCCCACGGTAACGGGTGATAACCTAGTCCGGTATAAAGTGATAAAAGCTCACGATTCCATTCATTATAATTTGAAGATCAAGGTATAATAGGTCTAATATTTTAGTAAACAGCCACCAAAATGCATTATACAATGTTACACAGAATGCATTTCAAGTAAACAAAACCCGGGCTATCTGGCGGTGCTAAAAGGTTATCACGACTCTACATTAACACGATATGAGTAACGTTCGTTCCCGCTTCAATTCTAATACATAGAAAAATTTTGGTATTTCGTAAACATCTCAACGCGTTGGTTAATGTACTAACTTAAATACACAAGATATTTAAGAACCTGTTGAAATTGTCTTCTATACATATTATAAAGAGGAAAGATTTGATTGTTTGTTTGTTTGCATTGAATAGGCTCCGAAACTACTGGACCGATTTGAAAAATTCTTTCACCATTAGAGAGCTACATTATCCCCGATGGACATAGGCTACATAATTTTCCCAAATTCCCACGGGAACGAAATCCCGAGCGGAATGCTAGTATCTAATAAATAAATTATTTGCATAATGCTGTTCACTGTTTACTGTCTGCAATCGTGACTGTAATTTCATTGACATTATCTTCCCATTAATGGTTTAATTTTATTTTATTTTTTCAACTTGCTCATTTTAGTTTTAATAACACTTTTTTTTGTAAGAAAATGTAGTATTTAAATATTTAGTTCAGTATTCATTCATTATATTTAAATGTCGTTCCACCACAGTCGTCCTTCAAAGACGCTCTGGGATCAGATAAACGGACACCTCTTGGTTAAATAAATTTGCAAATCTAATTAGTTGTAATTGCTATTCAAACGAAGTCCTCCGATATCTATAGCTATTCCTAGTAAGGGCAAAGAGCACGTTTCTTCCCCGGCTATCTCGACGGTCTGGGATAGCTCTATTATGCTAAATTTGAACTGCGACTGCGACTCTGCCCATAGATATAGCACCAAAGTTTTGTTTAAGGTCGAACTGGGACACATAAAATGAACCTTTGCCTCTACAATCCCCTATTAACTGGGGAGCTTTAGATAATTTCCTTTTCATAATATGTAAAATAAACCATAAGTTTTAAGTTCCATCTTGTCCTTTAAAAGAGCAAATTAATGTCCGTATTACAGAACGCGACACAGACTTTGATCTATACTTAAGTAGCAGTCTTTTTTGTCAGTTTAGTAGTGAGAGGAAGACACAATCAATAATTAAGTATAGATCTAGACTTAATTAAGTCTCCTTCTGTAATACGGGCCTAAAAAAGTAATTTTAGGAAACTTATTTCGGGTGGGTCTCACTATTACCATTACCCATTGCAATGGTAATTGTGAGAGTGCACGTTTTTTTTTTTAATTAGTCTCACTATTACCATTGACATAAGAAACGACGAATGGGAATAGTGAAACTCGATTTTTCTAACAAAACCACTCAGTATTACCATTTAGAGCGGCAAAAGAACCGCCTAGAAATTATTTACTTTTCCTGTGTAGAACAAAACGGTAAAATAACACTTTGATCTCTAATTGGGTATACTTTTCAGCTTTATTTATTACAGCAAACCAAATTTTTTTAAAATTTTTTGGGGTATTTCCGTTAGCATTTAGCGCAATTCGGATGGCTGCTGGGTTGCACACCAACAACCAGGGATTATTTTAGACTTCATTTTCTATAAAATAAATATTTTTGGCTCATAAATACGTACTACGCTTACTAAGACAGTTCATAGGATTTTTATATCAGAGTTTACTGATACTGCAGCCCAAACAAACTGGATCGGCCGCGTCACACAATATAAGCAGCCGTGTAAAACGCAAAAATTTAAAAGGCAGGAGCAAAAATTTAAAAAGTCGCGATTTTAAAACGCAAGGGTAATTGTGAGAAATGTAGTATATGTATTGATGGTAATACTGATACTACATTTCTCAATAGAATAGAATTCTCAATAGAATACCTATAGATGGTAATACTGATACTACATTTCTCACAATTACCCTGCCTTTTATTTTTTTGCGTTTTACACGGCTGCTTATATTGTGTGACGCGGCCGATCTAATTTTATTGGGCTGCAGTATCATTATAATAATGAGACACACAGGTAGGTCTCATTATTACCATTGGGTAATAATGAGACCTACCCCTTATTTCTAAATATTGTATGAACCAGGAGCTGATGGGGATGAAATTCGAAATGAGAGGGAAGCAATGGTTGAGCGAGTGATGGGGGTGATATGAACTTGGTGAGTTTCAACGCCTCCAAAACGCAAGCGTGCCTGTTCTCCGCAAAAAGGAGTCCATTCAACTTGACTCCTACTTTCCGGAGTGCGTCTGTATCTGTAACCGATGAGCTGGAACTCCTCGGCATGAAGTTATCTGCCAACCTTAACTTCGGCACCTCCATCGAGTCTAAGGCTCAAACTGCGGCCAAAAAGCTGGGCATCCTTAACAAGGTTAAGCGATACTTCACGCCAGATCAACTTCTTACCCTTTATAAGGCGCAGGTCCGATCGTGCATGGAGTATTGTAGCCACCTTTGGGATGGTTCGGCCAAATACCAACTAGCTGCACTGGACTCGGTGCATCGCAGAGCCAGGAGGCTCATTGGTGATAAAAAGCTGGTTAAGGATAAGCTCCAAAGCATAGCTCATAGACGCAAAGTACTTCGGGGAGTATGCTCAGGAGCTGCATGAGCTCATTACGCCTGCCCCTTTCTTCCATCGGACGTCCAGACGCACTGCGGGGTATCACCCTTATCTTGTCGAGATCCCTCGGATACGTACTGAGCGCTTTTCTTCATCTTTTGTATTGCACACTGCCAAGGAGTGGAATTCTCTGCCAGCGCCTGTATTTCCGAGCTCATACAACCCGAATATCTTTAGAGTACGAGTGAATAGGCTTTTTCTGGGTGAGCTCGCTACATCCTCGACCGCATCTTTGCTCTGAGCTAGATTGTGGTCAAGAGCGAATCGATTCTTAATAAATAATAAAAAAAACAAACAGTGCTTTTTCAGACCAACATTCATTTGAATACGAATTTACCATTATCTACTAATTAATTCAGACATTTACGCTTGCAATCAAGCGTGCTATTGTGTGCAGAATTACACAGAGAATGTGATCACAAGTCAATATTGGGTTGACATAACATGGTGCTCGATTAACCTCCTGCTCCGTAGGAACAATGATCATTGTATACAAATCAGATGTCGTTAAAACAAGTCCAATTTGGTCCATGTGGGTGACAATCACACTTTGTTGCAAGATTGCAAGGTGTAATAATAACGATGGAGTAATCGTCATGTCGCCTCTATTAGTTGAATTGTAGCTGTGTTAACAGAGTGTAAACAGAACAAAAAATAGTTCTTTAGAAAGCATCGCTTTTAAGAAATGATTTAATTTATTTTATTTCCTGTCCTGGAATAACAAAGAGGGACATGATAAACTTCTTGTTTTTTTTTTAGAAAAGATCCCAAATTAAACAGTTTCTCTTTCGCAATTTTTCTATTTTATTTTTATTTATCTTCAGATTTTTTACTTTTTAATAAACAATAACACTTAACTAAACATAAGCCAAAAACAGACCCCATGTAGTCCAAATACTTTAATTTCTTCGGCAAATCATAATAAGATAACAATCAAAGCCAATTAAATAAGGATTTTTATTCTAAAATCTCACATAGGACTATGAAAAGCTAAAAAAACAATGGCAAAAAACAGTAGATCGTAAAAACCCTCTTTATTTGTCAACATGTGCAAATTGAGAACAAACGGCGAGCAAATCGAGGACAAAAATACGAAATTTCTGAGAAACTTATTACTGCAACATGGAACGAGGTGACAAGATAACGAACGAACAGGGTTGCCGACTGTTAAATGATTCAGATACTTGCTTTATCCAAACTGATTTCACCCAATTGATATAATTGATAAGCTGAACAAAAATCTTATTGAATTATTATAGAAGCTTTTGAAAATCAACATTATTTAGCAAGGTAGTATAATATTTTTATTATTTCAATAATCAAAATAGAAAATATAATTAATTTTGTTATTAAAAATCATACTCGGAACTTAACCTCAAGGGATTATTGAAATCATAATCTTCAATTACATCAGTACATTTTTATCAAATCAAGACAAGAGAATAAGAAGTAGGTGCTGGATGTTGGGTTTAACTGTCCCAATCTAAAATATTCAATGGCTTTGAAAATATAACCCTACGAATACTAATAGAGAACGGCAAAGGGCGGAGGCGCGTGTATTTTTATGCGTTCGTCGTCGAGGCATTCGAAAACAGCGCTTATTATTCAATCTGCAGCTCCCATTTGTCAATGGTAGCGAGTAAAAAACTCAAATAGGTACCTAAGCTTGAAACCGTTTTGAGAAGTGGGTTCCGTCTTTTTTTCATAGTATTGAACAAATAAATACGTCGTAAAAAGTATGCATAGGTAGTCAGATCTACTATATTACCGCGAAAAAAATGTATATGTACTTTGGTTTGAATGCTTTGGTTCCTTGATTTTCGGAATAACAGAAACAAAAGCAGTATACTATAAAAAAACAAAGTGACTGAAAGCACTCGAACAAGATCAAAGAAAATTAAATAGTTGGAAACGAACGCTCACTTCAAAACTAAAATTCAACATTTCAATTTATAGTTTCTGCTACCCTTCAACTTTTCCGGTTGACGCCCAAATATATTTCAAGTTGACACTTATTGACACACAATTCGGGAACACGAAAAGGTGACGCTTGATAGTCAATGTACATTTACATACATTAGTTGCACTTAACGTCTTATGTGAGACTAGATGATGTCCGGGATTTCTTATTCATGGGAATTTCGTAAAATCCTTGCTTATTCCTTGCCTACGTTATAAAAGGAACCTTTGGGCTATATTTCAGCTTACTAGGTGCAAGTTTTGGCTGGGAGCTGATAAGTCAGTGAGTCAGAACCTGCAATTTTATATTTTAAGAAAACGTTGCACAGCAACGGACATTGCTCAGTTTGTACTAAGGCCTCCAAAAACGTTTCTATGGACTCCTATAAACTCCAAACCGTATTACGTATCATAACGATATAGAAAAAGGTGGTCTTCACAGCATTAGCATGGAGACAATCGAGGACTAAGCTGACATCATACCGCTGGCATTGACGCCGCCGGGACACGTTCCGAGGACCTACGTGAGACGCATCTAACACAACCGGGCCTTCCTAGAAAATCATTGGCGAATAAACAATGTCATACATATTTGAATACCAGAACAATATGTAATGTAATATTCAAGGAACATGTACACTTTTATGTAAATTTTACGAATCTTAGTTCCTACTAACTAACGTTATAAAGGCACACTCGGTTTAAAATACGAAAGTTACTGGCATGTTACTGGACGGATTTTAATAAAACTTTACAGTAAAATACCTTTGACATCAGAATTACACATAGGCCTTATCACTTCTTCAAAATCTTGGGAAACGAAGTTCTGGGCGGAAAGCCAGTGTTATCAATAAATAGTTTCATACAAGACAAGAGCCATGCAAGGGTTGAGAGCATTTTTAAGAAGCTAATTAACTCTGATAAAAAGGTTACAATAAAAAAAATACAGTTTTTTAAAACTGTAGTATTACTTTAAGCATGATATAAGTATAATCCAGTTTCTTAGCTCCACTAATATTTTACGTGGAAACACGTAAAAGATTAGTAGAGAATAACGGTACTTTTTGTTACTTAAAGATGCCAGAATTTCATTATATGTATTTAATACACCATCCACGTATTTATTCACGTACCCAATCGGTGCTCTTTCTATACAATAGGTGGTCGAAATCCTAGCGCTAACAGCGACAAATGGACTGAATGATTCAGAACAATAAAAACAATGAATCCATTTGGATTCGGCTCGTACTCTGTGGCTTCACATGTGCCGACATTGGTGGCACACAGTGTATTATGGCTTGGGAATTATGCACCATATATTGGGCCAAAAAACTAGCTATCAGCACGGCCAAGAACCTTTTCTGGGAAAAAATACAAAATTAGCATCGCAAACAAAAACATTTGCCTTAAAAAAGACCTTAAAACAATTTATAAAACTGTCAACTGATATATCTGCAGTCGTAGATTTAAAGTAATTCATCCAAAGAAAATAGTAAAAATCTATATAATTCTCTTTTAACGATACAGACGTTAAATTGCCAGCATTTCTCATTGTCACTCCCATCTGGTGGAAGGAACAATCAGTTTTCCTCTACATAGTGCGCACTAATATTTGTTATTTTGTTACCTATCTACTTTATCAATAGCTTAAGCTTTTTACTAACTTCACTAAACGGGACTTAAAATTTATGCCTAATCCTAAGAGAACCTAAGAAGAGTGGTGTTACCCGACACAGGCGATGATATTAATGGGTGGCACCTGTTACTAGTTTTTAAGAACCCATTGTAGAGGAAATAAAGATTATTTATTTATTATTTTAATCCATACGTAATCTTTCAACTACATATTTCTTGTAAAAAAAGTCTGTGACCCGACACTTAATTACCACTAAACATCCCTCTCAACAACTCCACAGATCCCTCGTACTGGTAGTTAACGATGCAAGCCCACAACTGTAAGTAAACGCTTAGCTTTAATGCTCAAATAAAGCCCATTAGTGCCACGATACGATCCCATAACGGCCACAACACCCAATAAACATATCAAGTGCTACAAATTCACCAAGCATACACACTATTCTGCTAAATGCACATTTGGTGCGTCCAATGAGGGATGTAATTTTCATTTCGATTGTGGTTTTGATATCGCCAACGTCCGACTGTGTAGGTGACATCAGACAATGACGCGTTATGTGCATGGTTTCGAAAATGATGGTGACAATACGATATCGTGACATGAATAAGTTACATACGAATACTTTATGATTGCTGAGGTATTGTAATCACGAACTCCATTTTTGGATAGATACATTGCCATTGAGCCTTTTCAAAATATAAATTTTGGTGCTTCTACATTCCTAACTTCAAAAGAGAATTCTTCCGTTTGATGCTTTGTCCGCTCTCGATCTACTTGAAGAACTCGTCTCATTTACAAACTAAATCATCTGAAGCACTTGTAGAATTGCGGTAGCGAGCTAATTAAAACACAAAGACAAAGGACTAGGAATAAAACGACGTCAAGCATACCATACGCCCTAAATAGTTTAGCAACCGCCTTTAATTATTGTGCTGGCGGCGATACTGACTGATGTGTGAGCCACAGGGTTATCAAACTAGAACTTGCATTAGGATGCATATTGCACACCAATATAACACTGTGGTGCAGCTAAAGTGATGTTAGCTAAAGTGAATAGCGACTAGCATACATCATTATCATTAGCAAGAACGCGAACCTAGGGAAGCCTCATACAAATTGTCATACAGTTTTTACAACTCAAGCTGTTAAAAGAAACTGCTCTTGACTGTGCAGATTATTAGATGAAAATTCCACTTGATTTTTACTTGTTCTTCAACAGATACAGGTCTTTTTATTCGTGATTTTTGTTGTTGTAATATTTCTAGCTCTCAACTCCAGAATTGTGTACTTGCAATTTGTGAGTCCAGCTGTGAATGTCTATTGCCAAACAGTTCAATCAGTCTTTACCGACTAGTTAAAATAACACCTGACTCTATACTCGTAAATAACTTCCCATGGATAATCCTACCGACTTACCTTATGTGTATTTTTTTTATTTATTATAAGATGGGTTAACCCTTGCCCTCAATCTTGACCATAAGGTCAAAGATGAGGTCGACGATGGAGCGAGTTAACCCAGAAAATGCCTATAAAGGCACTGGTACTCCCACGCACCGACGGAACACAGCAAGCTGTTTGGCGTCGGACTTCGGTAGGAGGGTGGCCGCTAACCAGACGGCCCTTTACAGAGCCTACCACACCGCATGAGACCATAGGACGACACCTCAGATTCAGAAAAAAATGAAGTCTCGTTGCCTGGGATGGATTACTAGGAGGCAGGTCTCATTTGTGTTTTCTTAGTCGCCTCTTACGATACCCACGGAAAGAGATAGGGTGGTGTTATTCTCAACCGATCACCACACGTTTAAATTACTTGTAAGGTACAAGTATACACCTAAGACAGTAGGGTTATCCTGTTCCCTGAATTATGTATCCCATCCGTGCTTCTTGTCAGCTGGTGATAAGGTTAAAATTAGAATAAACTTGGGCCCTTAACTTGGGGCATTGTACTATTTCACAGAGTGTACCAAATTGATTCAGGATAAAACTTCGTACTTAATCAAATTAGAATCATTTGCATAGATAAACTTCATTCGTCTGTGTAGCTAAACAATTGCCGTTCCTCCAAACCAATGTAAACAAGTTAATTACTAAATTAAGTCAACCCTACGGTAAGCGACGGCTCTACATAGGCAGGTTGAAAATAACTCTACCAACTCTCGGCAATCAAAGGACAGAATCAAATCGGTGCCTCCATCACCGCTTTGATGTTTCCCTGTGAATTTGTCTTGATTTACATACCTACACGCTTTGATTCTCAAATAGCTGACTTTGAACTGAGTTACAAACGCGACAAACTATTATTGGCGTTTCAGCCGTCGAAATAATGATGAAATTGAGTGAAAAACTCGTTCGCAGTGGATTTGGAAATGCTTTGTGCTTCAGATGCAAATAGAGATATTGTTCAAGTTGTGTTCCTGAATATTCATGGAAATAAAATTGTCTATCTAAAAATACGACGAAGAAAACATACAATAACCGCAAATACTACATTCTAGTCTCAAATACCACTGCAGTCTCATTGACTCGAGTCAATGGCACTGTTTGATGTTCACCATTGGAAAATATTGTTCACGATAGTCGGGCGTCACTTTTATATTGATCACGCTTCTAGCGGGCTTTGCCTCTTTTGTGTGCTCAACTGCTCACCATACGAGGAGTGATCAAAAAGTAGTGATAATGACCCACTTGTACAATTCATAATTTACTCATTCATACCAATAATTAAAGATCATTTAATTACAAGGTTAGATACAAAAAATTAAGTTTTAATTTTAAGAAACATATAAACCGTGTGTAGTTGTTTGACGAATTCCGACGTAAAATATCACTATGGAGAAAAACGAAGTGCGAGCCGTTATTAAATACCTCAGTTTAAAAAAGTTAACGACGCAAGAGATTCATCGTGATTTGGTGGAGACTTTAGGTGAGTCTGCTCCACCATATTCTATTGTGGAAAAATGGTCACCTCAATTCAAGACTGAAAGAACATCGACAGAAGATGAGCACCGCTCGGGCCGGCCATCGACGTCAGTTACGCAGGAAAACATTGGAAAAGTCGAAAAGATTGTTCTAGACGATCGTCGTGTTACAGTGCTTTATTTAGTCCAGGAAACTAGCATTTCATATGGCAGTGTTCAATCAAAATTAAAAGATTATCTGAGTAGTTCCCATCTGTTCTATAGAACTGACGTCATTGGAACAAATAGGAAAAATTGATTCCCAACTGTTCCATAGAACTATTAATACCTCTCTTTCCCAAATTGTTCTATAGAACTAGATAACAAGACTCTTTGATGATTTGATTTTCAACTGGCCACTTGAAATCATTTACCTATTACTTATACGTCTTAATGACTTATTAACAAATTATAAAATGAAAATAACGAGCACAAAATGTCTTCGTTTGAGGATATTAAAATAATCTACTTAAAAAAAACATTAAACGTATGTAATCGTCATTTGTATTTTCATTCCAAACCTTTAACAGGAGCTGGAAATGTAATTTTAACATCATATTGGCTTACATGTTTCTTTTTAAATGCTTCAACTATTTTTAAGATGTGACGATATACGGTAGTTCTCATACAAGGCGGCACACTCTTTAAGTCTTCGGTAATCAGACATCCAAAATATTCATTTCTTTTGTCGTTATCTGGACAATCCTCTGTTATAATTTTAGGTGGTTCATTATCAACTTGTTCAGGGCACTGTGCTTCCTGCTTTTGAGGTACACTTTCTAATTGTTCATAAGTTGGTGAACCAAATTTGTCATCAATTTCTTGCTTGCTTTTTTTATAAATCGATGGTAAGATACTCTGTGATTCCTCAAAATCCTGAGAGTCTTCGATAACATCACTTAAATACTGTCTTTTTAGCAGTTTCGATTTGCAATTATAGTCCATTTTTGCGTTTTTAAATAAAAAGCTGTTTCAGCTTTCTACACAGAAATGACGTTTAAAAGAATGACAGAAATTGGTAAAAAACATTACATAGAACATTTTTGGAAAATTTAATTCCCAATTTATACTATTGAATGAATCAGGATGAAAACGTTTGTATGTAGTTCTATGGAAAAAAATAAGACAAAATTGTCCAATTTTGTCCCAGTGACGTCAGTTCTATAGAACAAATGGGAACTACTTGAGTATGAGAAAAGCCTCGGCGCGTTGGGTACCCAGAATGTTAACAGAAGATCGGAAGAAAACCGGACTCAATCTTTCAAGGGGCTGGTTGGACAGATTTCATGTGGATCCTAACCATTTTTTGGCTCGATTTGTCACTATGGATGAAACATGGGTTCATTATTTTAATCCAGAAACAAAACAACAATCTTTACAGTGGAAAAGACCGTCGTCACCAACTCCGAGGAAATTTCGAACCACAGCATCGGCAGGCAAAGTCATGGCCTCAATTTTTTGGGATTCCGAAGGAACATTATTAATTAATTATCTTGAGAAGGGACACACAATAACAGGCGTTTGCTATGCATCTTCAATAGCTAAATTGAGAGAGGCTATAAAAGAGAAAAGACATGTCAAACTCAGAAAAGGCATTTTGTTTCATCAGGACAACGCGCCGGTTCACACTTCTGCTGTTGCACTGGATGCCATTCAACAAGCTGGGTTCGAACTAGTGGATCACCCACCTTATTCGCCGGACCTGGCCTCCAGTGAATTTTATCTCTTTCTAAAACTAATAGAATACTTGCGTGGTAATAGATATGCCGATGATAATGAAGTGATAGAGGCCGTGGAAGGGTTTTTGGAAGGCCAAGAGAAATCATTTTTTTTAAAGAGTTAAAAATGTTGGAGAAACGCTGGACTCGGTGTGTAGATAGAGAAGGAGACTATGTTGAAAAACAAATTTTTGTTATTTAAAAAATATATTATTTTCTGTTTCATTATCACTACTTTTTGATCACTCCTCGTATATGTACTTGTTATTCGCGGTACATGACTGACCACTACAACCCTTTTGATCCGAAAGTCACCCCAGTTCACGAAAATGTATCTTTGTAAGACAAACTAGTTCCTACACAAATTATCATTTTAAATCCTTGTTAACGACTACGTTGAATCACTTTCATTGATCCAAAACTTAATTTCAAAATGGCGATGACATTTACGACGCTCATCTTTAGTCTTTTTCTGTAAACCGCTGTCGCGACAGCAATAAAGTTTGGCCCGGCTGAAGACGTCACGCCGCTGACAGCTGGTGATTAACGAGCTGAAGCAAGGCTGAAGAGATTCCATACCCCCCTCCTACTTCTCTTTCCTCACCCTTCACATTCCCCTGTGTTATCGCCCTTCGGAGAAACGATAAACGCGATAATATGTCCCACATTACCACGTCTTTAGTGAGACCATATCCTCCTTATAATATTAAAGTATGTATTTGTACGCTGCTCAATAACGGTCACATAGTGTGTTCTTGTTTATACAAAAGACCCGTTATTAAATTTTGTTCATCATCTGTTGGTTCCCTTGGTCACATGTGGGAGTTTCTCTGTCTCTAGCCTAATGCTGGTACAAAAGAAAGTTACTGGACAAAAAAATAGGGCATCCACTTGTAATGATTTCATTGCCACATATAACAAAAAATGTCATTTCCAAAACGAATTATCCTCGAATTGGAGTTCTGTTAGATTGATAAGTTTCGTGTCTCTGAATTTGTTTTGCATAAAATTGTTTTATCGTGTTTGTTTGGAACTTCCAAAAAGCGGGATATCGAATACTTCGGGGCTGCGATGGAATGGAAACAGAAGTTGCCTTGGAAGTAAGGGGACGAATAATATTACAGCTCACCTTTTTCCCAGAGGGGTGATAGGGTTTCTATCCACTAAAGCAGGTACATATGTTGTCGTAATCTCTTTGGGTCTTGCCAAGCTACTGCATTGGGTTGAAAGATACCTATTACAAAAATATTACTAACACCGGCGAAAAAATTCTACTTAATTTTTGTTAAAAAAAAATGTAACAGTTTTTAAATCAACAAAGATAGTACGGCATTATTTCTCAATCCAAATAAATTTTTCTTTGCCATCACCCGCTGCGTATAGTATTTCCGTTCAAGATTTATAATAATTTTTTTGATCTGATATTTTTCCACGTAACGGAGAAGTTTCTTTTCATCCCACGTTTATCCATATCCCAGAAATTGGAGCTGAAATACAAATACATATGAATTGGAGTGTCGCGGACGTGGGACGGACTGACATGAAAGGGATTGGGATGAGTCTATTTTCACTCCGGCGCACTCGTTTGTTTGTTTTCGCAACTTCAAGTTTGAGGGGAAACTTCAATGTTACTCCAGAGATCATGAACAGTATTAGTTTACATTTTAACGAGACCATAAATAAGGATAGCCCTGTCACAACAGCTTGAGAAGACCCGCAATAAAATAACGCTACGTCTTGCTTCAGTTCGCGCGCGGAAAATAGTTTTCTATGTTATTGGAGCGCTTTATTTACAATGTCTTGATCTGTATGGGCTAAACTGAGTAAACCATCACAAATCACAGCGATGATATGTTTGTAAAGATAAAAGATTCGATTCTACCTTAGATTCTGTTAATCTTACCTTGAAGACAAAAATATAAACACAAGTTTCAGTTGCTTTTGATGATTTCCCGCAATTTCCCTATTTCTAAAAACAAAGCACGTGGTTCCTTTACCACTTTCTTCAAAATTAATGCAAAATGTCTCATTACCATATTCCACTCTTTATTTACATTTAAAATCATACATCAAGCTTGATTTATTTCTCAGACAACCATCAAAAATTCTCGACCATCGAATTTACTAAGTAAGTTGTTCGGGAGGGTAAACGCCACTAAAGTTGCCTTTACGTGGCTGGCATGTTGTACCGACAACTTCTTCAAATAATATACGGGTTGCCCTTAATTTATATTGTAACTCTAAAAAATTTTAATAAATAAGTATCTGAATTAACATTATTTTTATATTTGCGAGCCCCGTTGTCACAAACTCTTCACATACTTTAATATTAATTAGAAAAAGCTATGTTAATTAATGTAAAAGAGTGTGTCCCAATACAAATTAGTGCCATAGAAATGTACCAATTGTATAATATCATGCAGAGTCTAACGCTTCAGAATTTTGTTTTATTTGAAAGATCGTTTGCTTTTGATGATTGTGAAGCGTCTAGCACTAAAAAGCATGTCAACGGACATCATTACACTTAAAAAAAGAATCATTAGTTAAACCAATGAGGAGTCGGTCGATAAATTGCTTCTTAGATCCGTATTACAGTACGCGACTCAGACTCTGATCTATACTTATGTAGCAGTCGTCTTTTTCATTTTGATAGAGATAGAAAGAGACAATCATTACTTAAGTATAGATCAAGAATTGAGTCTCCTTCTGTAATACCGGCCTTAGAGCCTTTACTGCGTTTTCCATCCATGTGCCTGTTATATTCAGAAGATCCGTTCGGAATCCCGATCACGCAGATATTCCCGGTGCTCGGCCGAACTTGGGACAAGTCGTGATTGTCACGTGTTGGCGGACAATTCCCGTAAATAGTCACATTCGGGACATCAAGTCTCCGGGACATGACTGGGATATCCGATGGATGTGAATATTGGATTTGACGAAGAAATCAGTGTAACTATATTGGTGGTTTCAAATTGAATGAATGCGTTTACTATTGCAAAGGGTTAAATTTTTTCTTCAAGGGAAACACAATCAAATGAAAATTGTGAGTCACCATTTTAAAAATGAATGATTCACTTTTAGTTAAAGTTTGTTCGGACTTTTGCAACAGGAAAATGGTTCTTTATTACAAGGCATTACGCAATAATTATTAAAAGTTGTATGTCTCAAAAAAAATTATAATATATATAAACTGATTAATTCAAATCCTTTGAAAAAAAATACTCATACATTTTATAGATACGAATACACATTAGTATACACTTGCGTGTATACGCGGTTTCAAGCGGCTAGTTCAAAGAAGCCGGCGTCTTTGATGTATGCGGAGAGTGACCCAGGCTGCCAGGTCGAAACTTGTGGCTAAATTTGTTCTGTTACCCATTAGCGGGTACCGAAAACCTCTATTCGAACTGTAGACATCATATAACGTTAAGAGGAAAGTGCTCAATTGGGAAAAAAAACGGCGAGCAAAACCACTGCAACATTGTTCATCTAGATTTTTTTAGATTAAGTACATCATAATAAAAAAACAATAAAACACTGCTTAGAAAAAGGCTCTTGTGAGATTTGTTTGTCTTTTTGTTTAATTAATTGTTAAAAATCCATGCTGGACTGGGGTGTAAAAGAAAAACATACAATGTGCCAGCTGCCTACTCTTCCATAGCATACTGCAAAAGTCAGACGCGAGGGTTTTGCTGTATTGTGGGCGAAAGACTGACAACTTCTCACCACTTACATTATATTTCATCTTATTATCATCAGAATTATGTCAAACGTTGCATCAAGTGATTTTAAAACCACTGATGCTCTGCTTACCCCGATAGGGATTTTAGGCGTGAGAGTATGTATTTAATTTTTAAACTAGTTAAAGATGTTTCACTAAAACCAATCTAGGGACAGAAATCTTTTTCAACTGGTAATTGAGTTGTTGCGCTGCCGCTGTCTCGTCCGCTAAATTTACGGACTGGCTGGCAATGATTGATCTAGTAGCAGACGTGCCAGTGCCAGTGCCACTGTACGAGGGACTCGATCGACCAATGGACTGCGAAAAACATACTACTGGAGCATAGATGTTTGAAGTTAAACTAGGTAGATAGAATGTAGTAAAGATAGCATTGAAAGAATTAACAAATCATTTTCAATCTCCTTAATATTTGAGATGCTCAGGCTGGGCAAGGGCAACAGCAATTAATTGTTCTAGTTTGCGATCCTAATAGTCAATGGAGTTATTGAAGCAAATCTGCAAGAAACGTACTAAAACGAGTTTAAAGAAGGCTCACAAAGACGCAATACATCAACAATGATCGCAAAAATGTTTTGATTGTAAACTATAAAGTGGTTTAACTAAAGTAAATAGTAAATACAGCATTGCAACAATACATGCTTTGGGATTTATAAAAAAAATGCTGCTGTTTCACCCTAAAATAAACACAAATGGTAAAGGATTGTATTATTTGAAATTGATTTTAAAATACCTTTGTCGTAGATAAAGCATTCTAAGGGAACTTTTGGAGCGAGCATATTTATTATAGTATCATTGCTAGTGAAACAAGTGAAAACACACGTAAAGATTTGTACGACTCGTGTAAACATACGCGTTTATTGCTTGTTACGGGTGCGTGCTCTTGACAAACGAATGATAGTTCATTGCCGTTCGACTAAACGTACTAACACGAGTTTAAAGAAGGCTCACAAAGACGCAGTACATCAACCATGATCGCAAAAATGTTTAGATTGTAAACTATAAAGTGGTTTAACTAAAGTAAATAGTAAATACAGTAGCATTGCAATAATACGTGCTTTGGGATTTATACAAAAAATATATGCTGCTGTTTCACCCTAAAATAAACACAAATGGTAAAGGATTCTATTATTTGAAATTGATTTTAAAATACCTTTGTCGTAGATAAAGCATTCTAAGGGAACTTTTGGAGCGAGCATATTTATTATAGTATCATTGCTAGTGAAACAAGTGAAAACACACGTAAAGATTTGTACGACTCGTGTAAACATACGCGTTTATTGCTTGTTACGGGTGCGTGCTCTTGACAAACGAATGATAGTTCATTGCCGTTCGACTTACGCTTTACTTTCGTGCTTATTTTAGAAAATCCACATGCACCCCGCCCGGTCCACTTATCTTATTATGATGTCTTCTTTTCTTCCTAGCGCTTGTTGCCGTTATTAAATAAAATTATTACAACTTACAGGCGTTAGAAAAACATGAAATGCGTGCGGGGAAAAATCTTAGGATTTTTAAATGTATTTACTAAGATAGTGTGTTGAAATTGTTTAACTATTTGGATTCATTAATCATATTTTATAAAAATGTGTCGCACAGAAAGTATGTCAAAAAAACACCAAGAAAATATCCTATTTAGAAATGCTGCGTTTATATCGTTTTATGAAAGTTAAAAGCTCAATTGTAATAATTGGACATAGAAATCGATGGATTTGTCTACATACCAAAATAACCTTCGATGTAATAAGCTTACACAGCTTTGGGGAAAACCCAATAAAATAGGCAGGCTTGTTATTATGACTATTTTCTAGGCCCATTAGACTGTCCCCGCATGGGCCCATTAAGTCATTATCCTGGCTGTACCCTGTCATCCAGGCAGGCGACTACAGTGCCAATTACCCTACTACACTATATGGTAATCGCAACTCTATGTAGGTATCTCGAATTTTAATTATATTGATTCAACAACGTAGAATATAACAGCAGGTTAATTATTTTTTTGAAATCATGTTTATTGCTAAAGTTAAATCTACGATGCAATGACTAAATTAACAGTAAAAAGTAAGAACTAGATTAACCTAAGCAAAAGGAGCCAAGCTCAGCATTGTGCTGTACAAAAAATTGTACCTGTTTGGCCGGTCGGCCGCTGCAGTTACTTAAAAATAATAATATAAAACATTAATAACAAAAATTATAACATAAGTATATGATAAAACAGCAACTACCTTTCAGTGTATAAATATTATACTAAACAGTAATAATAGGACTTTAGGTGAAACTAAAGTAAAATTAATTAATTTACAAAAAAAAATACTCAAAAAAATATGAAATTAATAAATGTAAAACTTAGATTTATCTAAATTCGTCCAGTCAGTCAGTAATAAAAAATAAAATAAAATAATTTTTCGTTCATGGAAAGGCGTTTCCGTACTTTAAACATAAAGTTTCATACGTGAACACGCTAGGAACTTATATGGAAAAAGTTTAGATTACAGAGCGATCTTTACTTAAACAAAACTACGAAAGTACTTCCATGCTGGACTGGAAGAGATAGAAAAACTTAGAATGTACCAGCTGCCAACTGTTCCCAGGTATACTGTAGAAGTCAGTAGGTAAGTAAAAGACGATTGGCTGTATCGTGGCCGAAAGGCTGATAATGATAACTTATCACCGTTATACTCATGTTCTATCTAATCCGGTTAAAGAATATTTTATTTCTCAAAATAAAATTAAAAAATTTCGCTTAATGAGAACTTAGATCTAAAGTTAACAATACTTAGTGGGCATGTCAGCGTGTCGCACCGTGTTATTACATTGTATAATAGGTCTTTACCTATGAAATTGCCGTTTTTCATACAATATTTTTGGAAAACTGAATTTTCCATACTAACGTTTTTGGATTTTTCTCGGGAATGCGAAATCCAAATTTAGCAAAATTTTGTGGGAAGGTTTGGACAACATTAAGTTAATTTTCATCATACTTACTTTACTGAAAGTTGTAACTGTAACAACGGTACAGCAAAAATAAGCAATGAAACGGGCAACGGATGAAACGAGCTATGTCTGAGCTTCTTTTTCAGCAAATAGATCTAAAGTAAATATGTATTAATTTGACTCAATATCTCCGTTATATGGCCGAGGTTTTAAATAAAAAACAATTTGAGTAATAGCTGTTCAATAAAATAAATTATGAATAAAATAAAGCTTGAGAAAAAATCGGCAATTTCATAGACCTATTATTATTTATCTATTAACCCTCAAAATTATAGTGAAATGTGGCGTCAAGTGGTTCTCGAACTTCACGACGTTCTGCCTACCCCGAAGGGGATTAAAGGCGGGAGTGTATGGAAACTACGAAAATATATCAAAAACAAAAACTATAAAACCATTTTAAAATACCTTTGTAAATGCGATGAGGCTTTTTTCTAAAGTCATAATTGACAGATAATTAGTAGAGCTATATTTTACAGTTAGTAATTATTTCCTATTGAAGTAGAGCTGTAAGTATTGGGAACATGACAGATTCATTGAAAAGAAGGGGTTAAATACTCTTAATAGAGGGTTTAACAAGCGACCACTTTAGATGGTTGGACGGGCGTCGCGTCCCGTCGCGCATTAAAAATTACAGGATGTGTATAAGGAAGAGAATTTATTGTGACAATCGATTAATTTAAATAATAAATAAATAAAGATTGTTATTTCTTTCATCTTTCAAATATTACAATATAATGTATGTGAAAGAAATTAAACCTTCGCGTGCTTTTTGAACATATGGTGTGCGAGATTTGTATCGCACGCGGCGTAAACACAGTGTTGGTAAGAGTCTTCCGCCTGCCCCTTTCTTCCATCGGACGTCCAGACGCACTGCGGGGTATCACCCTTATCTTGTCGAGATCCCTCGGATACGTACTGAGCGCTTTTCTTCATCTTTTGTATTGCGCACTGCCAGGGAGTGGAATTCTCTGCCGGCGTCTGTATTTCCGAGCTCATACAACCCGAATATCTTTAAAGTACGAGTGAATAGGCTTCTTCTGGGTGAGCTCGCTACATCCTCGACCGCATCTTTGCCCTGAGCTAGATTGTGGTCAAGAGCGAACCCACTCTTAATAAAATAAAATAAAAAGACTGGTGGCCGTGGTAGGCGGTTAGTATTTTTTTTGTAAGAAAACGCTTCCTAAAATTACAGATCCCACTTCGGACATGATTTACGTAAATCACTTTTGAACCTAGACAATACTGTTTTAATAACGATCTTCAACTATTTCTGCTCTGCGTTTTGTTGTTCATGATAATCATGAACTCATGATCATGACAATTTAAATTCTTTAACAAAATTTATCGATATTATTATTCAAGAAGCGTCCCATTCTTTCTATGGACGGAAACAGTCGTCACGCGGTGTTCCTTAACAAGACAGAATTAAACGAATGCATTAGGTAGTCGAAGCTCCGGCAATACGAATCCTCTTTCACTTACGAGTGTTTTCATAATTCACCCCTAACCACGCCACGCGCGTTCCTAAAACTCAGGATACGAGTTTTGTGACACGGTTTCTAATCAGAAAGATGAATTCTTGGGTCACTCGTTAGAATACGGTAAGATAAATTCTAAATCTAAATAAAATTTACTTACGTAATACGATTTGCTTACACGAATTCTAAATTGAATAACTTTAAGTCGGCGGCGTAAATGCTGTGTTACTTTTTAGGGCTCCAGGGTCGAAACCTAAAGGTTCACACCTACACATACATAAGCTCTCGTCTTTGTCCCATTGGGGTAGACAGAGATCATAGATTGCTACTTGCTACGATCCAAACACACCTCTCACTTCCTCTACATTCATAATTCGCTTCATACATGCATACTTATATGTCCACACCACCTACGAAACTGAGTATTGCTTTATGGGTTAGGATATGGCTTAACACTGTCGAGGGACGAAGATTTTTTTTTCGAATGATTAATATTTCGATTGATCTAAGTGGTAGCTCAATTAAATTTACATTTGAATAGCGCAGGAAGAAGTCATAGTATTCATAACATCAATATCCTTTATTGTTTTAGAAGCTCGCTACATCAAAGCGTCGGTCTACAGTTCCTTTGAAAAACTCAAAGCTTTGTTGTGCCTTTATAGGAGCGAGTATTGACCGGCCTTCACTTGACGACATAAATATCTTCAGCGGAAAGTTTTAGGAAGCGATTAATTTTGTTAATTAGTCAATTCAGTTGAAAAGTTTGATTGGAAGAGCATTGGGGTCTTCGAAAAGGGTGCAAAGAGTAAAACGAATCAAATATTTTAGCTTACACCAAAAATGACCTGTACTAAAGCGGCATAATGTGGACTAAGATACAAAATGGGAAGAACCATATTCTCTTAAAGTGTTTAGATTTAGAGTCTAGTTTTGTGTAACAAAATAATAATTGTTCTACTTTTGGTTGTAACTTGTTTTGTGTGCCAAAGTGATAAATAAACGCATCATAGAACAGAGGTGCAGCGCCCAAAAAAATAATAATGACAGATACTTCAGGATTTTGTTGCGGTTGTCGACTTTTGTATGATTTGTATATAAAATGCTTACTAAAGATAGATAATTCATGTCATGAGGCAATTTCCAATTAAAAATAATTCGTTGCTGCAATATCTGTAGTGTCAGTCTAATCCTGTGACGAGGCAGATGAGTGTGTGACAGCCTTACAAGTTATATTGTTGAGAATCTAATATTTTTCTAGATTTCTTTACTTACTTTCTCACAGACGCTCCGACACCCACCAGCAGCTTTGTCACAGCAAGCCGAAATATCTGGAATAAGGACATAAAACCGTTTTGAGACTATTCAAAATATTGTTAGTAGTAAACGTCAGGGGGAATCAGGCAGCAGCTGGTGTCTCCACAATAAAGCCGGCGCGACAGTTACAGATCACCGTATAAACCTTTTGATCTATTTCCTCCACTTTGTCTCAGTATACTTTATATAAATTGTCGGTGTAAAGTAAACCATCTTTGCACGCGTCGAGAAGTCACATTTGTTAAATTATGGTAAAGGTTTTTCCTCACATAAAATTGAATAGGCTTCGAAACTACTGGACCGATTTGAAAAATTCTTTCACCAATGTTAGAATGCTACGTTATCCCTTAGTAACATAGGCTATATAATTTTCCCGAACTCCCACGAAAACGAAGTCCCGAGCGGAATGCTAGTTTTTTGTATAAAACAATAAACACAAAAATTTATTTTTTCAGCTAACAACGAACTAGAGTTTTTTAGCTTGAGTTTTCAGCCAATTATTTGTTTATTTGGCTTGATAATATTTGCACAATTATTTTAGAATTTACACTGGAAACTGAGCTCTTTTTCAAAGGTCCTCCCACGACATGCCATGTGCATGGCATTTATTCAAAAAAGTTCTTATAATAATAACGTAACAGGAGCAGGGGAAGAGGGCACATTTTACAATAATGGAGGCGACATCTTATAGACGAAGCGAGTATTAAGTAGAAACTATTGTTTTAGAATAAGAATTTTCCATAATATAATGTTTCCTTTTTAAGTAAAGTTTCTATATAAATGCATTTTACGGCTCTATTTTGAAAGATATCATTTTTAATCATGCTCAATGAAATGCTGAAAAGAAGAAATGATATCGCGCAATGCGGCGACCGGTGCCAATAAATATTTATGGACTTCTGTTTTGATAGAGTCGTTGCAGGAATCGGACTTGGAGCTGCGATCAAACGTTATATATTTTTTTTTCTTGAAATAACTCTAAAATAAAAATAAAATACAATCTTTCATCGCTTATACAGGGTGTTAAGTAATTCAATTTTATCCTCTCAAGTGGTGAATCAGCCCATGAAACTGAACAACTTTCCCTAAGAACAAATGCCGAAATAAGAAATTTTTTTAACTTCCCATACAAATTGTATCAGCTGATAAATCATTTTGTATGGGAAGTTAAAAAAAATTCCTTATTTCGGCATTTGTTCTTAGGGAAAGTTGTTCAGTTTCATGGGCTGATTCACCACCTGAGAGGATAAGATCGAATTACTTAACACCCTTTATAGTTATAATATAACTTATAACTCTTAGATGGCACAACCAATTTTGATCAAATATATATATATATATATATATATCTTGATTACGTCAGCCTTCAGACAACCTCATCGAAATCAGTCCACATTCGTTCAGGAGCTACGATGCCACAGACAGACACATAGGTTGCAATATCGACCTAGAAAATGGGCAGAAAATGTCATTTCTAACAATCAACGTCAATGACATTTCTGACAAACGAGCGTTTTAAGCAAATATGTTTTTTAAACCATAGCCTTTTTCTTATTGAACCTATGTTTCATTTGATTTTTTATTTATTTATATAATTTAATGTACAGATGTATAATGGCGGAATTAATGCCTAAAGACATCTACCAGTCATACGGATAGTCCTCATCCTTATATTTAATATAATTAAGGGCTACCTGACGTCCTTAATCCACTGATAAACCGTCATGGTAAAATTTTAAGAGATCCTAAGAGAGTACCTTTTGTATTACTGCTTTCTATCGGGCTTGCAAGATAACGTCATATGAAGTGCTCCCATTTCGCCTAAGCGGAACTCTCTTGAGACTATCAGCTAAAAGCCGGCTACATATAAAGTTAGTGCCGCGCTCACGTGGATGATACTCTAAACTTGTCTTGAAGCTTTACACCTTCACATTTATAACCCAGCACAGAACTATACTCTTCATTTGCTACACAAGCCTTACCAGAAGAAACCTTAAGTCTTGATCTAAACTTAAATATTGATTATCTCTTTCTCTCACTATCAAAATGTTAAAGACGACTGCTACTTAAGTATAGATCAGAGTCTGAGTCGCATCTTTATATTTTCCACGTTAAAAACGTTAGAATCAACTGATCCAACAATGCCTATCAGCAGATATTAACCGCAAAACAAAACGTTATTTATATATGATTTGTATATTTGTTATTTTTTCAAAAACCATTGAATCAGTTTCGATAAAATGTATATGATACCACCTCTGAAGTATTATTTATCATTCAGAAAAAAAAATCAAATCTATTTTAACTGGCGGAGTAATCTGGAACAACATACAAAATACTAATATACCAGTCAAACAAAGAACCGCCTCTTTTTTTTGAAGTTAGTTAAAAAGTGCTGGTACACTGGTATAGTACTGTTAGCGTAGTATTGCTTGTAGGGGTGTCTGTCGCGTTTTGAATCATTTGAATAGTCATTATATATATACATATATAAGAGAGACAATGTTGAATCGAGATTAGGTATACTTACTTGTAAGTAAACAGGGATATTATAACATGGATATAACTACCGCAGGTATCACGTGTGAAAATCTAATGTACAGAACAAGTGCGTTTTAATTTCACCAGCGGGTAGAGAAAGCACAGATTATGGATATTTCACGCAGACACCGCAAACCAGTTTAATAAGTCTAGCCCTAGAGCTGATTTCCATGGGGCCAAATTATAGGAAGGTAGAGTTGGATGGACACCTGATAGATGTGGAGTAGAGGGCGGTAATTAAACCCTAGAGCAACAATTGTGATTGTTGCTCTAGGGTTTAATTACCGCCACGTAGCCTCTATAATAACTTTGCTTATATTTTATAATAACTTCGCTTATATAATTTTAATATTTAATTGCTCTATAAGGCGAAAAATATGTGAAGACTATAGGGGCTATGTTTGATTTACACTTTTATGGGCTTCAATTAGTTAGCGCAACTTTTGAGAATGATTTTCCTATGAAACTGAACAACTTATCCTAAAGAAACTATGTATATGAAATTCTCAAAAAAATTTCGACTTTCCGTACGACGGCAAATCAGCTGATGAACAAGACTTACTTAATATTATCCTATTTTATAAATTATAGATCCTGTCGCTCCATCTATGTCTTAGTAATACTTAGTTCCTTTGAATCTAAAGTCCGTCTCTGCAGCTTAACCACAATTATTGCCGGTAAACCGGATAATCGCATCATATTCTATAAAGTCGCCATCAAACCTTTTACTCGAAGCCATTTAGTTAATACCCACTTTTGCAAGCTTCCTAGCCTTCTGGATATGCAAAATACAGACATAAAGACCTGCTTTGCCAATATAAGTATGTTTCGTTTCAAAAGCGATAAGGTACACTCTGTTTAGTGTTTTCTGACCGACTTCTATTACTGACCTATAAGGGTTTCCTAGCTATTTTGTAATCTTTAAAGTTTAGAAAATTCTACGGGTTGTTTCGGGTATGTATAACTATTGTAAAGCAGGTCTTGTAGAATGAACAGTGATGCGAACCTGTAAACAGCCTTTGGAAATCTACTTGTGGTGAAGAAACCCTGTGTAGTCTAAATAGAGTTAAAAAGTTGAAAACAGTTCCATTTTATTTCCAAATAAAAAAGCTGTTCCGAAGTAATAGAGCTTTGTTTTTATTGAGTCTCTGCTTTGTAAGACGTGTATTGGAAAACAATAGGGAACGAAGTCGTGTAAGAGCTGCTCGTAGAGAAATACAGAGGACATTTTCTAAAGACAATTCGCGTGAAATTGCGTCAACGGCTGTTGGAATAGTCTTTTACAGCGGATAACTGCAAATCTGAAAAACATTTAGAAACTCTGTTTACTATGAAAATATAGGATTAATTGTATTTTGTACTAGGTTACCGAACGCGATTTCGTTTAAATGAAAAAGTAACCTATTATCACAATGCAGCCCTCCGCGTAACTTAGTGGTTACACACGAATTGGTAGAATAAATTTCTTAATTTTCGCTATATGTAAGTTACCCAATATTGTTAGTGTTCGTTTATTGTTCTTCTGCTCACACTCGATATAGGTCTGTGGTTCTTGTGGGTTTGTACAAGTCGACTCAAATCCCGTCGTCTGGGTATTTTGCTTAATGTTAATGTATAATTATATATATATTTTTTAATTGCTTACATTGGTCAAGATAGAGTCGTGGTGACCAGACCTTTAACTACCTCGTACTATTAAGGATTTTGTGCTTAAACTAACTTCATCCATGTCAAAATGCAGAGAAAACGTAACTCGATTCTCTGCTTATCCTATGTATGGTATAGAGTGAATGATTAATATCATGCAAGGAGTGTGGTAGATAAAACTCTTAAAAGTTCGAGTGAATAGGCATTTTCTGGGTGAGCTTCAAACCCATTAGATAAAAAAAAATATTCTTTGAATATTCATCTATATTCATTGTCCTAATCGTATACAGACCGAAAATCAAAAACTTGAACAGTAGATTAACATTACTTTTGGCCTTTAATTCGTTTACTCGTAAATCTGTGCATTCGGTGTTCGGTAAATTATTCAATTGCCTTGTACGCAGTGTTGATTGCCAAAAATAGCAAACAACAGCAATGCAGTATATCATGCAAATTACCACGTTAATCGAATAAAGTTGATTACAACGGTTATTTCATCAGTCACTGTATGGTATTATTTGGGCTCAGCTTTGCGATCCGTTAAATATTTATTCATTTAGACGGCTGGTGTGAAAAAAAACGCATAAAAAGTTAGTATTTATCAAAAACTTACGAAAGTCACTTTTGTGATAAATTTTACAAAATTATATTCTACAAATTCTAATCCCTCGTCCCTTCATCCAAACATGGTCTCAATATTATACTGTACTAGCTTTTCGCCTGGGACTTCGTCCCCGTAGGAATTCGAGAAAACCAAGTAGCCTATGTGTTAATCCAGGGTGTCAGCTACCTCCATACAAAATGTTATCAAAATTGGTCCAGCCGTGAACCAACATCCATACATACAAACGCGTTTATAATATTAGTAAGGATAAAGTTAACATAGACGGCTGGTTTCCTTGACTGATAGTGGTGCTGCCCCTTAGTCGACGGGTCCTGGGTTCGATTCCCGGTCGGGGCAAATATTTAGTAAATAGTAAAAAGCAGATGTTTGTTCTCAGGTCCTGAGTGTTCGTGTCTGTGTTTGTGTTTTTTCTACGGGACCCACGACACGAGGTAAAACCTTACTATAGATTGTGTAGCAGTTTTTTTATCTACAATACTATTATAATTATACAGAGGAAAAATTTTATTATTTGTTTGCATTGAATAGGCTCCGAAACAACTGGACCAATTTGAAAAATCGGGTTCTTTCACCATTAGAATTATCCCTGAGTAACATAGGCTACATAATTTTGCCAAATTCCCACGGGAACGAAGTCCCAAGCGGTATATTTAAAAAAATTAAGAAACAGGTACCTTGCGAGTTAGCACATGCCAAAGCGACAGCCGCTACAATCAGTCTCGATTTCCACCAGTTACCACTCAGCGACAACTTTCTTCTGTGCTTCTTGGTCGCCATTATTTCAGGCCAGGGTGCTATCTTGCAATATCAGCCATCTGTAAAGAATTATTTAAAAATAATTGTAAGTATACATATATGTATATCACCATCGTGTTCTGAAGGGAGGCCCGTGCCCCTCATATGGGCTGGTAAAAAAACAGTAAATTTATATTTTTTTCATTTCCAAAAAAAGAAGTTCATGAATTATACGCTTTTTTTAATTCGAAAAACTTACTGCCTAATTTCATAAACTCAGGTTATAACATGGAATCCATATGAAATTATTAAAAACAATTTATAGTTTTTCATCATATTAATAAGGCAATCAACGAATCGTACAGGTTGTATTTTTTTGCATATTTCTGTCATTGTTAGGTTCAGTAAAATAATTTCACTAGCTAAATATATATTTTCAAAGACCAGCATTACGAAATTAATATCAAATGACGCGCAGATGAAATTTATATTTGATTCATAAATAACTACATAATTTTATTAATTTAAATGACTGCAGAACTGTCGGTTTCTTTGACTGTATGTCGGTCAACGTTTAATTAGTTGAGAATATTTTTATGGGCAGTAAAGACGATGTAAACGCAGTATCAAAGCCGTCTGAGGCGCAGGCGTTTTATTTATCGCATTTGATACAGTCGGCATCGCAGCGAGCTTAAATCCTAAACTGCTGCAGCTAACACTTTGGTGCTCTTACCACGATTTTTGTTTTAAATGAGTATCCGATATTTAGGCGCTGCTACAAGCACCATCACTGAATGTATGTTTTTTTTAAAAACATAAAAATACTTTGAAATAAAATAATTTGAATTGTTTTTCATCAAAACTAGTGCGACGTGATGGCGTTTCACTAAAATACAAACGCAAGTATACCTAAATAATAACAAATAATAGAGCTAACCAATTTCGGACGTGTTGAGACACTACATTTACTTTTATAGTTTTATCTAGAAGTACTGTTTTTGATTCGTTTTAAGTGCTAATTACACTGTGGTCTCGCTTCCCTAACTCGCTCGCCTATATCTTTGATGTTTCTAATTCAACACAACTTTTAACGATGTTCCGAACTAAATGCCAAGCCGCGAACTGCTTACTAGCTGAAACTCACCGATGGAGCACTTGGAAAGCGAATAAAAATCTGTAATAATCAAGTATCATGAAACTTTTTCCATTTAATTACTACATATTCAACTCTTGCGCTGTCTCTACGCTGAAATTACTTGTCTCTTTCACTTCGGAACCCGTGTATGATAAATGAGCTTACCCCAGATACCTAACTTATAAAGGTTTAGGTTACGCGGCGTAACGTAACTTACGCCTCACAACTAGAGCTGTACTCTGTATATTTACAATCGACGGACGGCCGTTATTTGTCACTACCTGTCACTATCATCTGTATAATGCAAGACAGAGATGTACTGACATTTGACGCTTCAAATTTCGGTCGTAGATAGTACAGAGTAGAGCCCTCAGCACCAGCCAAACTGGGTGATCACAGTGGGCTGGGAGAATGGTCTTAAATGGCTGCCTACCCTTAAGAAATGGATGCAGTTGTACTATTTGTGACTATGATGAAAATATTTAATTATTCTGTACCGACTCAACCTTAACATTTAAAAGTTGTGGAAACTGGAATTTACTGGTCGGTTTTTAAAATATGGTTCAGTAAAGAACTCTGCCACAATGTAATTTACTTGAGCTACAAATCGGTCTATTTTACGATCTCCCCCCCTACATACGTAAAGGGGTGTCGATTCGACGCTGCCGGGTTCGTAAAACTAGCACCTGAACAATTTCATTTTTCACAACACCCTATCTACACCAGCACACTGTGTCTGTAAAATAACACGTTTTACATGGCAGCGCCCAAAAACTTATTACAATTAGAAGTTTTTTTCACTGTGCATGTAAAATAAAATTCTGGTAGCAGTTTCATAAAATACTGTATTCTACTATATTTTTTATCTTGGTAATAGACTTACACTTTTGCGAATTCGTATTACAGCTTTTTGAAAAGGAACATCGTCAGTCAGACCTTTTGCACCATTATTAATTTATTTTTAACACTTCCTGTTTCTTTAACCTTGTAAATATTATTGGAAAAAAACCAGGGCTTTGCAAAAGCCTTTGCAAATGTTTCTAAAAATAAGACATGAAGTACTAACTGATTTTAGTATTATTTCAGGTTGATTTCCGCCTTAAACTATTTCAGTATCAATACAAAATGTAACGTAAATCGAGGCAGCTATAGGTTGGTAGAGTTGAAAAGGTTAAGCAGACTCTACCCTAAAATTGATAAAACATTACATCTTAATGACCAAGCAACAAAGTTGTGGCTTCTGGCTGACCCTCTGTTCCTAATTTCTTAATTGCTTCAACAGAAATAGTGGGACTTTATTTTCATTTATAATATCAAGCTGAACCGCCGCAGTCCATGTGAGATGCGGCCCGCATCTATACTTTTTTAACAGCTCTCAACTTTGTCACAGGTCACAATATGGCGCCGTATAGAGATAATGAAAATAAGTGGCAAAATGACTTCTTAAATCAGGTTATATTTGTCTCTGAGTCATTGTATCGCCATTGACATTGTTTTCGTGAAAATTTAAAAAGTTTGTTAGATTCCACAAAGATGCAGTGATTTTAGGCCTATGTTTTAAATTAATTTTACATAATTGTAATATTGAAACCTAATATAATAATATGCAAAATTTAAAAAATGTTTTTATTTCATTCGGTATGAAGTAAATACACTTCGAGAGGTATTTATAGTGATTAATCCTACAATATTCAAGCAAAACATAGAATTAAGCGAGAGTGATGATAGATGAGCATCGCAATCTGTTGATTGTGATATCACCACTACTTATTTTTTAGAGTGGCGAGTACATTTTGCCGTGGCCATATGCGGCGGGTGTCGGGTCGCATCCATCCATACACTCACGCCAATAATCCTGACAGAGTAGGCAGAGCATCATATGGTTCATGTGACGGCTTTTGTTTGATATTTGGCTTGTGTTTTTATTTTAAAATAAATTCATAATTTTAATATATTCATTTGAAATTGTCCTTATTCGATGAATTTACCGCTTCCTGTTTCTATTTTTGGTTAGCGTTCAGTGATAGCACAACATAATTGAAACTAATTAAACATTTATTGAAACCAGAGCTAGAATTTAGCTTTCCTAAAATTCGCTTTGCAAATAAACGCATATCAAATCGCCGGAACACAAAAACTCAAATAAAAATGTTTTATGGCCTCCATCTGGACCGAGTTGCGAAGTTTTAAGGGGTTGCCGACAAAGTTTGATAAACACAGGCGACGAGGCCGGGCCCGGCGACGACGACGGCAGTGCAGCGTATTGCTGAAGCGAGCTGTCACCCCTCGTTATTAGACTAATAAATAAATAAATAGACTTTCCTACTAATTTACATCCTCAATAGATACTTAAAGTGATGAAAATTTATTTATTAAGATATAATTTCAGAAACAAAAAAATACTTTTGGGGCGTATGTACGCTCCGTTGCTGAAGTTATTTTAAAAAAACATCAACTAGGCGAAAAGTGATTGTATGATATTAACATTTCTGCAACTGGGTATAAGGTAATTTTAAACGGCCGGTTTGGTCGAGTGGTAGTGACGCTGCCTCTTGATCGGCGGGTCCTGGGTTCGATCCCCAGTCGGGGCAAACATTTGTGTGAAAAGCAGATGTTTGTTCTCGGGTCATGGGTGTTTGTGTTTGTCTTTATGTGTGTTCCGAGGGACCCACGACACAAGGGAAAACCTTAGTGTGGGCCTTTGAGTGTGTAGCGTTTATTTATTTTTTATTTTTTAAAGTTAGAGTAGAATTTGTTGTCAAAGTATAGTTATTTTTTGAAATATTTTCTTCAATTTAAATCACAAATTACCTACGGTTACTGTTACAAAATAACCTTTGGTGATTATCATTTTACTTGTACAAGTAGTAAAATACTAATTTAAGATCAAAAAACTTTATGTAATAGTAAGTTAATCGTTTCTCTACTTTTAACCAAAAAAATATAAACTAAGTACAAGTTTCCATGTCCTTTTATGCTCCATACCACAAATTAGGTATATCTCCATACCATTGTACTTACAAGTAAACTAGTTGTTATTTGACTTTAGAACGAAAACTACAGGAAATAATCAATTCCCTTCTTCACAACCAAATGAATTGATAAAGATGCCGTAACTCGAAGTGTTATTGCCCAAGTGCGTCGTTATTTCTAATATCTGCTAGTTATTTTCGTCCGCGCTCATCTCATATATCACTTCAAAGCATACTCCCAGACAAGTCTTATCTTTATTGTGTGTACCTAATCTTCCCTCTTCATAAAACAACTCTCCACCAACACCATAACACTCAAACTTAGTTTTAAAAGTCTATAACATCCACTAAGAAAATTTATCACATTTTTCTTTCACATTATAACTTTGTTTTTTTTTTATGAAAAAAAATATCATTGAAAAAACTAACTCGCGCGTTACGAGTATTTCCCGCGCTTTTACGGAGGATGGAAGGGAAGGAACCCACAACCTTTCTCGCGCCAAATTGACGCGTTACTAAATAGACCGGCATAAATTCATTCAACTTCAGACTCTACTCGCGCTGTCCTCTTCCTTCTTATGAATTTGTGCATTCCTACATCTTTGTCTCACGCTTCCGCCTGATGAACCCTATTGAGCTCGTTAGTCATTAATTAATTCTGCATAAGAAAATTACTTTTAATTGAAATGGTGCACAGATGGGACAGAATTCTGGGGCGAGTCGAAAGCACTGGTAAATTTAATTTAGTAACAGTAACGGCTTTAAACATAAGGAAACATTTTTTCTCTTTTTTATAGAACTGAAACTTCCGAAACCAAAAGGCTTACGGGAACCTGAAAAAAATATGCGTCAAAAGACGGACAACGAACACTTTATGTGTTAAGTTTTGAAAAATGTTTTCTGCACGAGGAAATAATTTATCTTTCCTAATATTATAAAAAGGAAAGATTTGATTGTTTGTTTGTTTGCATATGCTCCGAAACGACTACTGGACGAATTTGAAAAATTCTTTCACTATTAGAATGCTACATTATCCCCGAATATCATAGGCTACTTAACACAGACCTATCTGTGCTTCATAATTTTCCCAAATTCCCAAGGGCGGATATATCCAAGGCGGAAATACCTATGCTAGTTATGAAATTAATTTCCAAGTGTGGTTTTCTGTTATTTATTTAGTATAGTACCTACTTCTAAAAGCTTTTGAATCTAAACAATCTTTGCGGCAAACATTTGTTTTCCCGAGTAAAGTGAAATTTATTGTTTTCCGAAGGTGCTTTCACGAGCTTACTTTGCAACTGCATATTTCTTCATTAGTTTTCATTGCTGGAATAAAGAAATACAGATAAATACTTAGATACCGAAAGGGAACGAATGTAAGTTGTGATTGTTGAAGTCGTTTTGCTGGCTGAAATAAATTCACGCTATATCACTTGATGGTTAAGTAGGACTTCACAATTGCAAGCACAATTACACAATCACACTTCACTGCCGGTCTTGCTAAAACTACATCTAAGTCCTGACGGAAGATCAGCGCTGTAGTCTTTGTCTGCAGCATAATGCTGAGTCAGCGCCTCTTCACTCCTGTGACACTCAGTGTCGACTGATTCTTACTATTTTTAATTTTGTTTTTATTTTTTAACTTTTTCTTATTGCGTTGTTTATGTGTTTTGATGTGTGTTATTGGAATGAATAAAGCTATTATCTATCTATCTATCTAATTACGCAAATGCAAAAATACATCTTTTTTGAAAATTGCGAATGGGTTTTTTGGGGAAGGTTGTTTATTTTAGAAGGATTTGCATTTTTTTAGTTTAATTATTAAATAGGTGCCTGATGGGTAAATTTTCGCTATCAGTCATTTATATTTCTCTTTTTTTACAGGATTTTTGTCTAAATCCCAAGAACATGTCAATCCCATTGTGACTGTGTTTATCTAAAACTTAAGTGTTCACGACACAAGCATAGATATTTTCCAACTAAATGCTAACAATTACGAAGGGCAAAATCATCTATATAAATAAAAATGAATCCCTATTTCCCTTGGTCACGGCATCACGCCTGAACGGCTGGACCGATTTCGCTAATTCTTTTTTTGTTCTGTTCGTTATTATCAGGAGAAGGATCTTATGAAAGAAAAAATTAAGAAAGTTGGAAAAAAAAAGAAAACAGGACAACGTCTGTCGGGTCAGCTAGTTAGGTATAATTAGTACTCACACGAATAGAAACTGAAAGTGCTTGAAAATCAAACGAACGATTGAAAAACGGGATCAAAGCCATTTCGTTTTAGACCTCGTTTAGTTTTCATCGGAGTTTACCAGTGGGCTACGTCTATATTATCTATGCCGATTTATACAGGAACAGATCGAACTTGACCCATGAATGATAACCTTGTTTTCATTACCAGAACTTTTACTGTGAAGTTTCAATCTCTCTTGTCTGCACCTTTGCGAATAGGCGTAGAGTCAGTAGGGTCAAAAGAACGAATGCGTATGTATGTATTTAAATCGTTTAATGTATGTTTGTATGTATTTCATTGTAATCTTGACTTGTTTTAAGTGGCATTCTGAATGTCTTTTTTTTTCTATTCTATTCTCTCGATACTTTAATTTTAGTCAAAGTCAAAATAGCTTTATTTCATACAACATTCAGGATGTTTCTTAAAATAAGTCAAAGAAGTAAAGGATTAAAAGGATTTAAATACATATAGCATAATAATAATAATAATAATAAACGCTACACACTCAAAGGCCCACACTAAGGTTTTCCCTTGTGTCGTGGGTCCCTCGGAACACACATAAAGACAAACACAAACACCCATGACCCGAGAACAAACATCTGCTTTTCACACAAATGTTTGCCCCGACTGGGGATCGAACCCAGGACCCGCCGATCAAAAAGCAGCGTCACTACCACTCGACCAAACCGGCCGTCGGCCGTCAGAACATGTTCGTTCTTTTCACTATACTTACTCTACGCCTATTCGTAAAGTCGCAGTCTTCCCCCGAGAAGAATATAGGCAAGACACTCCGAGGGGTACTCTTTAGTGAATATATTTCGCACAAAAAATCATAAACAGCACCATGACATCTTGAGCCGAGTTTGTCCAAAAGATGGTGTTAGGAATACCTCAGGACACCACCAGGAGCATATGTTTCTGAACATTCTACCAACCTGCCTAATTACTGCTATTATCTGTTCCAACTTATACCGTAACAAACATCTACTTTAACTCCACCTAGTGTTTGCCCCGACCGGATATCAAACCCAGGACTGTGACTTTAGGAGGAGTGTCACTATAAAAGTTCCCAACCTGGCTCCCGATATTAAAAACTCGATAAGCGTTTAAATGAAAGATGTCGTTTAAGAGCAGACTCCTTGTTAGCGTGTTCTACTACCTGCTAAAAGCTCAAGTGCTCCAGTGCAGGACCGACTGCGCCGTACAAATACAAACCTGTAGTGACACTGCACAAAATGTGGCTCCCACCTTCGAGTCCTACCTGTTTGTAAAAAAAAAAAACAAAAGATTAAAATATTAATACTTATAATTAAATAATTAAGTATACGAGTATTGTATTAGTTATACACTTTAATGTCGAAATATGAAAAACAGTTTCGCTTCCAAATAAGTTGTGCAAAAAAATTTAGTTCTTCAGATAAAGTTGTTTTTCATGTGGAGAAAGATGTCCTAAACTTTCAGTAAAAAATTATAATCAGACGTCGCCTTATAGACAGGGACCATAATATCGACGGACGGCCGATAATTGTCAATACCTACCTGCCACTGTCATCTGTATGTATAGTGAAGACAGAGGTGTACTGACATTTGACGCTTCAAAATTTCGGTCGTAGGTAGTACGCAGAGTAGAGCCTCTGGAGCAAAGGTTGTCTTATGCAATACAATGCCTCTGGTATCGCGGGCACCTTTCCACCTTTCATCTTTTAAATAATTTCGATAAAGTAATTATTTGTACAAAATTATAGTAAGATGACTTTGTTTCGCCTAAACAAAAAAAAAATTTAAAGGAGATGGCCCAAATTCCATACAAAAAAAACCAGGCCCGGCGCAAAAGTTACATAATAAAAGTTATTAAAAATAAATACTTTAGCCATCGATTGGAGCGCTGGTTAAAATTTTTAAATTTATAATCAATGATTTTCTAAATTGTGAGATAAACAACTTTTGCGCCGGGCCTGGATCCGTTTTAGGCCACCTCCTTAAATTATTGTAACAAGTACATCTCATCTCATTTACATTTCATGTCATCTCGCTAGACCTATATAATAATACTCTTGATCTTCATTTAAGAGTCTCTACCACAAAATCACCTCCTACTGTATATCTCATGTTGGGTGTTCAAGTGGTCGGACAGTCGCGACGTGCCTTGGCGCAGTCAAGTGCCGATCCCCGAAGCTTTTAATACATTAAGAAATTATTACCCAACTCCCTTTGATAGAAAACCGAACTTTCTTCAGCATTCGTTCAATTAAATTAAATTAAATTTTCAAAGTACTTATTGTTTATGAAAAGGTCGCAAAAATGTATATGCTTTAAGGCAATAAGAGATATTTTTTAAAAGTTTTTTTTTCGTACTTTCCATAACCAAACAAAAAAATCGATTTTAGTTGACTGAAGGGCTGTGTATCAATGCGATGCATGGGAAACGACAGTTCCATGAATAAATTTGCATGGCATACCACGCGGCACTCACATCTCAGTTTTCCAATAACTCCCAGTTCTATATGTACGATTGAAACAACGTATATCAGGACTTTGTAGGTATATTTTGTACAATTCATACTGCCATGCGTAAAATCTATACTAATATTATAAAGCTAAAGAGTTTGTTTGTTTGTTTGTTTGTTTGTTTGTTTGAACGCGCTAATCTCCGAAACTACTGGTTCGAATTGAATAATTCTTTTTGTGTTGGATAGTCCAGTTATTTAGGAAGGCTATAAGCTATATAACATCACGCTACGACTAATAGGAGCAAAGATATAGTGGTAAATGTGTAAAAAACGGGAGAAATTATACCTAGACTGACGGACATATCAACGCACAGCCTAAACGGCTAAACGTAGGCACTTGAAATTTGGAAGGGACGTAGCTTAGGTACCGCAGAGGTGCACTAAGAAAGGAATTCCAGAAATTCCCACGGGAACGGGAATTAGCGGGAAAATCCTTTTGTATGAAAAATCTAAACCGCATAAGTTAGACGCTTGAAATTTGGCATGCAGGTACCTTAGTAAACTTAAAGCTAAGTTGCAACAGGATATTGCAAAATTCCCACGGGAACGGGAGTTAGCGGGAAAAAACTTTTGTATGTAAAAATCTAAATCACGTAAGATAGATGTTTTCAATCTGTGTACTCTGTACAAAAAAAAAATTAACACGCAAACGAAGTTGCGGGCATCAGCTAGTTCATAATAAATTACGGATAAAAAAAGTCTGAAATTCAGGGCACAAGTTAAATATCATAATTTCATAGTAATATTAAGTCCATGCGTCATTACCAGCCCGTTACGTCACCTAAAGGGACCTAAAATTTTCTATTCTATTCTATTAAATAAAAATACATGCTTAGTCCACTAAAAAAATCTCTTTCTATGATCTACTAGTAGATTGTTGCACCGGCACCGAGCGCAAAGTAGCCCTCGCATAATTTTCATATGCTTTTAAATGTTTCTCCCTAGATTTTTGTGGCAGAACAATTTTATTTTATTTGCAGCTGTTTTTATTCTTTCTGGAGTCGTATTCATATCGCTATCGCTGTATTTTTCAATTTTTTTAAACTTTTCTTGCTAAATATGAAGTACAAACTTATTAAAATTTTACGATCGAATCGTACAGAATGCGCGCCATTTGCTTTTTTTTCTTCTCCACCAAGTAGGTTTTATTCATTCGATTTTTGTTTTCAGACAGTATCCTTTTGATTTAATGCATACATTTTATGTTATACTTCATGGGAGACATTAAACCTCGGTAAATTTATATCTAAATAAAAAAAATAACAGTGCATTAATGAACAACAGTGCAATAATGAGATTTCATACAACATTACTCCCCTTTTTTGGATCTAAGCAAAAAATACGTCCTTTTGTGATCGGTTTTGTAGTGATTAATGATAACATTACTACGTAGTTGAAAGAAAAGAAAATTCTAACTTCCAAGGATAAAAACTAACGAGTTAAGACTGTTGAAATTGAGAAGCATTGTTGCGTTGGATTGAACTAATTCAGAATTTTCCAAAATCGCTATACTCACAATTATCTGTAATACGATGACGTAGGTACTTGTCGAAATAGGTACTACCTCACTTTTCAAATAACAAAGTATCTCGGAAATCCTTTTTCAGGCACGTGTAGTGTGAAAACTGCCTGTATTTTACAGTTATTACCCATTTTGTCGGAACACGAGCTACCCACGTACAAGGGCTTTGCTGTGGAAACAACACGGTTTGTAAAATAAGTTCCGACATTAACAAAGCACTTCCTGGACAATTTATTGGTTTAAATATTTTTGAAACTTTTTTGAGTAGATTTTTTGTAGGTCTCGAAAAAAAATGTTTTGAAAGTTGTCGATGAATGTAATTTCCGCATAGATCATTCAATTTTTAATTAAAGCAAATAAAAAATAAAGAAATGGTCAATCACTTTATTAGTTGTCATGTAGGTAGTCAATCTTAAACTACTTATAATTTAAACATGATCTTATTGTACTACATGTTCATATACTTACCTAAGTATATGTATACCTAAGTATTTATCACTGTTTTGTTTGATAACATAAAGTATGATTCATTATAAAACTAACTGATAAAATATAACTACATAGAGTAGGTAAGTAGGTCGTTTTAAATTAAACTTTGATAACTTTGGTTACAGCTAGCAGTCATAGAAATTGGGCTGCAAGTATAGAAAAGTAATGGTTATATTTAGAGAGATATTCTTACGGAAACCTGGAAGATGTTAAAGAGTAAAACAATTTAATTTGGTTCCATGCAATTTACCAAGTTATTTTTATACAAAACTGCGGCGCAGGCGACACTGACGGATGGCCCATACCCCGCCAAATGGGCCGAGACCTGCCATACTCGATTTCCTCTCGCACTTACTATGATAAATTAATATTATACTTGATTCTTAATTGCTGTGTTTCCGTCTAAGCAATACTTAAAAACAAGAACTATTGGTTAGCTGAGGCTGGGTACTCGTACCTACGAGGAAACCAGCTAAAAAAAAATATGGACTTTAAAATAACTTAAAAAGACGAACGTGTAATGTAGTTTATTGTGTTATATTAACATAACTACAATCGTAGGTATAGGTACCTACTCCAGATTAAAAACACAAATTCTGGAGTACCTATACCTACGATTGTAGTTACACGTTCGTCTTTTTAAGTTATTTTAAAGTCCATATTTTTTTTTAATTCACTATTAATAAGCTGAGACTGAAGCTTCTAAGACTGAAAAACGTTTTATCAAAGATGTACTTGTCTATTCCTTTGGGTAAGTTGAAAGATTAGATTGTGATCTGTTATTTAGTTCCCGAAATCTTGAAGCACATAGGTTCGTCCGTCTTTAGAACAAATTGTGGGGCAAACTCTACAATAGTACAAATCCCAGCCGACCACCTTCCAACACGGTTGGTTTGTAACTTTGTTCGTCGCCCGGTGTGTGTCTTCTTTTAAGGAACGCATCTTTGATTGCTCTGCAGGAAGATAGTTTTTTCGATGCAGTTTTGCTTCCCCTACACTAGTCACCAAATCATTTTCTTGTTGTTTAGTTTGATAGTTTATATCTCTTTTATACTTTTTGGTTTCTGAAGTCGTAGCTGGTTTCCTTTTTGTTAAATCAACATCTAGGTTGTACCAATTATAAAAGAATTTTGAATTATTTTTAGAGTCTTCTACAACCCCTTCATTAGGTCTGTAAGGGAGTTCTTCATAGACATTGGTGTTTTGATCATTATAAAAAATGTATAAATCATCTGACTGTTCCATTGCAGGCTCACTTACTGACGGATTCGTATCTTGGGTAGCACTGACATTATTGTTGAAAATATCTTCCTCTAGATTATTTGCTGCAAATGTATCAAAAGATGCACCTTTTTCTTCATTCACTTCAGCACTGATGACTTCTGTTTCAACAGAGCCTGACAGTAAAATAAACCGACAGGATGTCTGTGCGGCAAAACTTGCAAAAATGGTCACTACTAATACTAGTTTCCACATTCTGACAAACCCGATAACTAATACTCGATCTAACGTTGATGCACCATTTATAGATCTTGTCATGTAGCGAACAATCAAATACATTATTAGATAAAGTGTCATTTCCTGTTAATGTTCGTGTTATGTTGAAGTACAGACAACAGCACATCAGGTTAGACATTTGTAGGTACTTCTAAAGGCGTCGTCGCTATTATGTATAAACCCGATAAGGGCGACGTCAAGGTTAAAATGTGTAGTCTGATGAGCTGTTATGTGTACATTGTTTATGCATTATTTTAGCTAGAACGTGCCCTGACATTGGATAAGCTACTGATAAATACGCGTATCCGGATTTATATCATTTCTAATTCCTTTAAAGAAATAAAGATTTTTGGTTTTTTGGTTTTGGTTTTTTTTTTTTTGATCATGTTGTCCCTATTGATAATGTTACGAACGTTTGGACCCACCATTTGTTTTTGATCATTTGCATGGGAACTTCTTCAACAACTGATCAGTTGATTTTATATGCCTACCCTGGTTAATATTAGGTGCTTAATAAAATATATCCCTACTAATATTATATTATAAATGCGAAAGTCTTTCTGTTATTACTTTTTACGCCTATACTAGAGCCGATCTTGATAAAATTTGGTACAGAGATAGATTAGACCTTGGGAAAGGACATGGGCTACATTTTATCCAACAGCTGGGCACGATATATAGCCTGTACTGTAGTCCAAGCGGGCGGAGCAGCATGCGGAAAGTTAGTATTTAATAAAAACAGACCACGGCCACCTAGAACTCAGTGGCAAGTCATATTTACAACGATACTTTTGTAATAATATTTATTAAATCTTATAAAATTTCAATGGAATGTCGCAGAGGTATATTAATCCGCAGAAAGAAATGGGATCGATTGAAGAAAGAAGCGGGTTATCTGAAATCACCAAAAGAAACCTGGAGTGAGGAAAAAAAGAAATATTTAGCAGCATTGGATGAGAAGTCACGATCATGGAAGAAAAACTGGCCGGATACTGCAGAGGTAAAACATTAAAATAAAATACTTACTAATAAAGCAGTTTATAACGGTGTAAAGTTAATAAAGCACAAAATCGCTATTTTGAAATTGCTAATCAAACTAAAAAAGTTTTTCAAAAGAACTCAATTAACTGAAAAAAAACGACTCAGTTTTCCCTTAATACTTACTCCATTATAAAATCAGTCTTACGGTTTGTACCTATTTAGAAGCTTGAATTAACTTATCTATCGTCATCAACCTATTTACGACTCCATTAAAACCCAAAAAAAACACGGCCCTCCTTCAGATGCAGTGGAACTAATTTAGGCCATAGCCATAGCCCATAGTCCACCCAGCTGGCCCTACATTTTTCGATCTAAGAAAAATCGTTTTAAGTATAGTAATCTGATTCGCAATTCTACATTGTGTCAATCCAGGCTGTGTAAGGAAAGCTAGTTTAGTTGTAAATAAGCTCAATGAGTGGATTACGTTCATGTTCGTAATGTAAACTCTAGCCCTGAACTGATATACATATACACGCAAACCCATATATCTCTGTCGGGGTAGGCAGAGCATCACACCGATACGTCAGAAAAACTTTATTTCCTTAGTAGTTAGTTTTCCAAATAAACCTAATTTTACAGTTTGCACAATTTTGTAGGGAATGGTAATTCTCCATGAAGAACGAAAGAAACAAATTATGAAGAAGAACTTGGAATTCATTAAGGCGTACGAGGAAGAACAGAAAAATATTCTCAAGCAATCAACCACCGATGAACTGAAACAAGCGAAAAAGAAGATTTTTAACACGACTTGCGATGGCGTGCAGCTGATAAGGTCAGAATAAGTCTGACAATAGGTACCTATATAACTAGCATCATAGAGTACGCGTTGTTCAACAATATATTTAGCATCTTTTTACGGGCTTCTTACATCTGTTATAAATAAGATTTTATTATAAGTATTTGTAAACGTTTGTGTTAATGTCATGCTTAAATGTCAAAAATCTGTCATCTGTCACTGTCCCTTCAATTCTGTTCTTTCATCTTTGGTTGTTCCGGTCCACTCATTTACAATTATTAATGTTATCTAAATCCATTTTAATCCTAGTAAACATTGTGTATTTTGGGCTTATTTATTGTGAAAATAAAAGAGCAAAATATACTACAATTACTGTTATATTATTTTTGTGCCGCCATCTTCAGTTCGATCTGTACGATCCCGAACCTCGTGAGCTTCAAACTACTCTTTACATCAGGTTAGTAAGCCCAGCGTGTACATTTGTGAAAACGCGTGGAAACGAAGCAATTACACGCGTCCGTATACTAACACGCCATAGAAGATGGCTCAAAGTACCCAGAATGGGAATCACATGTCTGGAGCGATGGGCGCTTATCAGATTGATCGTCTGGAAGGGTCGCACAATTACAATACTTGGAAATTCTCTATCAAGATGCTATTAACCCTGGAAGGATTATGGAAATGCGTGCTTGGTGAAGAAACTGATTCTGCAAAAGATGAACGTGCTTTGGCTCGTATTTGTCTGTCGATAAAGCCGTGCTGTTACCAGTATGTACGTGAAGCGAAAACAAGTAAAGACGCGTGGAAGTGCCTAAGCAATGTTTTCGAAGACACAGGATTGTGCAGACGTGTACTGTTGCTACGCAAACTTCATAGAATTGAGTTTACTTCATTTAATTCAATGTCAGAATATATAGAACATGCCATGATCCTTGTCCAACAGCTTGCTGACATAAATAGAAAAATAGATGATGAAGAGGTTGCAGAAATTCTACTCTCCGGTCTACCGCAGGAGTATGATACGCTAGTGTCTAATTTGGAAACCGCGTGTATGACTCAAAAATTGTCAAGCGAGACAGTGAGAGCACGATTGCTTCAGGAAGAGCTACGTAAAAGCAACACAACTCAAGAGATCAACACTGCATTCGCTACAAAGCCAAAGAAGGCCATAATTTGTGACTATTGTAAGAAGCCTGGTCATGCTAGGAACAAATGTTTCAAGCTGAAAAGAGATAAGAAGAAAAAGAAAGAAGAGCAAGAACATACTTTCTTGGCATCAGCTTTTCTTGCAACAAGTGACAATGATTGGTTCGTAGACAGCGGCTGCTCTCAACACATGTGCAGAGATAGATCCATGTTTACTGACTTTTGTGAGATCACTAGTGATGTTCTTATAGCTAATAATAGTGCATTAAAATGTGTCGGAAAAGGCACTGTTGCTGTAAAAATTAACAATTTAAATATTAATATTGAAAATGTACTTCTTGTACCTGAGCTCTCTGCAAATCTTCTATCGGTGAGTTGTTTAGTTTCCAGGGGTTATAAAGTAGTTTTTGATGATAAGGGTTGTTCTATTTTTAAACAAAATGAGTGTAAAATTTCTGGCAATTATCTAAGTAGGTCCCCTAACTATAAAGGCACTTATCCTCTGTCTGGTAAGTCATCTTGTGCAGTGGCGCACTCTTCGGCTGTCCTGCCTGTGCAAGACGCACAGAGTGCAAACGTGGCTGAGGTGTCAGTGGATATCTGGCACAGGAGGCTAGGCCACTTAGGAATTTCAGGTATGCTAGCTCTTAAGGGTGGTGTAGCAAACGGAGTATCTTTTCAGGGCAATCTAGGTTCACTGAAAGACTGCGTGCCATGCATGGAGGGTAAGATGGCTGCAAAGCCCTATCCCACCGGTGTGGCTAAACGTGCTACTCAACCGCTGCAGCTGATACACAGCGATGTTTGCGGTCCCTTACCCGTGCAGAGCTGGGGAGGTGCTAAATACCTCGTCACCTTCACCGACGACTACACCAGGAAGACCTTCGGATGCCTCCTCAGGAAGAAATCTGAGGTATTTAAATCTTTTCTTAATTTTAAAACTTTAATAGAAAAGCAAATGGGACTGCCTATTAAAGTGCTACGTACTGATAATGGGGGGGAGTACTGCAGTCAGGAGTTCACAGATTTTCTAAAGAAAGAAGGCATTGTGCACCAAACGTCAGTTCCGTACTGTCAACAACAAAATGGCGTCTCTGAGCGCCTCAATAGGACTATCATAGAGAAGGCCAGATGTATGTTGCTGGGGGCAGGTTTAGACAAGCGTTTTTGGGGCGAGGCAGTCATGACTGCCATTTATTTAAAAAATAGGTCGCCTACTTCCGCTTTGTCCGGTCTGACTCCAGAGGAAAAGTGGACTGGGTCTAAACCAGACCTCAGTCACTTGCATATTTTTGGATGTATTGCTTATTCTTTATTACCAGATAATAAACGTTTTAAACTTGATGCCAAAAGTAAAATGTATATTTTCGTGGGATATAGTGAAACTTCAAAAGGTTTCAGGCTTGCAGATCCCTTGAACCCTAAAAATGTAATTATTAGCAGAAATGTAGCATTTATAGAAAATAAATTATACACTGGGACCAAAGATATTAATTTTAATAATGAATTGAATGATTGTTTTATATTTTATGACTTTTTAAATAATGATGAATTTAATTCAAAGCCTATTGACAATTCTAATTTTAATTCTAGTCAAAATATTTTAAATAATCAAATCAATTTAAATTCTAGTCATAGTCATGAACTGAATTCTAGCTCTAGCAGTAGTAAGCTGAATTCTAGTCATAGTCATACTGAACAGAATGAAACTATTATTTCACCTGAAAAGTTTAACAGCTCTATTGCTTCTACAGGAGGAGAAGAAGATGAGATTTACTGCACTGGCAGTGAGAACGAGATGGACTCTGATTCGTCGCCGGTCGTCGAGTCATTACCTAAGCGAATGACGTCTGCGTCCGAGGTGGCGGTTGGAAAAGAAGTACCCACTTCCATTCCATCTGGTAGCACTTCTCAACGGCCTATTCGTAGTACACGCTCTCAGTTGCCATACAGGTACAAAGATTTTGATATTGACTACTCTCTTCTGGCTCATGATGGAGCTGTATATTCAGGTGATCCTCTAAGTTATGAGGAAGCCATGTCTTGCCCTGACAGTCAACAGTGGCGGACTGCTATGCAAAGCGAATATGATTCGCTTATTGCAAATAAGGTGTGGGAAATTGTTGATAGGCCTGCAGCTGAAAATGTCGTCAAGTGTAAATGGATTCTTAAACGTAAACATGACGCTTCTGGTAAGTTCGAAAAGTATAAAGCTCGTTTAGTTGCCAGAGGTTTCACTCAAATTTATGGGGTTGATTATTGTGAAACATTTTCACCTGTAGTCAGACACTCTACAATGAGAATTTTATTTTCACTTGCGGCTGAGCTCAATTTAAATATAGACCATATCGATGTCGCCACAGCTTTCTTAAATGGAGAGCTCCAAGAAACCATTTACATGGAGCAACCTCCAGGTTTTCATAATGGTAATGATAATAATGTATGTTTGTTACGTAAAGGACTATATGGCCTCAAGCAGGCAAGTCGAATTTGGAACATTAAAGTGCATGATTTGTTAAGTTCTAATGGTTATAAACAAACTGAATGTGAGCCCTGTGTTTACACTAAGAAAACAGATAAATCTCTAATAATAATAGCACTTTATGTTGATGATTTTTATATTTTCTATAGCTCTAAAAACAATGAATTGTTACCCCTGCTTGAGAGCAATTTTACAGTGAAAAACCTAGGAACTTTAAAAAGTTGCCTTGGCATAAATGTAAGTAGAGATAGATCAAAACGCATTTTAAAACTTGACCAGTCAGATTACATCAAAAGATTGTTGATTAGATTCGGAATGGAAAATTGTAAGCCAGTCTCTACCCCTATGGTAACAAATTGTAAATTAAAATTAGCGGATTCTAAGGGTCTAGATGATAATACTCATAGATATAGAGAACTTTTAGGGTGCCTCATGTATCTTTCTGTCTGTACTAGGCCTGATATCGCATTCGCGTGTAGCCAGTTGAGCCAGTTTAGCCACGGCTTTGACAATACACATTGGCAAGCTGCCAAACGCGTCTTAAGATATTTGTCGGGGACACTAAATTATTGTCTATGTTTTTATGGATCTAATGATTTAGATATAACTGCATATTCGGACGCGGATTGGGCAAACGACATCGTTGACCGTAAGTCATATACAGGTTTCGTTGTTAAACTGGGTCAAAATGTCATTAACTGGGAGTCGCGTAAACAGCGATGTGTCGCGTTATCCAGTACCGAGGCCGAGTATCTCTCCATAGGTGATGTGTGTAAAGACCTTTGTTTTATAAAAAGTTTTATTTCAGAAATTACACACTATAGACCTAAGATAACTTTGTATAATGATAATCAAAGTGCGCACAAAATATTAGAGTCTAAAGAGTATTCACATAAGCGTACGAAACATATCGATGTTAGATATCATTTTGTCAAAGACTTGGTACATAAGGGCTTTATGACAGTAAAATATTTGTCAACAGGAGAGATGGTAGCGGATATTTTAACAAAATCTCTTGGTACTAGTAAACATAAACAATTTGTCCAAGAAATAAATTTGCTCTAGTGAGCAGGTAGAGACTGTAGTGTAGAGTTATGTAGAGTTCATATTGAACGGTTAAAATCTTAAGGGGAAGTGTTATAAATAAGATTTTATTATAAGTATTTGTAAACGTTTGTGTTAATGTCATGCTTAAATGTCAAAAATCTGTCATCTGTCACTGTCCCTTCAATTCTGTTCTTTCATCTTTGGTTGTTCCGGTCCACTCATTTACAATTATTAATGTTATCTAAATCCATTTTAATCCTAGTAAACATTGTGTATTTTGGGCTTATTTATTGTGAAAATAAAAGAGCAAAATATACTACAATTACTGTTATATTATTTTTGTGCCGCCATCTTCAGTTCGATCTGTACGATCCCGAACCTCGTGAGCTTCAAACTACTCTTTACATCAACATCAACGGTTGATTATGCTACCAACAATCCCTAACTTTCCAGCCCTCAAATACCTACAATTTACTGTAAAATAACTTTGATAGATACTCCGTAACGCGGAGCGTAAAAAAACATTCATATATTCAAATTTAGAAAAAAAACATTCTATATGTTTTGTCATAGAGTCTAGTTTTGTATTAACTTCTTAAGGCGACTACAGCTCCTAAATTACGATTTTATGATGCGTAGATAAGCATGACGCACTGCATTAAATCGAAGAAAAAAATACTACGGTAATATTCAGGACATAAACTAGATAAGTAGTTTGCTGAAAACATGATTCAGCACTTTTGGTTTGATAGAAAAAGCTCACAAAGTCACCTCTTAATACCAATATTGTGTATCTTTTAAGCTGTATAAACGATAGTAAAATGCACACAGGAACTTGAATTTGCTATAAAAATTTTCGTGATTGAACACTCTCGATAAGTAGTTAACGCATTTTTCGATTTAAGCTGTTACCTTTCCATAAATCTCATTTTTCTAACTTTCGAACATGTTTTTACGCACGCACGCTTTCATAGTCCGTAAACTTCGTGTATCGACACTGTTCGCACTGCCGGCCCAGGTCTGTTGAGAGACGGAGATGGCACTATTCCTATCTGGCTGCCTTTATCTGGTGCTGTAGTCGCCTTAACGGTTCACCTTCTTTTGTACCCATTAAAAAATTCTGATAGAATTATAGAATCTAGGTAAATCTAAATTTCATTAATTGACTGAAAATTCCTTTTAATGTACTTTTTTATTAAAGTTCGGTCTGGATAAACAGGCCGAAACTCGTAGATATCATGTCTTAACACTCGTTAATCAACAACTAAAACCCACAGTGCTCTCCGAGAAGGAAAAGTGAGAGAAGAAAGAGAAGCTCAGATAGAATTCAATAAAATGCTAAAAAAGAATCAAGCGGAACATGACAAGAAGTTGACCGAAAAAATAGCCGCGATGAAGAACAACTTGTATGACTTTCACACAAGAGATGAAGAGAATACGAAGAAATCGATCTTATTGGACGCTGAGGCTAAGAAAATAAATGAAAAGATGTAAGTACAGATTATGCTATCAAATTGCTCAGATCAATCAAACCCAGATATCTAAAGTGAATTAGGTACCTAATTTAAAAACGCAGAATCGTAAATCGAGTGTCGTATAAGGGATCACAAACTGCACCGCGGGACCTAAGTCAACATCGAAATCTGCTGAACATCGAAGGAGGCGCCGTCGCTGACGACTAGCTACACTTACCCACCAACCCGCACTGGGCCAGCGTGGTGGATGACGGCCCATTCTTCTCAATCGAGACTAACTATCCTACCGTTTCATTACTGAGTAGTAAATTTTTGCTAAGCATTTTGCAAAAATATTATATTACAGATCGGATCTAAATGAACTCAATAGAAAAAATGCAAAGAAAGAAGCACAGCAAGCCAGAATCGAGGATGCAAAGTATGAGAAACAGATGATGGAAATCGAGGCTCATCTTAAGGTGCACATCTACCTTCTAGTTTATTTTAAATATTTATTTATCTTTAGCCTGAAAAAAATTGTGCACAAGCACGCCAAGCACAATCCGATCCGCACGCAGGTCGCGCCACTCTGATAACGGTGAAAATTCACGGTGAGTTCGTGATTAAACGTGAATTCGCTGTTTAAATGCTAGCATGATTGCTGTGACATAATTTTTCCATATGTATCTCATTACGCCCTCTCGTTAATAAGAACTTAGAACGACATTGCATTGCATCTACATGCCAAAATTGTTTCACGCGTTCATATTATCTACGCTAAAAATAGCAAATAGAGGAAATTTATGTCCAGTAGTGAACGATTACGCCTACTTGTACTTATACGAGTATCTACTAAATAAAATCAGTAAACAAGTAATTAAGTAACAAATTGATGTACCTGTTTGTTTGTAAGTAAAGACATTAATTTTCTTTGTACATACAGGACAACTGCAAAGAAATTCAAGAGAAGGAGTTAGCAGAATATTTTGCGGACAAGAAAGCGGTAGATGAGACCCGTTTGCAGCGACAAGTGCTAGAGGAAAAACTAAATGAAGTTTACAACTCATATAAAGACAGGAAACGTCACTTGGAGAAACAAGTTTGGGACAAGGTAAAGCAAAGGCAACAAATTCAATTGGTTGCAAGCTGGCGGTGTAGTGTATGAGAATCATCTCTTTCCGTGGGTGTCGTAAGAGGCGACTAAGGAAACACAAATGAGACCTGCCTCCTAGTAATCCATCCCAAGCAACGACACTTCATTTTTTTCTGAATCTGAGGTGTCGTCCTATGGTCTCAAGCGGTGTGGTAGGCTCTGTAAAGGGCCGTCTGGTTCGCCAAACAGCTTGCTGTGTTCCGTCGCTGCGTGGGATTCGAGTACCAGTGCCTTTATAGGCATTTTTCTGGGTTAACTCGCTCCATCGTCGATGAGCTTTGACCTTTACGGTCAAGATTGAGGTCAACAGTTAACCCATCTTATAATACAATTTAAAAAAAGTTAAGTTTTTAACGTCAATCAAATGTAAACTTCTATAGCAGGCCGAGTACGATAGTGACAGCAGCGCTGGGACAACACCGAGGTCCTATGTCAAAATTTAAACATTGACAACGCCATAGGGCGAGCAAGCCTTTGCGCGGGACCCTCGAGCAATCAAAGTGAAGTTTCAGCGTGAGCCGAGCGCGAGTTTGTCGTTATCGTGCTAGAGCTGCTGACATATTCAAGGTTGTTTTCCTTCGCGCGCTTGTTTACGCCGTTTGCGATAGTAATCTCGCACACCATGTGCACATTTAGCATAGTAAAATCTCATTGCGTATGCTACGCCAGCGGTAATAGCTTACTTATTTATTTCATTTGTATAGGTGATTTTTATTAGTAGTAAGCGTAAAATGGTTAATAAAATAAGCAATTTGAAAAACTTTCCCTAAAGAAGAAGCCGGAATATGAACAAAAAGTGTGTAATAATTTGATGGCCTCAGCATGGCCATTACTCCCTTATTTTGGATCTTTTGGGAAGCACACATAGGCCCGTATTACAGAACGCGACTCAGACTCTGATCTATACTTAAGTAGCGGTCCTAACTTATTCCTGACTCCTAACTTAGTTATTCCTGGATTCCTAACTTAGTTAAAGTCAGCTTCATATTCAATTATTTTTCAGATCATTAGAGGAAGATTCGAAAGTGATCGCCACAAAAAAATCTACGCAAATCTTGAAGAAAATTTAAAAAAAGAGCAGAAGATTTACGACGATTTCGTGAACGTTGGAATAGAAAGGGCTGAAAAACGGTAAGTTCTTCTAATACTACTAATATTATAAAGATTTGTATTTTTGTATACGTAACGAATAAACTTAAAAAATACTAGACCGATTTCAAAAATTCTTTCACCATTAGGATGCTACATTATCCCTGAGTAACATAGGTTACATAATTTTCCCGAATTCCCACGGGCACGAAGTCACGAGCGGAATGTTATTTTTTTATATTTGGGTCGAAAACTCACACAGCGCCATCTTACCCCAAAGCCAAGCTTGCACATGCTACGGGTGCTAGTTAACTGACTTACTTACTACTTACGAGCTACATCATATTATCATCATATCATATTATTCTATATTATAAAACAAAGTCCCCGCCGCTCTGCTGTCTGTCTAAACGCGATAAACTCAAAAACTACTAAAACGATTTTCATAGTTTTCACCAATGGACGGACGGACGGAGTAAATCAAGATGAAGGTTTATGTGTATAGTTCATTCCCGAAAGGGTATCCGCCAAAAATGCCTCAGGCCCGGCGTAAAAGAATTGTATCTCAGATTTTAGACAAATAATAGTAGAAACAATGTGAAGTGTCGCTATTTCAAAATTCGATGGCTAACATAGTTTATTTTTTTCCAAGAAAATTCGAAGAAAACGGAGAAAAAAATAATGTAAGCCACCGAATTTTGAACTAGCGACACTTCACATTGTTTCTACTATTTTTTGTCTAAAATGTGAAATATAAAAAATTTAGCACCGGGCCTGGGGTTTTTTCTATTGGATTTGGCGGATATCCTTTCCAGGGGAACAAAGACCAGGAGACGTATTTTTGAAACAATAGAATTCCAATTCGCATACGAATTGACAAGATTTGTACGCGATTCTCAAGCGAATCTTGGCAAATCGTATGCGAATTGGAATCCTATCGTTTCAAAAATACGTCCCCAGAGCGGAAAGTCTTTATAATAAAAGGGATTAGAAATTTTCTTTCTTAATTGTTACAGACGCCTCAAAGCCGAAGAGAAACAAAAACGGCATGAAAGGGAATCTCAAAACAAAGAATTACATAAAGTCAAAGATTACAATGAAGCTATTGCGATACGAGACATAAAGCGACATGCTAACAAGTGTCTGGTGCATAAATCTAGTCTGTTTACGAAGCCTCATCCGAGGGTTGTCAGAGAAGTTAGATGTGAACATTCGACAGGTAAGTAATACCACAAAGTTGTAAATCTGCTTGCTTTTGATTCACATATCCATTATCTCGGTATGTAGTCGACAGTTGCATTTCCTCATCAAAATCCTCATATTTAATTTCTTAATATTGGTATGGATGGACATGGGATAGCTATTATTAGATACTAGCTTTCTGCCCGGGACTTCGTTCCCGTGGGAATTTGGGAAAATTATGTAGCCTATGTGTTAATCCAGAGTGTCAGCTACCTCCATACCAAATTGTATCAAAATTGGTCCAGCCGTTTGAGTGTGAAAGAGTAACAAACATCCATACATCCATACATCCATACATCCATACTTACAAACTTTCGCGTTTATAATATTAAGTATAGTAAGGATAAGGATGATCCTATCATACTAGGCTATTATTTAACCGTGAAAGTTTGTGAAGATGCATCGATAAATGATATACAATACAATCTACATTACTTGCACACAAAGACATACAATAATTACTCGTTTGAAAGATTAAAAACGGCTTTTCGCACGCGACTTCGTTGCTATGGAAGTTGATAGTCTAAAAATACAGACCACCTACTCAAAATATTGAACATTCTGATGGTCAAAATTTTTTCACAATCCGATGAGCAATTTCGGATTACAAAGAAATAACTTTCGACGTTACAATCTTATTCAAAACAAAACCGAAAAAAAAACACTAACCCCTTTTTAACCCCCTTAAAAGAGGGGTGTTATAAGTTTGACATGTATATCTATGTACCCGTTTGTCTGTGTATCTGTGTCTGTCCGTGGCATCGTAACTCCTAATCGAATGGGCCGATTTCGATGCGGTTTTTTTGTCTTACAGCTCGGGATGTTTCTGAGCTATAATTGATCAAAATTGGTTCAGTCGTTTAAGAGTTATTAGCGATGAATGTCGGAGGTTATATATATTTTTTTAGAGTTAAGTATATATTTTAAATCTTAAAATTGTTACTATAGGCGACTTTAGTTCCATTTATCTGTAATTTTACCAAATTGTGACTTGTAACCATTTATTTTATAACGCTTTTAGGTTCATACAGAACGCGACTCAGACTCTGATCTATACTTGAGTAGTAGTCGTCTTTGTCATTTTGATAAAGAGACAATCAATTCTTAAGTATAGATCAAGACTTGAGTCTCCTTCTGTAATGGCCTTATCATAGACACTGGAGTCCCCCGGGACTCATTCCGCCACCCGAGCCGCAAGCTAGTGGAAGCGTTGAGGCGGCGCGAGAAGCAGCCCTCGCCATGGACCGCGCTCGACGGATCGCACAGCTACTTCGCCAACCAGGCCAGCGCCGCGCTTCACGAGTGCAGCGATCAACACAAGCACTTCGTACGAAGGGTTGTTAATGTAAGTACTGTACGCGTTGCGTTGTATAATACGCCAGTCACCGTAGACATACAGGGTGTAAAAGACAGCTTAGCAAAAACGGAAACCCTTTTCCAGTGGAATTTTTCTCCGGAAAATTATCATTTTTTTTTGTTTTTATAATATTTTCTGCTTTAATTTTTTATTATTTAATGAATACACTCCATTTTGCAATAAAAAACAATCATAACAACGTAAAACACGAAAACCAGCAATGTACATCGCACTCCGACAGCAGCGCGGCGCGGGGGGATCGCGTGCGGGGCGCGGTTTCACGATACGTTGCGTGGCGCCAAAGTAGGTAAATAATGAAAACTTCTTCACATGACATTTCCGAGAAAAAATAATTACTTATAGCTGATGATATTCCACTATTTCAGTATTTGCTAAGCTGTCCTTTACATCCTGTATAAATCGCGTCAGGTCGCAAAGATAGCCAGCTCTTGATTTTTTGGGATGTTGTTAAGATAGATACCAATAGTGTAAAACCAAATTTGCAACCTCAAAAGACCTGTGCTAACTTCGTGGTTCTCGAAAAACCTCGGAATTTTCGGCCCTTCAGTTTTTCGCTTACAACTTCTAAAATATGCATTTTACAGCAAAGTCAGCGATGATACTTCTAAAGAAGACACAATCAGCAACAATTTGAGCGCAACAACAGCTCTGTATGTCTAACAGATCTCGAGAAATAACAGTTCGAAAATGGGCACCAGTCATCTTAAACCTAGAATGTTTAAGATGACTGGTGTATAAGTAGAGAAAATAGAATAGAATAACATTACTATAAATGTTCCAGTTTATTGTTTCATAAACAACCCTTATGTCAAACGTTGCGTCGCATGTCCGTAGGCGAGAAACATTTTACTACCGAGCCTCGACGCATGGCAATTAATGCATGAATAATATCTAAGCACTGCCTACACGCCAAAGTAACGTCCGGCATGAATACTGACATTGTGAGAATAAGTTTTTGTTAGGTTTTTTTTGCTTCGAATGCCGCAGAATGTTAATGGGCTACAGTAATCTATACTAATATTATAAAGCTGAAGAATTTGTTTGTTTGTTTGTTTGTTTGTTTGTTTGTTTGAACGCGCTAATCTCAGAAACTACTGGTTCGAATTGAATAATTCTTTTTGTGTTGGATAGTCCAGTTATCGAAGAAGGCTATAGGCTATATAACATCACGCTACGACCAATAGGAGCAAAGATATAGTGATAAATGTGTAAAAAACGGGAGAAATTATACCTATATAAAAGGAGAAACTGACTGACGGACATATCAACACACAGCCTACACGGCTAAACGTAGGCACTTGAAATTTGGAAGGGACGTAGCTTAGGTACCGCAGAGGTGCACTAAGAAAGGAATTTCCGAAATTCCCACGGGAACGGGAATTAGCGGGAAAATCCTTTTGTATGAAAAATCTAAACAGCTTAAGTTAGACGCTTGAAATTTGGCATGCAGGTACCTTAGTAAACTTAAAGCTAAGTTGCAACAGGATATTGCAAAATTCCCACGGGAACGGGAGTTAGCGGGAAAAAACTTTTGTATGTAAAAATCTAAATCACGTAAGATAGATGTTTTCAATCTGTGTACTCTGTACAAAAAAAAATTTACACGCAAACGAAGTTGCGGGCATCAGCTAGTTAATAAATATAACCTTGTTTGCAGGACTACAGAAAAACTCATTGTTTGGATGCGAAGACTTTGCCTGTTCAAAACTACTAAAAATTTTATAAATATGTATTGGTTGTATTTAAATAAAAGAACAAATTCGACAATCATTATACTTACTACATTTATTTTATACTACAAACGTCTTATTTACAAGTTTGTCTTATAATAATTATGTCGCATGAATGCAAGTATGTAATATAAATCTACATAACATAATAGAAATATATTGAAGAATATATATCAACCAAGTTATGTAGATTTATTTATTTTAAAATTCTATTTTGGAAAGATTGGAAACACTGTTATGCTTATCTATTAAATAACAAAATAAATAGCAAAGATCACATATTTAGTTTAGTACAGTCGTATCATTTGATATTGGTAATTATAATATTAATAAGTTAAGTATCCATGATTCTACGAGTGACTGTACGAGCTTTCTGTAGTATTTCCTTCGTAAAAATGATTGCAGAAACGCGAAATATAAATTTGTTTAATTATCCTAAAATTATGGCTGATTTTACTTGAATATCGAGGGAAGAGAATAGCTTTGTATTTAATCTCATGATTACTTGGATATTATAATTTATATTTATCTGTTATTTGATATCCAAGTAAAACCAGTCAAGAAAATAACTTAATGTTACAACACCAGCCAACTGGTTTTAAACGAGAGCGCTTTCAAAACTATTTTTTTTTCACTTGACCAGTTACTACAGAACCTGGACGTTAAGATAAGAATAAGTCAAGCTCAATAAGCTTTGCCAGAAACATTTCAGCTGACAGGGCAAATGTTTAGTGTATGTTTATATATGGCTGAAAAATTACCAATTCATCCGTTTAAAAAATGGCACATTAATGTCATTTTCATACATTTTTTTTTGACATTTTGTCTGATTAGCTTCTAACCGCGGTTTAACCGTTGGTTATATTTTTGGTGAACACGGGCCTTAACCAATCATGCTATTTTATGTAACGCCGAAAATTGGTGGCGTCATTTACAAATACTTACCAAGCTACAGACTGTAAAAGAATTGTCTAAATAAGATAGCCTTAAAAATACAGAATACTGCGGCAAACGATGAATAACGACAAATGTTAAACCTATTTTATGAACAAAACGAATACATTTATTTTTCTTTTAACCCAATTAACAATCAGTTTTTAATTTTTTTTGCTTCTTTCTCTAACATACCAACACCATTTTGTAAACGGACGAATCGTACATACAATGTATCTAGAGACAATAATTAAAGGAGCGCGCGTTTAAAGTAGCGGTGCAGGTCTAATAGGGATTCTGTTTCTGCTTGAGCACGGCTTGCACGCACTTAGCCATGGTGGGAGAGGCGCGCGAGATAGCATCCGTCATGAAGTAGTCCTGCAACTCCTTCAGCTTTACGTCCAGCGTCCCCGACACCGGTTTCTGGAGGCTCTGCGGCGGAATTAGTTACACTTAGTATGCAGATACGAATTTAACAACGTCAGTAGATAAAACGCTTCTACTGTAACGATTAGCTATCATGCTTTTAAAAGAGCATACTTTTAAAGGACCCAAAACGGGTTCACATAGACGGTATACAATTTGATCTGCAGGTGAATAGTTTTGGAATGCTCACCCCAGTTGCCCCTCTTGGTGACTTGTTGACTTACCACTACTTTACACTGCATGACTAGTTGTCCACTACTCACCACTGTCAGTGCTAGTCACTGTAGGTGCTAGTCACTGTTGGCGATGACTACTCTACACCGCGTGACTAGTTGTCTGTTACGCGGTGTAGAGTAGTCATCGACCGACAGTGACTAGCTTCTCATCACTGTCGATGACTACTTATACTTTGCGCGACTTGTTGACAACTTATCACCACTATTTGTGGCTAATTGTCTCATTACTGTCGATGGCTACTTGTGAATTACGCGACTAGTTGTCAACTTATGACCCCAGTCGGTGAGTTGACTGTCGGTCGGTAACTACTCTACACCGCGTAACTTGTTGTCCCTATTGTTAGTAACTAGTCGTCTCATCTTGACGATGACTACTTGTTCATTGCATGCCTAGTTGTAAACTGATCACCTCTGTTAGTGACTATTTGACTCACCACTATCGTTTCCTACTTTACACTGCGTGACTAGCTGTGGCTAGTTGACTAATTTCTTTACTATTGATGACTATTTGTACGTTGATGACTAGTTGTCAAGTTGACTAACCACTGTTAGTGACTACTTGCCCATTGCGTGACTAGCTGTCAACTGATCACCTGTGTTGATGACTAGTTGACTCACCAGTGTCGGTGACTACTCTACACTACGTGACTAATTGTCAACTTATCACCACTGTTGACTGATTACTGTCGATGACCACTTGTCCATTGCATAACTAGTTGTCAACTGATCACCACTTTTGTTGTCCATTAGTCACAACAGTATTTCACTAAATTCATGCCTAATAACATGACGAGTACTTTTAGTTTCTATTTTATTTTAAAATCTTCGTAATATTTTTATCTGGATACATAATTACATACCTGTGCGAGCGCGCGGGCTTGCTTGAAGTAGTTGTTTTCTTCGACGTGTCCGTACGCCGTTAGCGCGGGACTGATTTGGGTCAGACGGTCTCGAACCTCGTCCAGATTGTCGTAGGGCAGTCTAGCGCCTACCACTTCTGATAGGGCTCTGCGCAAAAGAAAATTATATTTAGTATAAAGCTTTGAAAGATAAAGTATGCGTAATTTTATCAACTTTTTGTCGAGTTATATTTTGAAACATTTTGGATCACACTAAGCGTTTTTGATAGATGTTATCGAATCGATTGGTATCGTATTCCACACGAGGCCTGGTAGTAGCGCGAAGCCAGCGGTGGTAGCATAAAGCCAGCAGTAGTAGCATGAAGCCCACGGTAGTAGCATGAAGCCTTGAATAGTACCATGAAGTCCGAAGTAGTAGCATAAAGCCAGCAGTGGTATCATAAGCCCGCAGTAGTATCATAAAGCCCGCAGTAGTAGCATGAAGCCCGCGGTAGTAGCATGAAGCCTTGAATAGTATCATGAAGTCCGCAGTAGTAGCATAAATCCAGCAGAAGTAGCATAAAGACAGCAGCAGTAGCATGAAGCCCGCGGTAGTAGCATGAAGCCTTAAAAAGTATTATGAAGTCTGCAGTAGTAGCATAAAGCCAGCAGTAGTAGCATGAAGCCCGCTGTAGTAGTATGAAGCCAGCAGACTACTAAGCTTGAAGCCCGCAGTAGTAGCATGAAGCCTCGAATAGTATCATGAAGTCTACAGTAGTAGCATGAAGCCCGCGGTTGTAGCATGAAACCTTCGTGGTGTATAGTTCCACTATTCCACCAGACCGGCCGGACGGCAAATACCTATTTGTGTGAAAAGCAGTTGTTTGTTCTCGGGTCATGGGTGTTTGTGTCTGTCTTTACATATGTTCCAAGGGACCCACAATACAAGAGCAAACCTTAGTGTGGGCCTGATTGTGTAGCGTTTATTATTATTTACTATATATTGTAGCATGAATCCGCAGTAGTAGCATGGAGCCTGCGGTGGTAGCATGAAGCTTGCGGTGGTAGCATGAAGCCTGCGCTAGTAGCATGAATGCCGCAGTAGTAGCATGAATCCCGCAGTAATGTAATTCACTAGTTTTGACTTATTTTAAGTAACATTCTGAATGTCCCATGAAATAAAGTTTTTAACTTTGACTTTGTAGCATGAAACATGCTAGGTGGATAGTTCCGCTACACATTACCTGATGATCTTCCAGTCCTCCCGCGCGCGGCCGGGCGGGCTGACGGCCACGAGTGTCTGCTGCGCGCGCCCCTCCGCGTTGACGTACGTCGCGCGCTTCTCGGTGTACGCCGCGCCCGGGAGCACTATGTCCGCGATAGCCGCGCCCGCGTCGCCGTGGTGACCTGTTGCAAAACAAGCTCTTTAAGATGCATCAGACGGCCGGTTTGGTCGAGTGACGCTGCCTCTTGATCGGCGGGTCCTGGGTTCGATCCCCAGTCGGGGCAAACATTTGTGTGAAAAGCAGATGTTTGTTCTCGGGTCATGGGTGTTTGTGTTTGTCTTTATGTGTGTTCCGAGGGACCTACGACACAAGGGAAAACCTTAGTGTGGGCCTTTGAGTGTGTAGCGTTTATTTTATTTATTATTTATTTATCCCATGAGAAGCTTGACTGATTCAAAATGTAGGATATCCTGTACAACTATTTTTTTATTTTATTTTTTATTATAAGATGGGTTAACTCTTGACCTCAATCTTGACCATAAAGGTCAAAGATGAGGTCGACGATGGAGCGAGTTAACCCAGAAAATGTCTATAAAGGCACTGGTACTCCCACGCACCGACGGAACACAGCAAGTTGTTTGGCGTCGGACTTCGGTAGGAGGGTGGTCAAGGAGGCAAGTTTCATTTGTGTTTCCTTAGTCGCGTCTTACGACAGCCACGGAAAAAAATGGTGTTAAAGGGTGGTGTTATTCTCAACCGATCACCACACAAGTAAACTAAGGCCCTTAGAACGTGCGTGCGTCTTTGTGTGTGGACTGAGTGCGTCCAAACGTATTTGATTTTATCCAACTGGCGTCCACAATCGTGATTTTGACAATCATTACATTCCATGTAAAGAACTAGCTTAGGCCTCACGTCGATCTATGACTCTGTTTTGACGTAAAGGAGGAATACAAAAATAATTAAAAACTTTCACATTTATAACATTAATAAAGCTTACCCTGGTAGATGACGACGCAATCCTTAGGCAGGTTCTCCCTAGTGACGACTCCCGCATCAGCCCCGAGGAGGAAGACCACCTTAGGTCCTGACTCCAGTACTTTCCCTACGCCAGGCTTGTAGCCGATGTCCAAGGCTGCTACTTGAGACGCCGTACGCTGTAGCACGTTCAGTACCTAGCAAGCAAGATTTGACTATGAATTTGGCACTTTTTGACATTATTTTTCATATTTACACATCCAAATACAGGGGCAGTGTGTGCTGATATTTAAACATGAATGTGAAACCATAGACTAAAGCCTTTTTTGGATGGATGAACAGTTGGGGGTAGAGCTAACCACATTTTTAGAGAAAACGAGATGACGTAAACTGATATTAATGACCTCCATTCGACCATCGATGGTGTAATAGGTGGTACTCGTAGAGGTACCGAGTTCAGTTATCGGGTTTCTCATCCACTGTAGTTTCATTTCAAAGGAACTTGAATACAAACATTTGGTAGACTGACTGAACCAATTACATTTCTGGGTTATAAAGGGTGTAAAAGACAGCTTAGCAAAAATTGGAACCCTGGACTCAGACACTCATTATGAATGATTTTCCAGTAGAATCTTTCTCCTGGAAATTTTATCTTTTTTCTTATGTTTTTTTAATATTTTCTGCTTACATATTTTATTATTTAATCGAATACACTCCATTTTGAAATGAAAAAAATCATAACAAAGTAAAACACGAAAACCAGCAATATAAATCGCACTCCATAGAAGCGTTGCGTAGCGCCAAAGCAGGCAAATAACGAAAACTCCATCACTTGACGGTTCCGGTAAAAAATAACTACTTGAAGCCAATCACAGTTATGGGTAGATTCCACCATTAAAGTATTTTACTGACCTTCCAATTCTTATCGTCAAGTCCATCCTGGAGTGTAGCAGCGAGTTCCTGCGTATAGGCCAGTAGCGCGGCCCCGTCCGGCCCGGCCAGCTGGTCGGCCCCCAGTATGACGATGGGCCGTTTGGCCGCCTTGAGCCGGCCCATCACTTCGTGCGATGAACTACCCGACGATAGCTCCTTTACTGCTGAGGCTGAGTCGCCGACATGCTGTCATAATAGTTTTTTTTTTTAATCTATAAATTTATTAACATACAATTTATTAACTTAATGTTTATAAGTGGTCTTGCAACCAGAGATTCTTCTCAGTAATTACTGTGCTGCATCTTAAATGCATGTTGTTAGCAGTCAACTCAGGTGCTGACTGAAAAACAGCCTGGCTGAGGCAGCACCGTTTCACCACATCATTCATTTGTATGCTATTTTGGTGTCTGTATTGTATGGTGAATAAATTTATTTTTCTTTCTTTCTTTCTAAGTACTTAAGAAGCGCTAGTAGCCCAGTGGCGCTCGCTAAACGTACACGGAGACAGGGAGCCTGATAGTGACCAAAGTGGCAATTTATCACGAGTGTTTCCGTGCTTCGAAGGGCACGTTAAGCTGTCGGTCCCGGCTGTTGTCCATTGACTACAGTCGTTAAAATCAAGTCAGAAGCCACTGTGCGGTTTGAAAACTCAGAATTAGCCAAGTTCGCCACACACTTGACTATACCTAAACGATAAGAAGAGTAATTAACTTCTTATTGCAGACTGAAGGAAGGAAAACTTAGATTTTATAAATACGATACCTAAGTAAATTAAATAACGGATGCCTGACTAATAATATATTGCCTGTTGGCCTTCGCCTTTGTGTAAGATACTAAAAGGTGCCATTTTGTATAGATTAAATCCTTTTTTATCTTCGCCATCGCTTTTTGGATATAAAGTACAACAAATCGAGTATGTCAGGGCAAAAATGGTTAACTTAGGTCAACTTTGGGTGAACTACTAACCATGTAGCCATAGTTAATGTTAACTTTGGGTGAACTACTAACCTTATAAGTGAGGTCGACTTTGGGTACTAACCATACAATCATGAGTGAGGTCCACTTTGAGTGAACTACTAACCATACAATCATAGGTGAGGTCCACTTTGGGTAAACTACTAACCACATAACCATAGATAAGGTCTACTTTGGGTGAAATACTAAACATATAACCATAGATGAGGTCTACTTTAGGTGAACTACTAACCATACAATCATTAGTGAGGTCTACTTCACACACAACACGCCCACACCTTCACTCACATTCGCCACACACACTCGCTACTAATTTATTATTATTGTTTTTACTTTTGATCCTTTTGATTTTGTATCCTTCTCTACTGTTTGTTAATGAGAACACTGCCCATCCTCACAGCACAGGAACCCTAAGGTTCCTATTGTGAGTATTGGCGATAGTTACAACATAAATTGTATATGTTCTATGTTGAGCTATTTTTTACTGAATAAAAATTCATCTTATTTTACTTTGGGTTAACTACTAACCATATAATCATAAGTGAGGTCGACTTTGGGTCCAATAAGCGCGACGTCTGTCTCCTTGTGTATGTAAGCCTTGCGGATGCGTGCGTTGAGCAGCGGCGCCTCGAACCGCGGGTTGGTGCCGATCAGAAGAACGAAGTCGGAGTCCTCCACGTCTGTAGTCAAACCGATCAAACGTTATTATAAAATTTTATATTATAAATGCGAAAGTTTAGATATTTGGATGGAAGTTTATTACAAAATCACGCCAGGATAAAATTTATAATAAATTTATAAATTTATTTTTTATATGGATAAAATTTGGCATAGAGGTAGACTAACTTGCGATCTTAGTGTTGAGTAGGTACTGCGATCGCAGGTCGGTGCCAGCGCCAGCTGCCGGGAAGTACTGTTCAGTGCAGACGTGCTCCGACCCCAGCCGGTTCAGCAAGTCTTTTAATGCTACCAGAGATTCAGCGTCTGCCAGACCCCCAGCTACTCCTACTAACTGTAACATAGTAGAAAAAAATATGTTTATTCAGCTAAGCGCGGTGATAGCCCAGTTGGTAAGGGGGCGTCCATTAATTACGCGAGGCGTTTAAGACGGGGGAGGGGGTCGAACCGAATCTCATCCAATCTTACCCGGGTCTCCGCAAAAATCATGAATTTTTTTTACCGGTTTGCTTTGCGTCTATGAGCGAGGCTTTGGAGTTTGTTTTTTACTTTGTCACCAATGGGCCTCCTGGCTCTACCGTCGGCCATTTTGAAAAAAAAGCGCAGAGTAGAGTACGGCTGGTCTGGTCGAGTGGTAGTGCCGCTGCCTCTTGATCGACGGGACATGGCTTTGATTCCCAGTCGGGGCAAATATTTTTGTAAAAAGCATATGTTTGTTCTCGGGTCATGGGTGTTTGTGTTTGTCTTTATGTATGTTCCAATGGACCCACGACATAAGGTAAAACCTTAGTGTGGGCTTTTGAGTGTGTACTGTTTATATATTATGTTTATTATTACTTACCTTATCCGGGGGGCAGTCCCTGATGACATTAGCGGCGGCGACCATGGCCTCCTCCCAGTCGACGGGCGTGAGGTTCCCCCGCGAGTCCAGCACCATCGGCGTCACCAGCCGCTGCCGCTTCAGGCCGTCGCACGCGAACCGGGACTTGTCAGATAGCCACTCTTCGTTGATCTCCTATACGATGAGTGAAACACAGAAATGGAATCTAATATTTTTAAAACGCTTTCCCACGAGAGGGATATTCACAAATAATTTTAGGCAAAGAAAAACAAAAAAAAAATTTTTTCCTTCCATACGAAAGAAATGGGAGCGAAAGAAAAATGTGCCAGCTGCCAACTCTTCCCAAGTATACAGTAAATGTCTGTAAGTAAGATACGAGGGTTTAGCTGTATAATGAGCGAAAGGCTGACCACCTCTCACCATTACATAACTTTTTCCCTCTGATAACCCTCACAATTTGTGTCAAACGTAGCATCAAGTAGTTCGCTAGAACTAGGGATTATAGGCGTAAACGTATGAATGTAAACCATATAAGTCCCCACAGCTGGGCCATAAATTTATATAATAGGACTAAAGACTTTAAAGCTTTGGCAAACGGATCCCTGAATTGATAACAAACCTCTCTTAACTATCAATCAATGGCACTGCCGAGTAAAAAAATCTTTTACGTGTTTTTCTAAATTTTGTTTTATCTTTTTGTCAATTTGAATAAACCGTGTTACAGCTTTGTAGTACAAAAGGTCTCTGAGAAAAGTGCGAATGGACGGACAGACGGACTATAACGACGTAGCTTACGGAACCCTAAGAGTAGTTAGCACTTACCTCATTGGTCCTAGGAAGGATTCTGAGTACTTCGTTGGTTCGCGTGGTGACGACGATGTTGCTGCCAAGGGGATCCAACACGTCCACTGAGTCGATCTGTGCGAACATAAAAACTATCAGTATCACTTTATTTCTTTCCTTTTTTTAGCAAACTTCAAAAAAGGTGGAGGTTCCATGTTCGACTGTATATATTTTCTTTTTATGAATTTGGATTTGCCGACTGATTTTCAAAATTCTTTTTTGTTAGAAAGAATATACTCCAGAGGTGGATTTACTACTGGACCGATTTCAAAAATTCTTTCACTATTAGAATGCTATATTATCCCCGAATAACATAGGGTTCATAATTTACCCAAATTCTCACGAACGAAGTCCCGTGCGGAAAGCTAGTATAGTATGATATAATAGTGACACACTAACCCTCCTAGTCTCCCAGGGTCTGGCTGCGAAGCTGTATGGCTTGGAGGTGAGCGCGCCCACCGGACACAAGTCGATGATGTTGCCGGACAGCTCCGATAGAAACATCTTCTCCACGTATGTCCCAACCTGCAGGCATATCGGAAATTAATTAAACGCCACGAAAACCAAGGCTCGGCCATTTTTCCTAAGGAAAGGGTTAACTCTTGACCTCAATCTTGACCAAGGTCGTAGATGAGGTTGACGATAGAGTGAGTTAACCCAGAAAATGCCATAAAGGCACTGGTAATCCCACGTACCGACGGAACATAGCAAGCCCTTTACACCAGACGGCCCTTTACAAAGCCTACCACACCACATGAGACCATAGGACGACACCTCAGATTCAAAACAAATTGAGGTGTCGCTGCCTAAGACGGATTAATAGGAGGCAGGTCTCATTAATTTGTGTTTCCTTAATCGCCTCTTACGACACCCACGAAAAGAGATTTTTAATGAATCAGGTCAATATTTTAATTTGTAGAAAACTTTTCTGTTTCCCGCAAATGTACGATATTACTGAGCTCGTTTCAGTTAGTTCATATGCTTTAAAATTGATAAGCAAAGTTTCGAATTACATTAAAAATATAAACAGGACGGAATGCACAGAAACAATAATGGGCTTAAAAAGTGATCCCACCTGCCCAGAATGCGACAAGGAAGATACGAGTCTTCCCTTCCTGAGTGTCCAATGTACGCGCTGGTAAGATGGGAGACCATAGGCACGGATGAGACAGAAGACCAAATACAAGAGATTAGCATCTTCTTACCAGCCCATATACGTCCCCACCGAGGGGCACGGGCCTCCCTTCGAAACACGAAGGGGATTTAGGTCATAGTCCACCACGCTGGCACAATGCGGGTTGGTGGACATAAAGGACGTAATAAGGTTTTCAAAAGCTTCTGGTAGGTTTAAAAAAGTGGAACTATTAGCGCAGAGGTAAAACTCATGCGCTGTTGTGGGAATTGAGTAAAATGGTCTCAAATAAGTGGGCTGATCACCCGCCCTTGCCTGGCGGGGGTCCCCTCTATAGAAAGATAGATGGCACAGAAATGTTGGATGGAATTGGACTGTATTTTTTATGTGTTGTGTCTTGCTGTACTTCTGCTTATCGACCTAAACCAAATCTATAATTCACACTATGCTTAAAAACGGTTCTGCAGTTTTCATGTATCAATAAAAAGGTTACATCAAAAACAACACTTGTTAAAGTCTTTAGCAAAGTTTAAGATAATGCTAATTTAAAGGGACTTAATAGTAGCTTTAAAATACGGTAAATAAAAAAAACTAGCTTGCATTACTCCACTGCAGCCAGCGGTCAGGAGTTTTCATAATTTTTTTTACCAGTCTATACATAGTATACATATAGGTCCCCACCGAGGGGCACGGGCCTTCTTTCGAAAAACGAAGAGGATTTAGGCCATAGTCCACCACACTGGCCCAATGCGGGTTGGTGGACTGCTGGTCTTTCGAAAATTAATTTCCTTAGATGGGTTTCATCACGATATTGTCCTTCACCGTTGAGCAAGTGATAATTAGAAATCCGTACATAAATCCGAAAAGCCGAATTTAGTGGTACAGGTCTGCACCAAGATTTGAACCTGCAACCCTCCGATTACAAGTCCGGCTCATTACCAACTGGGCTATCACCGCTATCCTAGCCTGCATATCCCCCCTGCAGCCAGCGGTGAGAAGTTTTCATAAATAAATAATATTAAGATTTTATTCAACAGCACTGTTAAAATCTTGAATAAAAGCTACATTAAAAGTGATAATTAGTAACTTTAAAACTATGTATATAAAAAAACTGGCCTGCATTGCATATTCCCACTGCAGCCAGTGGTCAGAAGCTTTCATAAATAATATCAAGATTACATTAAAAAGCACTACTTGTCAAAAGCTTGAAAAAAATTTAAGGTAAAGCTTATTTAAAAGAGAATAAATGGTAACTAAATTTTTTTAAATAATTATTGATAATAGTAAATCTTAGAAATTTGATAATTCATAATTTGCCTGATTTTGTTTTTTGTGACTTTGATTAAAAATACGCTCGAATTAGACTGGTAAATAATCGGCATATTTGATTACCCATGAAACAAGCCTGGTCTAGTGTTGGAGTCAATGCAAATCATCGTGATAAAGTGTTACAAATTCTAGTTACTTTTATTTCAGAAACTGCTCGTATTAATCGTACCATTTTTTAACTTTAATAAAGTAGATAAAAAACTAGCCTGCATATCCCCACCACGGCCAGTAGTGCCGAGGTCGTCAACGCCGGCCACTTCGGAGGCGAAGCGGATGCAGCGCGTGCAGTGAATACAACGCGTCATTATAGTCTTGATCAGCGGGCCCACGTCCTTGTCTTCAACAGCCCTGAAGGCATGAAACAGGCATTCAATTATCTATGAAAAACTACAACAACAAAATATGTAGAGGGCCGCACATCAGGTTACCACAAGCGTGCACTCTGTGCTGTTGCGACAAGAGCGCTTTTGCAACGAAAATGGAGTAAAATGATGTGCCGGCCTCTGTACTACAGCAGAAATGATAACATTATTTGTTGGAAATGTGGTTGAGAGATCTAGAAGTAAACAATCTATAATGAGGAGGTTCTTTTCAAATCTTGACTATTCCACTTTTTGTGTTTTTGTATAAATCCTTAAATTCTTATTTTGAACATGGCAATTTGAATAGGAATAATCTACTTTTGACGAAATCATGCGTTTTTAAATATATTTTTCCAGTGGATCTATCACGTGATCATTTTTGGCCGTTTTTTTAACCCCCCCCCCCCCCTATGTAATCACAGCGTAATCTTTTGTTTTTAACCCCCCCCCCCTCGCCTTGATTACGTAATCCGTCCGTGTTTAAAATTTTTGCTGTATTAGCACTACTGATGCTTGGAAAAGTCGATAAAATATGCCGAAAAAGTATATAAAACTGAATCTGGTCACACTGTTCCACAGTCAAAATTGGACGTAAATATTTAAATATAATTTATTTATTCATTTCGCTATACGTTAAGTAAAGTTATAAAATGATGACGTAATCATGGCTTCTTCCCCCCCCCCCCAAATAATCCGATGTATATACAAGCACCCGACCCCCCCCCCTTCCGGTGATCACGTAATTGTTGAATGATCCCTTTGGTAGAAAATGGAATAGTCCATGTTTGAAAAGAACCTCCTCTATTATAAACTACATCTTAACATTGCGGTTGTATAGTCAAGTATATATACAACCGCAATGTTAAAATACGGTAAATAAAATATGTATCCAAACAATCTTTTCATAAATACATATATGTATTACTAAAAATGGTTTTTATTCATATAAACAGTCATAAATATGTCAGCAAATTTTCATCAAAAACATGAATACAAAAGGACAGAAATGTTTGATACATCTATTGTTAGATGTATATTATTGATAACAACATTGTAAATATATTTCATGATTCCTTTGGTACATACTTGTTATTGAGATGGTTGGGAAGATACTTTTTTTTACACTTGACTGTATGTAGTTTGTTTCCTCAATGAAATATGCACCCAGTTCTTGTCTGCTGGTGATGAGATTTTTAAATTAAGACAGATATGGACACCTCTGAAGCACTGCATGTGAATTTCACACATTGCTTACAAATGAGATGAATAAATATATTTACATAGTTATCAGACTTTTCAAGTAAGGGAAACTGTCAGTCCAATGATAAAATGTTTTGCTAATTTATGTCGGTGACTGTCTGATTAAATATAAAATAAACTATCTTACCTCTTTCCAGAGAAGTGAATGTCAGTGAAGCGGCTCCTATCAGACCCAAAGGCCATGGACTGGTCCTGGAGATCACATTCTCCTCCTTGGTCACAAATGGGGCAGTCCAAGGGGTGGTTTACCAAGAGGAACTCCATAACTCCTTCCCGGGCTTTCCTGGTTAGGTCAGAGTTTGTCTTCACCCTCATTCCCTTCATAACTGGGAATGCACAAGCAGCCACAGGTTTAGGAGACTTCTCAACTTCAACGAGACACATCCTACAGTTGCCCGCAACTGCCAGTCTCTCATGGTAACAAAAACGGGGGATCTCTACACCAATCTCTGCAGCAGCCTGTGGAAAAATCATTGACAATTCATTATTAAGTTATATGTCTTATTATACCAACCCACACAAATATAGATTTATTTATTTAAAAAAAAATTATTATTATTATTAAGAGTTAAATGTTGGAAAAGAGTGCTCTTAATAGTTAAGAATTTCTACCTAATAATAACATATTATTTAACAATTAGAACAATTTTTAAGCACTTACAATGTTTTGGCTTTTGCCTAGCAGTGGGACACATCCCACTAGATAAGATACAAAATGTGAAGAACTGTCATTTTCTAATATAGTCAGGTATGTATGTCTAAAAACCTATTTTATATTATTGAAATGGGAAGCAATCAGAATCACCATTTGTTTCAATCACAATATCTAATGCACTATTACATAGTCGAAAAAGCACTTGTTTATATACCTATTTCATACAGATCTAGATAGGTATGGCAAGTATGTGCAGAGTTAAGGAAAAGTCCTCACAATATATAACTTAAAGTTTTACTACTTTCTAGACCCAATTTTAAATCTTCTGACACAAGTCAACTGCAAGTGCTTGTTCAACTATGCGACCTCTTTCACTATTTCATAATTTTTATTTAATTTAGTTTTGCTATTGAAGGAACAAATAGGTAGGTACTCGGAAGTGTGAATTTGTGGTAGGACTTGTGTTCAGTTATAAGGACGCTTAGTTTATTTATAAGTTCGTATGGAGCTCCTTGAACTCACCTGCAGAATAGTAGTACCAGGTGGAACATGAACAGGCTTGTCATCAATGAACAACTCTACTTTGTCGGCGGCCGGGACGGGTTGGTTCGCGTAGCGGCGGGCGGCTATCGGGGCGGCGCGCGTTGGCGAGCTCAGCGCTAGCGCCCGAGTCAGCGGCTGGCGCAGCATTCTGCACAGACAGACTAAAACAAACCAACTCACCTACTACGCACAAACAATAATATATATACTACTAGACTATCTTTCTAGAGATAGCTCAACTGTGAAAAGTAAACCATTATAAAGTAGTCGGATGTTATAAATCTGTACAAAATACGCCAGTATTGACTGTTATTGTTACATAAGTAGATACACCTAACCTAAATATATGTAAATATTAATGTACCTCTTGAGATATTTTTAAAAACTTGAAATGCAATAAACAATGGTTTAGTGCGTTATTTTAATAAAATATATAGTAATTTCACAATTTCGTACCTAAAAATAAAAAATTCTTGAAATTCAATGACAGATGACAGTTTCAAAAACTGTCAAAACAAAATCAAGTCAAAATTGAAGCTACGTTCGCGTTGGCGATACCGGTTATTGTAGTCTTTTTGTAGGCACAACTCTAGTACAACTATACAAGAAAAAAAAATTGTCTATGATTTCTTTCCTACCTTTTCTAATATTTTCTGTCTCTTTCCTTTGCTAATCAGCCGGGCCGTGTGGCGCTTGTTCATAAAAAATCTAATTTTCCGCTTAAAAATGACCATTGGGGACGTAAAAACTGCTCAAGGTCTTAGTGATCTGAACAAATTCTTAGCCGACAAAAGTTACATTACAGGGTATGTTTCTTTTAAATAACTTATAGGTTGGAATCGTACACCACGTCAACTTCGAGAAACCTGTCCATATAACCTCTATTTTTAAGTGAATTCTGAATAAAAATATCATAAACAAGTTCTTATAAACTGAATTGTCTGAAAAAGTATAACCTTGACCGTCCTGTACGTTCGTTATCTTATCAGAATACATTGTTCCGTAGATTCACTCCATCACAAGCTGATGTTCAAGTTTTTGAGCAAGTCGGCAAGGCGCCGGCCGCCAGCCTGCCACACGCACTGCGCTGGTACAACCAAATCGCGTCTTACACCCCCGCAGAGAGGAAAGCCTGGCCCGCAGGCGTCAGCCCTCTCACTGCCGGCGGGAAACCCACGGCCCCAACTCCCGCTGCCAAGGATGACGACGACGACGATGTCGACCTATTCGGATCCGGTGATGAGGAAGAGGTTAGTGAATTGTTTATAGATTTCGCTTTGAGAAACATTCAAGGATTAGAAACCATTTCAAAACTGTACACCTAAGGCAATATTTCTTATTCAGCCATTTGTTTTATGTTTTAGGATGCGGAGGCGGCAAGAATCAGAGAAGAGCGCCTCAAGGCTTATGCTGAAAAGAAATCCAAAAAACCAGTCCTTATTGCCAAGTCATCTATAATCCTAGACGTGAAGCCATGGGATGATGAAACTGACATGAAGGAAATGGAAAACCAAGTCCGCTCTATTGAAATGGATGGTCTCCTATGGGGAGCTTCAAAACTGGTTCCAGTTGGTTATGGCATCAACAAACTACAGATCATGTGTGTCATTGAAGATGACAAGGTCTCTGTTGATCTTCTCACTGAAAAAATTCAGGAATTTGAAGATTTCGTCCAGTCTGTTGACATTGCCGCTTTCAACAAGATTTAAGTGCATTGATTTTATCTATAAGTTAAAATAAATCATTTTTTTAAATAAATTACTTTAATTATTGAAACTATTTACAAATGAATCAACAAAAATTTTGCAGTCAATTTCTCCACTATAGAAAGTCTGAATAACACATTAACTACTACAAGTACAAAATTATCACATCACATATGAGTTTACACATTCATCATGTTCCAAAAGATTGGTAATGAGACCACTTGATAAGTCTTACAAAATAGGACACCTGTTAACCTTTTCACCGCCAAAGTCTGATATATCAGACGTTTAAGTTTTGTGCCCTCGCCGCCAAAGTCTGATATATCAGACAAAAAATATTTTTTTTTACTTTAATATCATTCACCAAGCGTTCGCCATAACACACATTACGCCACATTACATTACAGTTTAATTTGATTTTTTACGCCACGAGATAAAAAATTTTTTGATGTGGCGTGTGATGGGCGTTTTTGACGAAAACTCTTGGCGCTAAAAGGGTTAATGACTAGCTAAAGATGTAATGTACTTCTACTCATTCAACTTGTACTTCTTTATCAGCAACATTAGCCTGTAAAAACATATTTGGAATGTCATTTCCAAAATATATCTTATTGTTGCGAGCAAGAGCATCATATTTCTTTAATTCTAAATATTCTTTTGTTAGTAGTAACTTATTCGCTTCAGCCTGTTTCTTCAAGTGATAGAAGTCTGCCTCAGCCTTGGTATACTGTTTGGCTTTATGTATGCTATCCTCAATAATTTCAATCTTTTGTAGAGATTCCTTTTCCATTATCTTTTGTTCATAATGTATTTTAGCAACTTGAGCTTCTTTCTCAGCTTCAATGATCGCCTTCCTTCTGGCTGTCTCTGCTTCCTTTTCAACAACCTGGAAAAAATTTAATTATTTGAATTTAAGTAAGTTTCTTGAGTTTTGTTTCCATCTGGTGATTAATGACATTATTAATATCAGAAATAAGAATAATGAAGAGACATTATTTTTCAATTGATTAAGATTTATCATTTATGAAGAATTTATTTAGCACCTTTTGATGCTGTGCTGCAATAAGTAATTTGGATTTTTCTGCTTCCATTAGTTCATAATTTTTTCGAATTGCCTCGGGGATTTTCGGTTTAGTAACACGCACTGCTTGTACACGCAATCCTGGAGCCATCTCATTCAGATCTTTTTGAAGAGCCTGAAAATTTAATTAAAAGTTAAAAAGTTTTGGATAACAATTTGTGAAAAATATTCAGAATATACTTACAGTTCTCAAATTCTCATCAATTTGGTCAAAGAGGTCTATGTAAACTTCATGCAAAGTATGTGCACTGCAGAACTGGTTAAGCTCATGATGCACCTTGTTGAAAATCAATGTCTTGTCATAATCAGCTGTGAAATTACGCACCACATCCAACACTGAAAAGTTACCAAGAATAAAGTACCTATTTTCTAAGTCACATTTGTTACAAGTATTATTACATGCTCTTTAGGAATATGTATTAGTAAATTACCTTGATCTGGTTCTAGCTTGTTGACAACTTCTATTCTCTCAAAATATATCATGACTCCACCACTAGTCCCACATGGCACATTCTTTACTTCATCTGTTTGAAGAGTTGTCTACAAACATAAATAAATGTCAATAATTTATAGAAACATTTGTTGTCACATATTAATTTTTGTAGTACATGGAATAACTTGAGTCGAACTTACCTGGATAGCCTTGTAAGAAGTCAACAGAGGAATCATCATGTGAAAACCTGGCAGACTTGTAATTGGAAGTAATGCTCCCCCCTAAAAAAAATCATACGATACTTTTAAAAAGAATTTTAATTTATGAATACATTCAACAAGATATATAGTCAAAGATTCAGCCACATGCTGCATGTAACCTTGCAACACTTACCCTGTAGTAGACTCCCATGTGGCCCTCCTCTACTTTGTGAAGGAGAAGTGGACGGTAATGCCCACTGCGAGGATAATCAAAGCAAGGATCGACGACTGGTCTGCCATGGCGGGACTACAACGAAACATATTATGTAGGTAACCTGTTCATAACTGATTTTTGATACACATATTATAATTACTAATAATAAGGAAACTTCCTTTTACTTCAAAGAAAACAATATCGCAGTTGTTTACTAATGACACTACCTACTAATGAGTTCTATAAATTGAATTGAACACAAAAAGCCAATGTTACCTTACACCCAAACTCACTATCACGAGTGGCGGTATGATGATAGAATAAGAAGTGGACGTCGTAAGAAACTTGCACTTTAATATATTAGAATCATTAAAGTATTATTTTCTATACTGTAAAAGTAAACGAAATATCCCATCCCAATCAAGCACGACGCCGAAAATGGTCGACCGACAGCGACGGGTCGTATTTTGACTTTTGAACAATCTTCTAAGTAGTCTGTGCTTTTGAAGTTTTGACATTAGTAAGCAGTGTTACTATAAAAAAGAAACAAAAGTTGAGAGGAAAGATTGTTTTGTTTGTTTGCATTGAATAGGCTCCGAAACTACTAGACCGATTTTAAAAATTCTTTCACCGTTACAATCCTACATTATCCGTGATGAACATAGGGTAAGACCACAGATTAATAAATAGGTAAGACTTATATGATTTTCCCGAATTCCCGCGGGAAAGAAGTCCTGGGCGGAAAGCTAGTAGTAAAATATAACGAATGAGCCAGTTTAGCAAATACTTAAATGATATAATCATGATCAGCTACACGTAATTTTATTTTTCCCGTAATTTTATTTATCAAGAGTCCATAACCACAGCTGGGCCACAATCGAAATTTTAATGTTTGACTATGCCAAGAATTTCTCAAAATTTGGCGTATACGATTGGCAAAGAAAATAGAATTTCTCGGGGCCGCGTTTAAAAGTTATCGGGGGTTGTTTGGGGCCCAGCTG
>OX465257.1:14837114-15144109 GCA_949987775.1 Aproaerema taeniolella
GTTTGTGTTTGTCTTTGTGTATTCCAAGGGACTCACGACACAAGGGAAAACCTTAGTATGGGCCTTTGAGTGTGTAGCGTTTATTTTTATTTATTTATTTATACAGGGTTTTAGGTAAATCTCTTACAACCTCTCGGGTGCTTAGTGAGTCTATGAAACTGAACAACTTTCCCAGGGAACATAGGTCAAAATATGAAAAAAAAATTGAGTTCCCATACAAATTTTATCAGCATATAGCGCATTTTGTATGGGATCTCAATTTTTTTTTGTATTTTCACCATGTTCCTTGGGAAGGTTGTTCAATTTCATGGACTTATTAACCACCCGAGAGGTTGAAAGAGATTTACCTAAAGCCCAGTATAGTACTAAAGTGATTAAAGTATATTGATGTTAGATAAATAGGTATTGAAATCCGCAGCCTAACTTGAAGTGGGCTGGAGACCATTCCCGTTTTTGGGCTCTAGGTCTATTGTGAGCCTAGAGATTATAAACTGAGCCATAGGCTTTGAAATTCGCCACAAACTTTGGAATTCTGGGTCTTCTATGTCGAAGGGGTCACAAATGTCTCTAATGCGCCTTCGCTCATTTTTTCTAGCCTGACGCCTTCCGTAAAGGCTTATCATATAATTCTGATAAGGGATCGCCATGTCCGACTCCACTTCCAGTCACTTACCCACCTTAGAACAAACGTTCGATTTTCCTCGACCGGGAAGGGCTCTCTTTTTCATGTGGAAAAATTTGTCACGTTCAAAATCGAGCACGCCATAATATCACATATCCATCTGTCAAGACCCGACAAAAATGCGTTTCATGTTAGGGTTTGATGACAAAACTATCTCACGTGGCTAATTTGACCGAACGACATGTCATGACATGACAAAAATGAGTTTATGTTAGGGTCCGACGAGATAACGACAAAAAGTCACGTGACCGTGTGATACGGCGTGTGATAATTATGGCACGGCGATTATCTTAGCCCTGCTGGTGACAGACGGATGGACGGACGGACGGACAGCCAAGTCTTAGTATTAGGGTCCCATTTTTACCCTTTGAGTGCGGAACCCTAAAAAGTGTACATGCAATGGCAATGGCATATAAGATAACACATGTTGCCCATAATGTCAACCTCATCTCGTTAGTCGTAGTGACTATTTTCGTGTGAAATTGTATACCCTGATATTCTGGTTTCTGTACACGAGGGTGAATTAAGTAACATTTTTTTTACCCAAAATGGGTTCGCTAAATCTAACGTACAAAATGTACCTAGAATCTAGCCTTCCTTTTTTGTAGAAAGCTGAAATTTGATACAATTGTGCCTTTTATAACATAGGTAAGGAGTAACGAAGGATTTTACGAAATTCCTACGGGAACGAAGTCCCGGGCATCCTGTAGTCCCACAAAACTATCCTATTTTTTAAATTTCAATTTATAAAATAAAATGTAGCAGTCAATGTCAGTTTCCAGGAAATCCTGAAAATGTAGCGGTCCAGGTTGGAGTGAAAAGAGGAAATAAACACGTCCAGGCAACGCCGCATTTGGTACACTTATTTCTGGTTTTACGTCATTTAACTGTCCACCCAAGTGACACCTTTTAGGTTAATAGGTCAACATACCTATATCAAAGGCTTTTAACCGTTTAAAAATACTGTGGGTATTGCTATTAATGGGAGAATTCTACATAACAATGTTTTTCTCTACGGTTGACAAAACAATTTTTTTGGGGACTTCATTTTGCATTTGTATAGGTATAGTTTTATTTTATAACTAGCTGACCCGACAAACTTTATCCTGTCTTAAATTTTCTAATGTTCCTCTCAAATATCAAATTTTTTTCTTTCATAAAAACCTTATTTTGATAATATAGACTAGAAGAATAATCTGAAAAGCCTTCTCCTTTTAATTTTGAACGGCATGGAATGCAATAGTTTGACACCGGGTTTTTTTAGACTAATTCGACCCTGCTGAGCTCGATTTCGCCCGGTGACAGACCAATTTCCTCCCCCTTCTTTCATTGAAAATATGCCCCTCTCCACGGTTTTCTCCGTTTTGTACAAAAACTGTTAGATCTAGAAGAAAACTGTCAAAATTAATCTACATTAAATTATCTACTACATGATATGAATTAAATCTTTAAAGATCTTATAATTTTTGAGTAACATCTGCCCAAATTTCAAAGTTTATAATTTTAACTATATTTTCGCCATTTTATAGGGAAACTGTTGAATGAATCAATCTTGATATATTAACCTACAAAATAGGACCCCATTAACAGTCGTATGAGTTTCGTTCACTTTTGACAACTTACAGCGCCAACTTGCGAATATGAACAACAAGGTAGTTTATGAGGGTTAATTGTTGTTCATATTTGCAAGTTGGCGCTGTAAGTTGTCAAAAGTGAACGAAACTCATACGACTGTTAATGGGGTCTTATTTTGTAGGTTAATATATCAATATTGATTCATTTAGCGGTTTCCCTATAAAATGGCAAAAATATAGTTAAAATTAAAAACTTAGAAATTTGGGTAGATGTTACTCAAAAACTGTAAGACCTATAAAAATAAAATTCATATCTTGTGGTAGGTAATTTAATTTAGATTAGTATTGTCATTGACAGTTTTCTTCTAGATCTAACAGTTTTTGTACAAAACGGAGAAAATCGTTGCTAGGAACCAATTTTCTACATACATATAGGTATATGAAACCAGTATGTTTTAGTAATTTTTATAGGTTTATTAAGTTAAAGTTGCCTATTGATAATTTATACAACATTGTTTTACGTGAAAAAGATTGGTCAATACCTACGAGTAAGATATACTCGTATAAACAGTTCATATGGCTAGCGACAATTGAATTTTTAGTCAATTGGTTGCTTTACCCCAGACACAACGTAGATCCTATAATTTTTTTGATCACTAATATGGTCTATTACTTAAATGTTTGTTACCGGATAGTTATTTTCTTGATATTTGTCAAATTTTTTAGCGTGTTCCTAACCACTTGTTTGTTTCAATTTGTATTAATGAAATCTTCAAAGAAAGGTGTGATGGAGGATTTCAGGACAAAAGCTATTTTACTAAGTTTAAATGGAAGAGAAACGCCGTGTTCTCATGTTTATAGTACTCTTATATTATGTTTGCTCTTTTACATTAGTAGACACATCCGTCCGCAATACTCCGATAAATATACTTTTTCTTCGTGTATGATTTTACATTATTTATACATTTATAATATTTTACAGCGTCATTTATCACTGCTAAAACGACATGTAAGTAACTGTAAATATATTCAAATTTCCTTTTCGTTCGTTGTCCAATTTATTAGTAATAAAAATCTCACTCTTGGCTTACTAAACCCTGGTTCACTTGGAAATAGGAATAAGCATGAGGAGTTTTTGGTAGCTTTAGAACGACACGATGTGGACATAATGGCCATAAATGAAACCTGGTTAAGTGCTGGCGAAGAGGTACGGGGCCCCGCCCCGGCCGGCTACAGGCTGCGGCACGTCCCGCGCTGCGACCGCGACCGTTCGAGGGGCGGCGGCGTAGGCTTCTATTTACGTCGTGGTATCTATGCGCGTAAAATGGAACTCCCTAGCGCCAACTCTATTGAACAAATGTGGCTTAGTATTAAAGTTAACGGTCTTAGTCTCGCAATAGGTACTGCATACCGCCCTCCTTGGCGGTATGCAAGGAGGGCGGTATGCAGTACCTACATAGACTTATTTATCGAAGGGTTGACAGAAACAGTGTGTGCTTTGTCTAAATTTGATCATATTACACTCATGGGTGATTTCAACATAAATATGTTCGATTTCGAAGATTGTAAGACAAAAAAATTCCTATCGTTTCTAAAAATATTTAATTTAAACCAATACGTCACTGAGCCAACTCATTTCACTGATCATTCGGCAACTTTAATTGATGTCATTTGCAGCACCACTAAAGCATTAAACTTAGTGGTTGATTGTATCCCTGACCTTAGTAAGCATGCTTTCATTTCTTTCCAACTACAAGTAAGAAAACCTAAACCAACACCTAGATGGATTTCCTACAGGCCACTGAAAGACATAAATATCGTTGAATTTAATTCTACGATTGAAAACACTAATTGGGAACGCCTTCTTATCCATAACAATATTAATCATCTGGTTGAGTCCTTTAATGAATATATTTTGCACATATTCGACAAATTTTCCCCTATTAAAAATTCCTTTATAAAAAATATCAGTTATCCTTGGATTACACCGACGGTTAAGTCTATGATGAAGTTAAGAGATGAAGCACATGCCAAATATCGCGTTACCAAGCTGGAGTCAGATAAAAACTACTACAAGGAACTGAAGGGGATTGTGAATAGGGCGATGTTTCATGAAAAAGCAGCTTACTTCAAACATAATATTAATAACAAATGTAAAGACTCTCGCAAATTGTGGAAAAATTTTAAGCGGACTGTAGTTGATTTTAAAAGCAAACACATAGATTTACCTCCAAATCTTAGCAATCCTGATGAAATTAATGAACATTTTCTTAAGGGGCCCGGTAACAGTAGTATATCCAATTCAGATCTTAATTTTTTTCAATTATTCCGTTTTTCTTCTGCTACGTTTACATTAAAACCAGTTGATGAATTGTTAGTTTCAAAGATAATTTTGAAAATTTCAACTAATGCTCAGGGTATGGATTGCATTTCTCGAGATATGATTCTTTTGACGCTACCGCGCACTCTGGGTATTATTACTGCAATAGTAAACAGATCAATTCAATCAGGTGTTTTTCCGGACATTTGGAAAGAGGCGCTGGTCAAACCTTTACCTAAAACTAATCATCCAACTGAGCTAAAGGATCTTAGGCCTATAAGTATTTTATGTTTTATGTCTAAAATTATTGAAAAGGTGGTATGCATACAGTTGACAAATTTTTTGAGTGAAAATAATATATTGCCTCTGAAGCAGTCGGGTTTTCGAGCAGGCCATAGTACATCTACTGCATTAATAGATGTTGTTGACGATATACTAGCCGGGCAGGATTTAGGTGAAGGATCTTTACTAGCTTTATTAGACTTTTCCCGAGCATTTGAAACAGTTAATCACTCCTTGCTTCTCTCTAAATTGTCGTATTATGGTGTAAGCTGCGATTCATTAAAATGGTTTGCCAGTTACTTGAGTGACCGTTCACAAAAAGTAGAAATTACAAATGTGTCTGGTTATAAGTCTTATTCATCAGCGTCTCTCCTAACCAGGGGAGTCCCACAAGGCTCAATTTTAGGTCCAATTCTTTTCATTTTGTATAGTACTGATTTAACATCCTGTTTCCAACATTGTAAACATCATATCTATGCGGATGATGTTCAAGTTTACATCACATTCAATCCAAATGACACTACGACAGCTGTGGCTAAATTAAATGAAGACTTGAATAGAATTGCTATGTGGTCTTCCAGAAATGGATTAGTTTTGAACTCATCTAAATCTAATTTTATGATTTTAGGTTCGAAAGCGCAAATTCAGAATATCAGTAACAGTTCACCGTTAGTTAATATTTTGGGTACAAGCATTGTCCAGGTTAATGAGACTCGTAATCTGGGTGTCTTAATGGATGGTAAACTCCAATTCCACAATCACGTACTAGAGACCGTCAGAAGCTGTTATTACAGACTTAAAGTTTTATATCAGGTGCGTCAATATTTAAGTGAGGAACTTCGAATTACTTTATGTGAATCACTTATATTATCCAAACTTAACTATGCAGATTCGGCCATTAATGAGTGTCTTTTGTCAAAATCAAAAAAGCTTATACAACAAGTGCAAAATGCCTGTGCCCGTTTTACTTTTTATATTCCTCGTAGATCTCATATTACGCCTTATCTAAACAATAGTAATCTCATGAACATGAGTTCGCGACGTTCTCTTCATTTTGCAGGCTTACTTTTCGGCATTATTCGTACTGGAACACCTCCGTACTTGTATCAGAAACTGAATTTCTCTCAGAGACGAGTGAGACTAGCTACTCGTTTGGTTTGCCCTAGACACCGCACGACAGCGTTTCGTGGCAGCTTTCGCTATGCTGCCACGAAGTGTTGGAATAATATACCACCCCCTATTCGAAATGCAACTTCCATTAAACTTTTTAAAATTAAATATAAAGAATATTTACTAAATGTACAAAAACTCGGGATAACACGATAATTATTACGTGTTGGGCATAAGTTAATTGTTTAAGCATTTGTCTTTAGATACTACTCTTCCGATCACAATTTACTCTAATTACAGTAATTACTTACAGCAACGTTGACTTATAATTGAATACTATACTTGTTTAACTTTTTCATTTAACTGCACTTGTTTATTTTTTGTTTAAGAATAAATACATACATACATAAATAATGTATTAAGCAAACAATAAAATGTTACTGAAATTTTATGGGTTAAAAGAGCTGGCTGTGCAATATAGCGCTCTCTGCGGGTATCCACGGAAGATCAGCGTTGTAGTCCCGAGACGGATCACAACATTGCTGAGTGGAGGCCTATTAAAGCCAACCCTTTTTTTATATGTAGGTATATTTAAGTTTAGATAAGTTTATTATGTTAAATAAGGGTCTTGCTTTAATAAACATTTTTTTCTTTCTTTCTTTCTTTCTTTCTTTCTATGAAAAGGGGGGGAAGGGGGGAGGGGAGGAATTGGTCTGACACCGGGCAAAATCGAGCTTAGCAGGGTCGAATTAGTCTAAAAAAACCTGGTGTCAAACTGTTACATTCCATGCCGTTCAAAGTCGTAAAATTCAAAAATTCTTCTAGTCTAATAATAAACACTACAAAAAAAGAATTAGCGAAATTGTTCCATCCGTTCACGCGTGATGTGATGGCCAAGGGAAATAGAAATTCATTTTTTTTAATGCAATTATTTACATCACGTACAATCACGCTGTATATCCCTGTGTTAATTACACATAGAGTCTTATTAATATTAAGTTTATTATAATTTTTATTTTTGCTGTTTTTTTTTTTAAATGCCACCTAATACATTTTTTTGTGAATTTCTTATGGGTTCGTTGGAGAAAAATGATCAGTTTTATGAAGAACCTATACATAAAATTTTGCTAGCTAATTTAAAGTCACCCCATATATGAATGGCGGTCATTCTTCTGACGAGAGTGCTGCTCTCAAGTCAAGAGAAAGAAAAATAAATTAATTTACATTATATTATTTAAAGTTTTAAGGATTCTCATACAATTGACGTCTATTTCACTAATCAATGGCGTGCGGTGACCACCTCATCCGTTCAGGTCGCAAAATTCAGAACTACGACTATCTAAACCACATAGTTACACTTGATGACAATCGCCCCAACCAGCAGCGCCACTGCCAACTGTACGTCAAGGTACTAACTTCCTAGCAACTTCACATTCAGTTGGCGGTGGCGCCTCCAGACAAGGTAGCTCTCATCAAATGTACGAGGTTTAGATACTTCTAAATTTCACCACTTGAACGAATGATTTGGTCACCATTATCATTCCACAGGCCATTGAGACTCCATTGGTTGGTAGAATAGAGGCCCAGATTAAATTATCAAGTCGAAAACCTAAAAACCATCCCGCATTCACTAATTCATTTCAGTTGACATCAGCTTGATAAAGGTTAAGGGCTGAACGGTCACCCCGTGTCCAAACAAAATTAAATTAGATAAACCCCTTGTTTTTTGTTACTAGCAAAAACAAGTGGACAATGGCGGCCATTGTTGGACAGAAGTGTTATCTCTTTGTATTGAAATTCGATTCATTGTGTTGTTTGTGGATGCTGAATAGGTTTCGATAGGTTCGGAATTCTATTAAGCTTAAGGCGACTACAGCACCCGATAAAGGCAGCACACATAGGAATAGTGCCATCCCCGTCTCTCAACGGGCCTGGGCTGGCAGTGCGAACAGTGTCGATACACGAAGTTTACGGACTATGAAAGCGTGCGTGCGGAAAAACATGTTCGAAAGTTAGAAAAATGAGATTTATGGAAAGGTAACAGCTTAAATCGAAAAATGCGTTAACTACTTATCGAGAGTGTTCAATCACGAACATTTTGATGGCAAATTCAAGTTTCTGAGTGCATTTTATTATCGTTTTTACAGCTTAAAAGATACACAATATTGGTATTTAGAGGTGACTTTGTGAGCTTTTTCTATCGAACCAAAAGTGCTGAATCATTTTTTCAGCAAACTACTTATCTAGTTTATGTCCTGAATATTACCGTAGTATTTTATTCTTCGATTTAATGCAGTGCGTCATGCTTATCTACGCATCATAAAATCGTAATTTAGGTGCTGTTGTCGCCTTAATGTTCGTAAATTTATTTGAGTGTCAGTGGTCTAACGGCTAGCGGGTCAGACTAGTAAGTGAGAGGTATCGAGTTCGATCGCCAGTGCCGCCATATACCAATGTGTCGTTTTCTAAGTTACATACATAAGTTCCACACAAACCGATGCTCTTACGGCGAGGGAAAACATCGTGAGGAAACCTGCACAGGAGACTGAATGTGTAACCATGATCCAATCCGTTCAGGTTAGCAGGGTCACGGAGGTCAGATTGCAGTAACTCCGCTGCAAGGGCTTGACTTGCCAAATCCTGGATCATGGTTGAGCGTGCGTAGCGGGAAAGAAACGGGACTAAGCGCTAGGAAAGAGAAAAAATATTTATAAAGTTCAATAAGAAAATTGGCTTTCCATCTTACTAACATTAACAGAAGTGCTTGCTGATCTGAACTATTCAGTGAGGTTTAGCAACTTACACAAGGGCAATGAACCGATTGGTGGCCAAAGTAGAAATATTTTACGGGCGTTTTTGTGCTTCGGCGGTCCCGACTACTGTTGATTTTTTTTTTTTTAAATTAGAATATGGGTTAACTCTTGACCTCAATCTTGACCATAAAGGTCAAAGATGAGGTCGACGATAGAGCGAGTTAACCCAGAAAATGCCTATAAAGGCACTGGTATTCCCACGCACCGACGGAACACAGCAAGCTGTTTGGCGTCGGACTTCGGTAGGAGGGTGGTCGCAAACCAGACGGCCCTCTACAGAACCTCCCACACCGCATGAGACCATAGGACGACACCTCAGATTCAGAAAAAAATGAAGTGTCGTTACCTGGGATGGATTACTAGGAGGCAGGTCTCATTTGTGTTTCCTTAGTCGCCTCTTACGACACCCACGGAAAGAGATGAGGTGGTGTTATTCTTAACCGATCACCACATGCCAAAAATTGTTTGACTACAATCGTTAAAACCAAATTCAGAGGCAATCTGGCGGTTCGCAAACTCTGACACTATTAGGTTTAGTGAAGTTTGCCACACGATTGACTATACGTATAAGATAAGGAATTAACATTATTTTGCGACAAATCATTAAAAGAATTATTCTAATATGTGTCATAAACTCAGATGGATTTATAATATGCTGCCATTTAAATTTGTTTCTTTTTCCTGCAAAAACGACTACCTTCACAGATTTTTGTGAAGCACAGTAATATAATGCATTTTAATCTGAAGGCTGATGCGGGAGTTCGTTTTTTTGTACATTAATAGCACATCGCAAACAATATTTAATTTTTGCGAAATTTTTTGCTGAAAAAACAAACAAAAACACGAGCGTGGCATAATGAACAAAGCCTTTAATCCAGGATAAGGCTAGCCTTAATACATTTAAATGTAAGGCTTAAAAATGTATAAAAATAGTCAAGAAAATGCAAAAACTTTTCATCTCAACAGTTGCGCTGTTCTGTAATACAAAATCCCTCATTAGTGTTGGATCCAACTATTGTAACTGTGCCAAATTATTCCGATTAAGTTCAGGGAAACTAATTAAACTAGAATTATTAAAAAATCCTATGAACTCGAAAATTTCCTGCCTTTATCTATACGTCAATATAATTTGAAGACTATAAGTAGTGTGGGTGAACCTATTATTCGCATCGAGGTTAGCAATAATTACTGAAAAGTGAAAACCAAACAATGTAAAAAAGAGAGCACATTTCAGTGCTATTAATAAACGCGGAAGTAGCTTTATCTTCCATTAAGACAGAGATAAAAATACAATCCAATTAATTATGAAAATGGGAAACCTGTTAAGCGGGGGAGCGACGAGAAAATGTTTTTACCCACAGGGAAGACAATAAAAAATGGGATATGTGACTTGAGTTGGTAATAAATAACTCTGGATATTTATTTTTATTGTTTTGTTTTCTTTGATCTCTTTTTCGGGATGTTTGCGAAAATAATAATCAAATTAATCATGCTTACAATAATATTAATATTACAAGTTTTACGATTGCAGAAGCGCTCTCTGAGGTTACGTAAAAATATACCGAGGAATAAAAAACAATAACTAATAAATAAGCTACTAAATTAGTAGACTCCTTGGAAAAAAACAATGGGAATTGTTCATTTAATTTAATTAATACAGTCACGTCACACACAAAGCTCAACGGGTGAAATGAAAAACAAAAACTCTTTGTCATGTATTTGTTTTTAAAACAAATATCCAAAAAAGCAGTCATCTGCAAAAGCTTTGTAACATCAAAGTACTAGATTCAGCAACAAATTCCGCCGTCAAAAGGAATAAAGCTCTACTAAGCACAGACCGACAATATGGATATACCTTACGCTAATATTATAAAGAGAAAAGATTTGAATTTTTATATGTAACGAATAAACTTAAAAACTACTGGACCGATTTCAAAAATTCTTTTATTATTAGGATGCTACGTTATCCCTGAGTAACATAGGCTACATAATTTTCCCGATTTCCTACGGGAACGAAGTACCGAGCGAAATTCTAGTTTGAAATATACACATAATAATATCGTATAGATGACCAGATGACACATTTTTGGGAGGTCCAATAATTGTATTATGATTCTCAAGCTAAATAAAAATTACTAAACAAATATAGTTCGTGATATTTTTCTGAAATATGAGCCTCGATAAAGTATGATTAAAAAATTATATATTTTTCAAAGCGATCCAAAAATAGATAAGAAGACTTGCTTGCCGCTTCGGCGTTGCCGGAATAATAGCGAAGCGCAGGCTTGCAACAGTGACCTACAGCTCGAGAACGATGTGCTCGCGCGCGGAGTGCACCGCCGTCTTATGCCAAAATTTTTGGCATATTTCAACATTGACAACGCCAGAGGGCGAGCAAGCCTTTGCGCGGGGCCCTCGCGCATTAAAGCCACAGACCCAACGCGGCACATGAAGAGGCTACGCACGTGCCTTAAGCTTCGCTTTACAAGAAAATGTATGTGATTGTTTCCACTGCAACCCACAAACACGCTACGTATAAATACGACCAAACGCCAGGTGGTTATCTACTCAGTGAGTATGACATTAAGGCTCAAATTCGATTTTGATCTAATCCACGCAGCCAAAATGCGCCGCGTGCACAGCATGCGCAGCGGTGGGTCTGCTCCTTCAAAGTGAAGTTTCACCGTCAGCCGAGTGGCGTGCCGTGCGATTTTGTCGCGCATCATGCTCGAGCTATAACTAAACCTAGTCTGTAACAAAATGCTGAGGCAGTGCTCTTTCGGTGTCCACACTTTTCGGCAACGTTATTTTATTTTTATGAAAAATACCACTTTTTAATATTATTATTATTTAAATGTAGTTTTTTTAAGTGTGTGTGCACTCAATCTTTAATTGACGATGATGAATTGCCACGCAAGTATGAAGCAAATGATGTTTCCTCATAGCAAGCCAATGATGTCAATATTATAATTCCTTAGGCCCGTATTACAAAAGGAGACTCAAGTCTTGATCTATACTTAAGTATTATTAGTCTCTTTCTCTCACTATCAAAATGACAAAGACAAATGCCACTTGAGTATAGCTCAGAGTCATAGTCGCGTTCTGTAATATGGATCTTAGTGTAAGCTACTGTGTATTGTGCTACGGATTATGAAAAACAAATGTATTTTCTTTATTTTTCTGAGAAAACTTTATTCCTCTTTTGGGCGAAATATAGAACTCATTCTATTTATTTATTCTTTAATTCAATGTATCCAAACTAGGACGGCAAAAAGAAACAGCTGTCGTTTGCTTTATTTTCTTTATTTAAATAAAAAAAAGCTACCTCAAAAATCGACCCTTTTCCTGGCGTAATATTTTTAAACTGTGGCTGATGTGCGTTCATTAGAGGCAAATACCTACCCTCTACCCTATAAATCTCGTGCAGGCTTCATTTTATTAGTGTGGGCAACACTGAATCTCATGCTTGGAGGCGTGGCCCGTCTTCCTGAAACAAAATAAGCCCTGGCGTAGAAAAGAAAACAAAATCAATATAATGATGGTATTAATATCAATGATTTAATAAGACAAAGTGAATTCGTCAAGAGTGAGTCAGAATTGTGCGTTAAGTAAAGGTGCTTGTACAGTCTGCCAAAAAATTGGTTTAGCACCTAGAGGTTCAATTTCCCCTAGCACGTTATAAAACAACAAGGTTGATTTTCGCTTGCATAATATTTTGACAGTTTGCCAATGCTTTTTTTGTCATTCGTTAGAGTGACATTGTCAACACGTGTTCATAGTTTGAATAGTAACATTAAGCAAATAGCTTTTACACTTTTCCATAGTGTTGTTAGATCTATGATCATTGTTTATAGAAGAAAAATAAAAAGTATTCGTAAAGACCAGAACAAGAACAATAATCGCTGATGTCAAGCATATCATGTGACAACGTCAACATCTCTTTCATTGTTGTTACATACTGCTCAACCTTAGCGATATTTTGGCTACATGGAAAGTATTGTCAAAAGTGGTAAACCAATTATTTGGCAGACCGTACATGGTGCAAGTAACCCACGCCGATCCATACTTTTCTTATTCGATCGTTATACCCTCAAAAGTCAAATAGTCTTTTTTTAACAATTTTGGCCTGGATACTAATCCTAAAGGCCAAGCCATTCTCTTTTTAACCGAATTTCGGTTTAAAACCTCGCGCGATGTGTGCACACCCTTGCGTGCAGGATTTGTATCGCACGCGGCGTAATTTTTAATATTTATGTGTTAGCCTACTTCGTTTTCCTTCATACTTTATCAATAACTTACTATACACTAATCTACACTAATATTATAAAGAGGAAAGGTTTGTATTTTCGTATGTTATGAATAAACTTAAAAACTACTGGACCGATTTGAAAAACTATTTTACCATTAGGATGCTACATTATCCCTTAGTAACATAGGCTACATAATTTTCCCGAATTCCCACGGGAACGAAGTCCCGAGCGGAATGCTAGTAACTTATAAATACTTTACAAAGTTATTTTAGTGGAATGAGTCACAGCCTCAAATTAAAAGACAAAAGAAAAATAATTTCAGTGTCCAAAATCCCCACTTCTATTGTGTAAACATTACAAGTACAGCTCAAATCTTAAACCGCTGAAACAAATCCGGTTAGGATTACTTAAGCGACAATCTCTGTAAGCTGATATCACAGTGTCCAACTAAAAATTTCTACGATAAATATCCTACTATTTCAAATGGATGTCAGGAAAGGAAAAGATAAAGTGTTTCGTTGTTTTTAGGGTTCCGTACCTCGATAGGAAAAAACGGAACCCTTATAGGATCACTTTGTTGTCCGTCCGACCATCTGTCTGTCAAGACCCTTTTTCTCAAGACCGCGTGGAGGTATTAAGCTGGAATAAATATCAAATACTCAAGTCTTTTGTCCGTTGGAGCTTCTAAGCCAACGCAATCAAAAGATACAGCCGTTTATGCCGCAAATTTCTGCAAATTTTCGACACTCGCAAGAGTATCAGAACCTACAGGGTACTTTCCGTGAACTCAGAATCTTGAAATTTGGTACGAAGCAACGTCTTATAGCACAAATAAAGTAAAAATTGCGAAAACCGTAAATTTTTTAGTTACATCATATAGTCAAAATATTTTTAATAATTTTAAACTTACTACTAGTCCTAGTTGTTATGGAAACCAAGCTGCATTTTATGATAGGAACAAGCCACTTTGCAAATTGATAGAAGGGACCATAATAAAATATTTGACCCGAGGATAAACGAGATTCCCCCATTTGGAACAGAGATGGCGCCACTTACTCGATTTTTTTTTTTTTAATTCTCAATCCTGAATGGATGCTCCGATTTGCATAATGAAGGTGTCAATCGACAGGAAATCAATTGATTTATTCTAAAAAAAATAAAAAAGCGCCCCAAAATAAATAAAAGATAAAAAAACTGGAATAAATATATATAAAGTGTTTTTTTTGTATTAACGAAATTTTTTGACCAGTGTGTAAGGAAATGGAAGTTTTTATTTATATACATATTGTCACGCAATCATTTACACGTTTTGCGCAAAAAACCGTTACTCAATATCTTGTCTCGTTACAAATTTATTGAAGAATTACCGCTGTCGTCCGCAAGACTTTGTCCGAGTATAATTCGTTAAAATGAAAATATTTTCTCTTCCCGTCATCCGATGTTTATAAAACTTGTACCAATTTGTAAATCGCTCTCAATCAGTCAATATTCCAGAAATAACATGCCTATTTTAACCTAAGTTAGGTATATATATATTAACCTATAGCCAGACAGACGTACGAAATTCTAATGATTGTTTTGTTTCTATAAAGGTCCTATAAGTTTACTATTTTTTCTTCAAATCATTCTATGTTCTTAGGGTTGTTATAATTCCCAATATTTTTAAACAAGCTATTCTTGTATAATAATAATATTAGGTAAATGTAAAACTATTTTACATTTACCTAATATTATTATTATTTTGGTATTTTATACTAATAGCGACCTTATTTTCAGGTTTTCCAGCACCTTTGAAATGGAAGATAATTAGTTTAATTATCAATGCATGAGGTGCACTTGTGGCGCCAGTATCAACACAATGTAAATAAATAAAAGTACCTGGGTGACGGTATTTTTTTAAATGAAACCTAGCTAGATCAATTTTTCGCCCCCGAATCAACCTACATACCAAATTTCATGAAAATCGTTTGAGCCGTTTCCGAGATCCTAAATATATATATATTTATAGTACCTGGGTGACCGAGCTTCGCACGGTTATTTTTTTTAAATGAAACCTAGCCAGATCGACTTTTCAACCTACGAATCAACCTACATACCAAATTTCATGAAAATCGTTTGAGCCGTTTCCGAGGTCCTAAATATATATATATTTATAGTACCTGGGTGACCGAGCTTCGCACGGTTATTTTTTTTAAATGAAACCTAGCCAGATCGACTTTTTGCCCCCGAATCAACCTACATACCAAATTTCAAGAAAATCGTTGGAGCCGTTTCCGAGATCCTAAAAATATATATATATTTATATACAAGAATAGCTCGTTTAAAGTATAAGATACAAGAATTGCTCGTTTAAAAATATTGGGAATTATAACAACCCTAAGAACATAGAATGATTTGAAGAAAAAATAGTAAACTTATAGGATCTTTATAGAAACAAAACAATCATTAGAATTTCGTACGTCTGTCTGGCTGTAGGTTAATATATATATACCTAACTTAGGTTAAAATAGGCATGTTATTTCTGGAATATTGACTGATTGAGAGCGATTTACAAATTGGTGCAAGTTTTATAAACATCGGATGACGGGAAGAGAAAATATTTTCATTTTAACGAATTATACTCGGACAAAGTCTTACGGACGACAGCGGTAATTCTTCAATAAATTTGTAACGAGACAAGATATTGAGTAACGGTTTTTTGCGCAAAACGTGTAAATGATTGCGTGACAATATGTATATAAATAAAAACTTCCATTTCCTTACACACTGGTCAAAAAATTTCGTTAATACAAAAAAAAAACACTTTATATATATTTATTCCAGTTTTTTTATCTTATATTTATTTTAGGGCGCTTTTTTTATTTTTTTTAGAATAAATCAATTGATTTCCTGTCGATTGACACCTTCATTATGCAAATCGGAGCATCCATTCAGGATTGAGTTTTTTTTTTTTAATCGAGTAAGTGGCGCCATCTCTGTTCCAAATGGGGGAATCTCGTTTATCCTCGAGTCAAATCCTTTATATTGATCCCTACTATCACTATGCAAAGCGGCATATTCCTATCATTAAATGCAGCATCCTGGGAAAAAATGGTCATAACAACTAGGACTATACCCTTTCCTCATGAACGCGTAGAGGTATTAATCATCTTTTTCTTACTTCTAATTTTAATTGACTTAATATCTGAATAACTCTAGAGCTGAGCAATTTATTCCCATGGTTGCTTGTCTAACAGATAATCAGAAATTCTATAATAGCCCTTTTTACAAAGTTTTTTGTATCTGAGTTTCTGTCTGGAGCATTGTGGTTCCTAAACGATTTCAATGCAGGTTTTTTTTTGTAAGCTGACGCAATCGAGATGGTTTTACCTATATTTGATTAAAATTGGTTCAGCCGTAGAGTTTTAGGTAATAACTGCTTTACTTAGACAATGTATAAAACTGAAATATGTCATTTTGACATAAGACCGTTTTAAATATTGTCTAAGTTTAGGTTTTAATTTTTGTGGTGAGGCCCTAAATGTCGAGGGGGTTATATTTTTTAAAAATTTTAGAGTTATATCGGGATCATAAAACGCATATCTAGGGAACTGCATATCTATAATGAATTAATTAGGTACATGATACATACGCTCTCGTCTATTTCCCGTTCGGGTGGGCAGAGACCACAGATTAATTCCACCCATCCACCCATACACTAAAGATTAACAGCATTGTGGCACTGCCGCATCATTAAGCTGAGCCGAAGCCCATTAACCGACACAGTACATGTAAGTACATATTTACGTATTGTTTGCTTTGTTATAGTGTTTTTTTGATAATTTGTGTCAAACGTGGCATCTAGTAGTTCGCTAGATCCACTGATGCTCTGCCTACCCTGTTAGGGATTGTAGGCGTGAGCGTAATATGTATTTGTGTATGTATGTACTTTTTTGATTTCGTTTATTGTTATTTGTGTTGTGTTGTATGTTATACTAGCTGACCCGACAGACGTTGTCCTGTTTTTTTTAACTTTTTATTTTTTTCTTTCATAAGAACCTTCTTCTGACAATAAGGAACACAACAAAAAAGAATCATCCAAATCGGTCCAGCCGTTCACGCGTGATACCGTGACCAAGGGAAATAGGGATTCATTTTATACAGGGCTTTAGTTAAAAAAAAATTGAGTTCCCATACAAACTTCATCAGCATATAGCGCATTTTGTATGGGAGATCAAATTTTTTTATTCCTATTTTGACCTATGTTCCTTGGGGAAGTTGTTCAGTTTCATGGACTGATTAACCACCCAAGAGGTTGAAAGAGAGACCTAAAGCCCTGTATAAGATTTACCGTGTCATAAATAAAGACATATACTTTATTGCACACCATGGATAACACAAAAACATTACAATAACAGACAAGGACAGAAAACAGTAATGTACAAAAAGGCGGCCTTATTGCTAAGGTAGCAATCTCTTCCAGGCAACCTTTGGGTAGGAAAATAATGGAAAAATATAAAGCAGAGCGGGTGGTGGCTAACAATAAAAAAAAAGACAAAAATATATTTATATTATATTACGTAAACTACAGCTCTAATATTTAAGTACATAAAAGTAAAATTAAACTAAATACGAGTACATAAATAATATTATATATACTAATACATACAATATAGTATTACTATATGTAAGAAAGAGACATATGATAACAGAAAAGGTTCATTGGGTACAGGAAACGGAGTTGAGGAAATGGGCTTTCTCTTTCTCTCTAGCGCCTCTGTTAGGGTAGGCAAAACGTCGTGTGATTCTAGAGTCACTTGACGACACATTTGTCATTTATTTTGAGGTTTATTCGATGAAAGATGAGTATGTGGGATGTATTAGAAAGAGAAAGTACTAAGTCCATGGTATGTGGTGACAGGTACCCATGCGTATTCAAAACCTACCTTTAGAAAAATTTAAGACAATAATTAAACAAAAACTTTGTAATAAGAATTATTATAGAATTTCTGATTATCTGTTAGACAAGCAACCATGAGAATAAATTGCTCAGCTCCAGAGTTATTCAGATATTAAGTCAATTAAAATTTGAAGTAAGAAAAGAAAATAGAAAGAGCGACCCTCGGAGTTTCTTGCCTATTCTTCTTTAGAGAAATGCTTTGAGGTTAAAATAAACTACTATGCGAGCCAATTAAGAATAGGACTGTCAAGACGTCATCTTGTTCCGCAATATTCACAACTTCATTACTGATACGTATGGTGTGCAAAAAAATGCTATAAAAAATATAATAATCTTTCATGAGGTATTTGATAATTCTTAATATTTGGCTCTTTGCAATTTATAATTTTAACAAATTACTAAAAAAATACGTCTATACTACTAGTATACTAGTATACTAGTATGACTAAACGATTGAGTAACATTTTTTTCTGTTTTTTATGAAAGAAAGTTTCTTCTTCTGGGAGAAAAGTAACAATTTTTTTTGTATGGCATTTTTTTTGCTCTCCTTACTAATTTGACATTTGTGATGTGAAGTTGGAAACAAACGCGATTCTATTCTTAGTTGGCCCGCATAGTAACTCCGTTTGTGTGAAGTTCCACTACCTTTGTTGTGTCATAAATCATAAAATGAAATATAATGTTACGCAACAAAGCAACTTTTGCGTAACTTAGTTCCGGCTATCACAAGAGTTCAATATTTACTTTTATAACTAGAGGACGCCCGGGACTTCATTCTTGTGGGGATTTTGTAAAGTATGCAACTCACAGAGCCACTATAGTAGTACTTATATTTAGCAATATTTGTAGCTTCCAGACCAATCCACAATTTATTTTTTTATTTGTTATCAATATCATGAAAAGACGCCTTTTATTTACCCTAAGAATTTTTTCATTTAGGTATATGAAAATTCCTTCATGTCGAAATCGCATATCATTATTTTGGTGGTACTTTATTGTCAAGTATGCCATTTGAATTAATGAAGCTGTGAAATTCACATTTGGTGCTTTTATATCGTTTTTCATTTTAATATTCTATAATTTATATACCATTTTTATATCATATCAACTTTTTTATCTTCATGATTATACACTTTATGTATTGTTAGCTTTCTACCCGGGACTTCGTTCCAGTAGGAATTCGGAAAAAGTATGTATAGGTATATCCGCTGATTAGAACTATGTATTTTTTTTTCTATGGTTGAAAAAACAATTAAACTAGTTCTAATTCGTTACAATCACACAAAATGTTCTCTCTTTATAATCAACCGACTTCAAAAAAGGAGTTCTCAATTCAACTGCATGTTTTTTTTGTATGTTTGTTACGCGATAATACTTTTTTATTCGAAAGAGTCCTGAAGTGGTCCCATATAAATTTTATCGAAAATGATTCAGCGCTTTAAAACAAATCAAAAACAAAAAAATTATCTAAATAAATAAGTAACATTTTGGTTTATGGTTATCTGCTAATAGGCATTGTAGTCTGCAAAAAATATTAGTTTTCTATTTTGTGCAAACTATTGTTGGGATTGAAGTCAGTGACTCGTACGTTTTTAACGTGGAAAATGATATCCTTGTAGATTTGCAGTCACAGAATTACTTGACAGTTTGTTGAAGTGAGCCGTTACATTCATAGCACATTAGTTGTCTTGGTGCATGAATAATAAGTATTTGTGAGTGTATTAATTCCTAAACAAGTACTTTCGTCAAAGTCCTAAGAAACCACCAACTTAAGTCCCAACAATGACTATCAGCAGATAACTATAAACTAAGACGTCATCTATATAATGTCAAAGCGTAAATGAATGCTAAAATTTATATGGAACTGAGTAACTCCGGAGTTTACTCTTTCGAACAAAATAAAAACTTTGGGAAAAGGCTACAATAAGTCGATTAAAGACTCAAGAAATAAGAAAAAAGTGAAACAACTCAAAAACACTCAGCTAAGTAACTTTTTTTCCTTACTTCGTATTCTTAACGCAACTTTTTTGTAAAATGTTTAGTCGTATTTTTAACATTTATGATTTCCTCGAAATATTAGCGGTTCTTATTACCTTCAGTTTACTCTAGTCTACTTAAATAAGAGTTTCGTTCTTTCAGAGATTAGAAATCTCTTTTAATGAAGACTGCCTTTGAGAAAACTCAGACTGGGTTTTATAAACAGGAGAAGTATTTTTGAAACAGTAGAAATGAATCTTGAATTCGTGCGCGAAAGTAATTCGTCTACGAAATTATATTCTACTAACCTTGTTTTTATGCATTTTTGAATCATTCGAATTCGGTGTTGCCATAAAGTTAGAAAACTTAAAAAGGTTCCGTTCCACGCAGAAAAATAAAAAACCTGTAATCAATTATACGAAGCGGTAACGCCTTTTTTGTAGAAAGGAACGCTTAAAAAAAGTCTACCTACTGAATGTTTTTTGACAATACACAATCGGTTTACGGAGGACGGGATGAGCTTATGCAGGGAAATACATTGAAGACTTGGCAGTATTTCTTCATAAATTCCTTAGCCTTCCCGGAAAGAGATGAATTTAACAAAAAAAAACGTGTGTAACTGTCAATGTCACTTTGCGCGCTTTCTACTAGTAGAAAATACAAAACGAGTGGTCGGACCCACTCGCTGCAGAATTCACGGAATGAATTTTTCAAAAATAGTGATTTAGCGGATTCCCATGCGAATCTTGCCAATTCGCAAAAAAAAATGCATAAAAAAAATTCTCTTGTTTCAAAAATACGTCTCCAGAAAGCTTAAATAAAAGTATTTAGCTGTTAATATAGCCTTTTACAAAACCTATTTTGTAATTGTGTTCTATCTAATCTAAATATATAAAAGGAGAAACTGACTGACTGACTGACATATCAACGCACAGCCTAAACGGCTAAACGTAGGCGCTTGAAATTTGGAAGGGACGTAGAGGTGCACTAAGAAAGGAATTGCCAAAATTCCCACGGGAACGGGAATTAGCGGGAAAATACTTTTGTATGAAAAATCTAAACCGCTTAAGTAAGACGCTTGAAATTTGGCATGCAGGTACCTTAGTAAATTTAAAGCTTAGTTGCAACAGGATATTGCAAAGTTCCCACGGGAACGGGAGTTAGCGGGAAAAAGCTTTTGTATGTAAAAATCTAAATCACGTAAGATGTTTTCAATCTATGTACTCTGTACAAAAAAAAATTAACACGCAAGCGAAGTTGCGGGCATCAGCTAGTGTAAATATAATTTAATTACGTATGTTTGTATGAACAAGAGACACATGATTGTTCAAAAAAAATGTTGGGTGTTTTTACACAATTTAAAAATTAAACAGATTGCTTTGAACTGAACAACCTTCTATAAGGAACATAGGTCGAAATACAAAATTAAACAAATAATATAATTTCAATTCTGTTAGCTCTATAGTAAGTCAAAATGTTATTAGTTTTTTTGTAAGTTTTTTGACAAAAGTTGTTCAGGGTCTCGATTCTGTAACTTCAATGGGCCTTTTTATAATACGAAAATGGCACTTCATCAGCCCATATACGTCCCCACTGCTGGGGCACGGGCCTCCCTCAATAACATGAGGGGTAAATGCCATACTAAGGCCTGTGTTCACCAAAAATATAACCAACGGTTAAACCGCGGTTAGAAGCTAATCAGACAAAATGTCAAAAAAAATGTATAAAAATAACATTGTCAAATCTCTGGTTAGCTGCTAATCGTTGGTTAAATTTTTGGTGAACATCGGCCTTAATAACATGAAGAGTAAATGCCAACTCACTACGAAAATGGCACGGCAAATTTGTATTACCATTGCCTCCTATGCACTAGTGATACTAGAAACTGGGAACATAGAAGGCAATGGTAATACAAATTCTGTCATGCCGTGCCATGCCATTCCAATTATAAAAAGGCCCAATAGGGTGTCGATAGGGTTTCAGTAGTGTCTCGATAATGATAGTTGTGTCTCAGAAGTGTGTCGGTGGAGTGTAAGCTGAATGACTTCTGAATGGAAAACTTATCGTTCAAAATCCATTGTCTATGTCAATCATTCACATCCCCCAATGTTTTAGTAAGTCAGATGCCACTCTGTTTCAGCTCAAACTGTATTAAAATTCAGTTGCAAGATTTGACTCAAACAAACATACTTACATACATTACAAATTAATAAAAGATTGTGAATCGTTTGTTCGAACAATTTTTTAAATTAAAATGTTTAGCAAATTATTTTAGACACCTGTAAATTATATTTTCAGTTTAATTATTTCAAGATTTCAACCCCTTTTTGATCGCAATTTAGTTCAGTGATTCCCAAAGAGTGCACAGCGGTTAAGATATCGTGAAAAGAGCCCAAAGACACCACACACTCAAAAGCCCATATTTAGGTTTTACCTTGTGTCATGGGACACTTCGAACACACACATTGCCTTATGGGCATTTACTGGGTTAACTCGCTCTATCGTCTACAATCAGGGGTTCCCAACCTTTTTTTGTCTACTGCCCACTTTAAGAATAAATTATTTTTTAACGCCCCCCTTTTTAAACATACTTAAAAACCGCTAAGTACTTATAACTGATTATTGAAACGCAACTTTATAGTATTCGGACAGAGTATCTTTTATTGAAAATAAAACAAACATAATCAATTCTTATATAAAAACTAATGTGAAGGTTGAATCTGATGCTGTTCAATAAGTTTGTTGATATCAGGTTCCAATTTACTCAAAAACAGCCGCAAGTCGCCACGTTCGGTAACACGCAAACGATTTCTCTTTTTAGTAAGCAGCGTTGCCACAGCACTAAATCCACGTTCACACAAATATGACGATGGGAATGCTATCAAGAATCGTTGAACAATTGACCACAATCCAGGGTACAATTGCAGGATCGGTTTTTGTAGCCAAAATTCTTGATATCCATTTTTGAACTTGATTTTTATTTCTTCGTTTGTTGTCAATTCTATAAGTTCTTCTTCCAGCTGAGGTGACATTGCTATGTTGACATTTGAAAATGGATCCAACACCCAGTCTGGTATTTCCAAGTTTAAAATGTCCTGGTATCGTTCGGTGAAGTCAATGTAGAGGTTTTCCAAATGTTGGCAGTAGGCAAACAAGTCGTCGTTACTGCAGGATACTGATAAATTCGGAAAATTGTGAAACTCACGTCTGCCCATATTTTTTTTGTGCAGAAGCAGTTTGGCTGCGAAAGCAGCAACGACATTTTTTGTTTTAATTAAATTTAGTTCATCGCCTTGCAGTTGGAGGTTCACGTCGTTGAACAATTTATACAGGTCTGTCATGTAAGCTATATCATTCTTTGATGTTATGAGCTTGTTGCGCAGTTCTGTATCTTTAGTTTCCAAGAACTCTATCACAGAGTCAAACAGGTTATAAAATCGAATCAGACAATTGCCTCTTGACAGCCAACGAACTTCAGTATGAAGCAACAAACGGTTGAAATCTTCGTCATTAGTAACACAAAGCTGATGAAATAATCTATCATTCAAAGAGCTGCTACGGATTTTATTGAATGCTTTGATGACATATTGCAGTGATTGAAATAGTCGTTCACTTAAGTTTCTAGAAACTTAGACAACATTTGGTTGCTAGCAACCAAATGTTGTCTATGAATAACGCAATGTATAGCAAGGACATCTGGAATTTTATTTTTTAGGTACGCTATGAAGCCTTTATGGCGCCCTGTCATAGCCGGAGCGCCATCCGTAGCAACTTGTATAATATTTTTCAAAGGAATCTCTTTCTCTTCACAAAACTTTTCCAATGTATTGAATATGGTTTCGCCTTTTGTATCTGTCTCCAAATTTCTGGCAAACAATAGTTCTTCACGTATTTTCTCATCTTTAATAAACCTCACGTAAGATAGCAACAACGCTTCATTAGTTGGTAAAGTGGACTCATCGAGCTGAATTGAGAATTGACTAGTCCTCAGATGATTGCACAATGATTCTTCAATGTTTTCAGCCATTTCATCAATTCGTCTTTGCACAGAATTATTACTCAAAGGAATTTTTTGGATAATATCTGCGGCCGGTTTATGAAGCACAGTAGTTATTACTTCCTTTATTGCTGGCAAAATTAACTCTTCTCCGATGTTGTGTGGTTTGCCTTTTTGAGCAATTAACAAAGGGATATTGTACGAAGCTCGAAGTCCGTCGTCATCTTGCTTAGCAGCCGCCGAAAATAGTTTTGATACACTTGGCTGAGTCTTCTCTAGGTCTTGAAAATATGCTACATTCTGGTCTTTCTTATCTGGATGCATTTTATTCAAATGACCTTGCAGTCTTGAAGGCTTCATTGCTTCGTTCGAAAATGTTTTTAGACATAGAAGACACAAAGGCGACGACGGGTTTGAGGGATTTTCAATAAATCCGAATTTAATATATTCCGCAGAGTATTGCCGTCTCTTCTTTTTTACTTCCGACATTGTTTTGTTTTGAGAAATACGTAAGTGGTATAATGAAGTACTGCTTATCTATTATGCGCGAAACCGCAAATGAAAATAAAATAAATTTACGTCGTTTATATAGGATTGCATAAGCAGCACGCACCAACAGGAATAAGACAAACGTGCATAAACTCGTTTATCTCATTCGACGCCCAATCGTACTCGACAAGCAAGAACAAGTATTATAGAACCAGCCGATTGATACAGGAATGTACAAATCGGATTATTTAACAAAAACTTGTTAAAACATGATTGCCCACGGTCTATTATATCGAACCGAGTTTGAGCTATATCTTAATTAATATTAGTTGATGTTCACAAGATGTAGTCGAGAGTCGAGAGCTCAGTCGGTATCTAAGAGTCTTCCTAGCTAGGTAGATGAAATTATAAATCGACCCCAAAGCCCTACACAACGCCCCCTTTTTTTTTCTGGGTCTCTTACCGCCCCCCTTTAGGCCTGCAGCGCCCACAAGGGGGCGTTATCGCCCACGTTGGGAAAGACTGCTACCTCATCTATGACTTTGGTCTAGATTGAGGTCAAGAGTTAACCCATCATAAAATAATAATAAAAACATCTGAGTATATCTATACTTATTCCTCTTTGTAATACTTATCTATCTATACATATTATAAAGAGGAAAGATTTGATTGTTTCTTTATTTGTACTGAATAGGCTCCGAAACTACTGGACTGATTTGAAAAACCATTAGAAACTACTGGACCGATTTGAAAACCTTTTACCATTAAACAGCTACATTATCCCCAATGGACATAAGCTACATACTTTTTCCGAATTCCCACGGGAACGAAGACCCGAGCGGAATGCTAGTAATATTATAAAGAGGAAATATTGATATTATTGTATGAATGTATGTTTGTAATTGTAACGAATAAACTCAAAAACTACTGGACCAATTTTAAAAATTCTTCCACCATTAGAATGCTTTATTATCCTTGAGTAACATAAGCTATATAACTTTCCCTGGTCGGAAAGTATAATACTCGTATAATTTTTTTCCCATTTAGTTGCCCCTCCAAGTTAATTTAATAATCTAGGTGAGGGGGTGAAAAAGTGAAACTTGATAGTTTGAGAACCCTTTTTCTAGTTAATATAAATTGAAATTATTCTTGGAAGCTATAACAAACTTTGATTTCATTTGCCAGTTACTCTTCACTTATACCATTTTAAAACTATGTAACTTTTTTTAACATTTTGCTTTGTTTCGAAAACTTTTTGAATCACTCGAATTCGTTAATAGACAAGGTACTCGCAAGTAACTATTTGATAAATACTTAATTCTTCTTCTTATCGTGTAGGTAGTCAAATGTGTGGCGAACTTGGCTAACCCTGGTATCAGAGTTTTCAAACCGCACAATGGCCTCCGACTTGTTTTTAACGACTGTAGATAATCGACAACAGCCGTGACCGACAGCTTAACGTGCCCTCCGAAGTACGGAACGGTTCCTCTTAATTGACTTTGAGATATTCTGTTTATAAAATGGTTCTAGGCGGTTTTTGTAGCTGTTTCAAACTGTATAATATAACTATAAATAGACTTAATTCCTGTGGGACTTTTGGGAAATAATAAAGCTTATTTAATATAATGATGTCTAAGCTGTACTTTTAAAAGGTTTCATCAAAACCTATGCAGTAGTTTTTCTGTGAAGGGATAACACACATCCATTCATCCTTAGGAGAGTTGGGTTAGTAAGGCCAGGGGTTTTGTCACCGTGGTGGATAGGTTGACTTAGAGATAAGAGTTTACAAAAATAATTCCTCTTTTTATAATCCAATTACCCGCATGTGTAGATTGTACAATTAATTGTATCTCAACCAGACTAACCTCGACATCTTTGATCACAGACTCACTATTTTCAGAAATAGGGTCAAACTTGCCCTTGAATCTATCTCATCTAACTAAATACCTACATACTTAATTTCATTCTTGTACCTAGTCTCCGTTACCTCTTATATTTCTATTTCTTTGTTTCTTTCTTTATTTTAAAGCTAGCTACGTGTTTTTATTTTTGGGAGCTGTTCTTTCTGTTCTTTCCTTTGCGTGTTAGCACAATTTGCTTGTAAACTATTAATCATGCTGTATATACACTCTTAGGGTTATAGCCTAGCTTAGATACTTGTGTACTAGATTGTAACAACACCTAATTGTTGTAACCTGTTGTGTATTCCAATAAAAAATAAATAAAAAAACCAGTCGAACCCCCCTCTAGGTCATATTTCGTGCAAAGGTTATCCAAGACCATTCAACGTAGCAATGCGCAAGTGTAATGGGCTAGGGACGACAAAGGGCAACTTTTGCCTAATTATTGTTAACTGAACCAATGTATTTTTGACATAAGTGGACTCACGTTACAGATTACTTACCACACTTGTATCCTAAATAACTTTTACAATGCGGTGCTCGGAAATTTCCCCGTAACATAGCCATGTTGATGTTCAAAATATTTGTGTTATTAATTTTAATTTAGGTAGCTACATAAAATCGCCACGGCCAAACTATAAATACGGCCATAAACATATATTCAAATAAACATACATTCATCCAACGGCACTCGGCGTTTCACTACACCCCTGCTCGACCCTACCATTGTCCAGCCACTACATCAACTACAACTTAATACAAAAAAAAGAATATGATCATCAACACAGTCGTCTTATTAAGCCTTTACCCATAAAATGGTCGCCTATCACGGCCCCTTTTCCATCAGAAAGGCCTTTAATGGTTTATTATATCAGAAATAATAGGCCCTTTTACATCAAAAAAAGTCTTCTTTGATGGTTTCACAAAGAACGCGTCTAATTTACTTAATTGGTTTCATTAAAATCAAATATCTGAACTTTCATAATTTTGAGGCGCATACTTGCAAACTGTTTTACTAAATTGATTAAATTATCAAAGTTTAAAGTTATTTTAATAAAATCTTTAATTTTAATTAATGTGGTGAATGAGGTCTTCTATGAATGAGGAATCCTTTTGTATATTGGTTGTCTTAAACTAGCTAGTAAAAATACACGGTGATAAAAAACCTCCTAGCTATATTCAAAATCCTGAACCAGTATCACTCAAAGAACACATTTATGAAAAAAAAAATTCTTTTTAATATTTTTTCAATGGGAGTAGTTAATTTTTTGTCTAAACGTAGAGACATTACTCCTACACCAGGCAAGCGAGGGGTGCGGGTAGCGCTCGGGGGGTAACGTGTACTCGAGTGGTGTCTACGTTTAGGAAAAAAAAATATTCCCACCGAAAATAAAAAAGGGTGGGTAAAATTTTTTTTGAACCTATGAATTTATTTTTAAATAGCATCCCGCTCGGGACTTCGTTCCCGTAGGAATTCGAGAAAGTTATGTAGCCTATGTTACTCAGGGATAAAGTAGGTAGCATTCTAATGGTGAAAGAATTTTTCAAATCGGTCCGGTGTAGTTGGGAGCCTATTCGTTACATACAAAAATACAAAACATACAAAAATACAAATCTTTCCTCTTTATAATATTAGTATATATTCAGATCCTATGTACAAGTTCATACAATTTAGTCTGAATAATAGAATTTAATTGAATTGACCCCATTTTTACCGATTAAAAGTACATTTTATATTTTGTGTCATTTAGTTAAGTAATGTTTTATGTTTAATGAAGTGATAATAAAGCCCAAATGCGACTCGTTCAATCTGTAGCCCATTAAAAAGCATTTTTACTTTAATATTCTATTCTATTCTAATATTGTTACGATTGCCGCTTTCAATAAATAATGCTTTTCTTAAGTTATTTAATCATCCAAATACTTTGTTTAATATTTTATTTTACCAGTCCATAATACGTCCCCACCATATACGGCACGGGCCCCCCTTCGAAAGACGGAGGGGATTAAAGCAGTCCACCACGCTGGCTTAGTGCGGGGTGGACGGCTTCCTTCACCGTTGAGCAAGTGATAGTTAATTAGAAATCCAAATACTTAACTTCATTTCAAAAAAACAAGTTACCTAATTAATATAATTAATTACTTATATATTCCATTCCAAACATACTTAAGTATTCTACAGGCTGCTTTCAATAAGATGTTTATTCCTAGATGTTAGATTTTCTCGGAGAAGCGGCATGTCAACAAGCTATTGGAGGGACCATAGAGTATGTGAACTGGAGGTGACCAACACGAAATATTTTATCAGGGAGTCCCGTGGCTTACGATAATTTAATACTAACACGACGGGTCAATACTCGAATAGGGGAGAAGTGGCATGAAGAAGTCAGGTTTTGAAAGAGGATTTTGTTGGTGATTTTATGTATGTGGGTGACGGTAAATCAGGTGTTGCCGCTTTAAAATAAAGTCACCAACCAAGTCCGTTCCTAAAATACCAAAATAATGCAAGTGGCTCTTTTAAACCTGGCTCCTTCATGCCACTTTCCCATATTATGTTTTTACCTTTAAACATTTATACGTGGACCCATGTATTTTTAATAATATTAAAATATGTGTCCAAATCGCAAAAATTTGAAATGAACTTACGATAAGAAAGAAAAAACTCATTTTTTTGTGTACTTTTTCTTTGGGCACTTACGTTGCTTAAAATGCTCATGCCTTAACAAATTACTGGGGTAGTTTTGGCTGCACGATGATTAACAGGTAAGGGATAGCTTAGATTTATGGGAACTATTATCTACTTTAAAATCGGTGTTTATTTTTTCCAGGAAACGTCAAATTAAGGACTTTTCGTTATTCACCTACTTTGGCGTTACGCAATGTATCGCGAAACCACGCTAAACAGAAAAACCGGCCAAGTGCGAGTCGGACTCGCGCACCGAGGGTTCCGTACAAACCTAGCTTAAAGGTATTGTAGACCTGAGTATTTGATATGAATTTCAATTTAATACCTCAACGCGTTCATGAGGAAAGGGGTAGTAAGTTTAAAAATATTAAAAATATTTTTATGATATGATGTAATTAAAAATTTATGGTTTTCGCAATTTTTCCTTTATCTGTGCTATAAGACGTTGCTTCGTACCAAATTTCAAGATTCTGTATTCACGGGAAGTACCCTGTAGGTTTTGATTCCTTTGCGAGTGTCGAAAATTTGCGGAAATTTGCGACATAAACGGCTGTATCTTTTGATTACGTTGGCTTAGAAGTTTGATTTTTTCACAGCTTCAAGGGACAGTAGACTTGAGTAATTGATATAAATTTCAGTTTCATACCTCCACGCGTTCCTGAGAAAAAGGGTCTTGACAGACGGACGGACGGACGGACAGACGGACAACAAAGTGATCCTATAAGGGTTCCGTTTTTTCCTTTTGAGGTACGGAACCCTAAAAATGTGTACAATTGGCAGCCTTATTGCTAATCAGCAAATTAAAAGCAATTCATACTAAGATCTTAATAATGTTGAAGAGAATTTAATGTACACTTAGATCTAAGGTTTCTATAAAGGTTAGAAATTCTAAGGCGGTTGCGACAGACTCCATGAAGTCCCGACGACACTTCACGTCACGGGCACGACACGGGAACGATAACACTCAGCCTCATTACGTATGCGTGCTGCTGACTCCTACGTGACTCGAGAGAGGGCCTTTATAACACACGATATTGATTCGTAGTCAGATAAAAACTGGTCAGAGCGTATCGAGCTCTAAGGGTCCCGTAGTTGAAAAAAATATATTTTATTACTTGATCGAGCATTAGGTACTCGTTAACTTGAAAAGCCAGCGAATTTGTGTTAACTTGACTTTTAAATATATGATCTACAACTGTGAATTTTTTTAAGATTTTTAGAAGCAACAGTTTAGCTGGTATATAGACACTTGCGGGGTGGGACACTTGAGTGTGACAAAAAATGACATTTTAAAGCTTTTTAACATATCATCACGGAAAACGTGACGGAAACGGAAACGAAAATGCACTTTTTGCCTGCTTTGTGTATGAAAATGGTCGAATTTACGCAATTCTATTTTTATTTTCGTCACGTTTTCCCAAATTTCATGTAACACAAAATTTATTGACTAGAATTTAAAATTAAGGTTTAGCACTTGCTCGTTTTAAAATTATAGCGCTCCATGTATCTCGAGTATGGTTTTGTAGCTTCTCAAACAGACCTCTTTTGTATGAAAAATCATGCAATATCCCTAGACCGTGTTGATGTGTGTATTTCGCAAACGGATCCTTAAATTGAAAAACGTTCTTAACAAACCCGTATTATCTTTCCTAAGCTATCTAATGACACCCCATATAATGGTGTTAGCGAGTTAAAAAAAAATGTCCCCATTTTACATATGGGAGATACCCAAAACAGTTTTTTTTTAAGATTTATTTTTAACATTTTGACCGCGTAGCCGCGTAATCAATACGTGTAACAGTGGAAAATGTCAGCTTTGTAGTATTAATTACCGACTAATGTTGGGGTGATACCATATTTCAAAACAAGATTCAAAGATTCAAAATATTTATTTGACATAAAACACTACAGCATAAATAAAATAAAATAATAAAACACAGGAAAAAAACACATACAGAAAACGACAAAAGGCGTGTAATATAAATAGTGGATTGTCTGTAGTGCGATGTCAAACAGGAAACAGCTCAGCATGTGTTGAAGTCGAGGCCCCAACGCTGGTTTTCAGCTGGTGCGCGTGTTTACATAGCCGGCGGAAAAGAGTAAATTACTGCCTAATTTAATGTGAAGCGGTTGGTCTGTGTGTGTACTTATGCGTGTTGTATAGTGTATGTGTGTATGTGGTGTGTGTGTGTGCTTGCTTTTGTGTATGTATGTGTCAAATTTTAGAGTTAAATGAGTTATGTACTTATGTACAACTAGCTTTCCGCCCGCGGCTTCGCCCGCGTGAACTTCGGGAACCGCGCGAAGTTTTTTCCCGCTAACTCCCGTTCCCGTGGGAATTTTGCGATATCCTGTTGCAATTAAGCTTTAAGTTTACTAAGGTACCTGCATGCCAAATTTCAAGCGTCTAACTTAAGCAGTTTAGATTTTTCATACAAAAAGATTTTCCCGCTAATTCCCGTTCCCGTGGGAATTTCGAGAATTCCTTTCTTAGTGCACCTCTACGGTACCTAAGCTACGTCGCTTCCAAATTTCAAGTACCTACGTTTAGCCGTTTAGGCTTTGCGTTGATATGTCAGTCAGTCAGTCAGTCAGTTTCTCCTTTTGTATATTTAGAAGATAGTTACACACAACACTTCATGTTATAAACCCTTGACCAGAATGTGCCGACTGTACAACGACGTAGTGGAAACAAATCCGAAGATAGATGTGTTCAATAATAGTTTCAGAAGGTACATAACTTAATAATCTAAGTATCTTCTATTATTTATTTTTATTTATTTTATTATAAGATGGGTTAACTCTTGACCTCAATCTTGACCATAAGGTTATCCATCGTGCAGGTAATAACACCGTGAAGTAATGTGATTCCCCAGCGCCTACGCTGTTTGAGCCTAACTACGTCATTAGTGCCCTTTGGTAATTCTTTGTAAGTAATATTTGATAGGAAGTCAATCTGTTTACTAATTGTTAAAGGAAGTATGAGTTTTTAATTGGTTGACCTTCTGTTTTGCATTGTGTCTTGCAGTCCACTTCTTATATTATTCTTGATGCACGAGTATTTTTATTTTTTTACTTTAAGATGGGTTAACTCTTGACCTCAATCTTGACCATAAAGGTCAAAGATGAGGTCGACGATGGAGCGAGTTAGCCCAGAAAATTCCTATAAAGGCACTGGTACTCCCACGCACCTACGGAACACAGCAGGCTGTTTGCCGTCGGACTTCGGTAGGAGGGTGGTCGCGAACCAGACGGCCCTTTACAGAGCCTACCACACCGCAAGAGACCATAGGATGACACCTCAGATTCAGAAAAAAATGAAGTGTCGTTGCCTGGGATGGATTACTAGGAGTCAGGTCTCATTTGTGTTTCCTTAGTCGCCTCTTACGACACCCACGGAAAGAGATGGGGTGGTGTTATTCTCAACCGATCACCACACGGTTACGGTTTTTAGTTAAAATATTATACCGTATTTGCTGGTCAAACCAAACTCTCCTGAGTTAAAATCATTTCTGTATTTGAAAATTAACTTTCAAATACATTTCATATCTGTTTTGTCAAAATTACATGAAATTTTTTCCGTTTTTATTTACTGATATTTTGTTTACAAGTGTACACTTTCAGTGGATTATAGTCTCAAATCAAAATTTAGACATAAACAATGTAATCTGTAACGACTATGATCTTACATATGTGCTTTTTTTTACCAGCCCATATGCGTCCTCACCGAGGGGCACGGGCCTCCCTTCAAAACACGAAGGGGATTTCGGGCCATAGTCCACCACGCTGGCCTAATGCGGGTTGGTTATGTATACTTTTATATTATATAACGTATACTTATTACAAATAAAATAAAACTGGTGTTCTTACGGTGAGGGCCTGGCCTTCTTCCTGGCCACTTGAAACATCGTGATGAAACCTGCTCATTCAGGTGACAATGTGTAACCGTGATCCAATCCGGTCAGGCTCCCCTGTTACCAGGGTTTTTCTTCGTTCCCGTAAGAATTCGGGAAAATTATGTAACATATGTTACTCAGGAATAATGTAGAATCCTAACGGTGAAAAAATTTTCCAAATCAGTCCAGTAGTTTCGGAGCCTATTCAAAGCAAAAAACTAACAAACAATCAAATCTTTTCTCTTTATAATATTAGTCTAAACCACTGATGCTCTGCATACCCCGTATTGGATTACAGGCCTATGTAGGTGTATGTAATATTAAGTTCCCACAATTGAGAAAAAATTAAACTCAATCAAAATTTCAGTTCGCTTCCAGACTTCAGCTGAATAGGGGATTAAAACTTTTCTAGTTAAGTAGGTCAAGTATCTAGAATTATTTTTTTTCCATCGATGAAAAGATTGGAGTTGCTAGCTTAAAAAAGTTGTTGCAATTTCTTATAACAGTAAGGGCTATCTGATGAACTGCATAGCTATTGTTTAAAGACTTTATTAATAAATAACGCTACTTATTGTATTCTAATATTCAAACGCAATGCAAATGAACTGACGCCTGTCAACGGATAACCGCGAACCAAAACGTTTTGTACCCGAGCTGGTAACAGTTTTACATTACCATCACCTCTCGGGCGATAACTTGTAAAATGCTTCAGATAAATTTATCATGAAGCTCTATGAACGTCTGCCGCGGCTCGGTGGGTGGGTTAAGTAACAATAGCCCCCCCAATCACGTTGAAAAAATACATTTTATCTGTTCAGGTGGTGATATTGAGAACTATTAAATTTTCGTATACTTACTTGCTGACAACCACCTCGACCAGCAGCGCCAACACCAACCGAACGTGAAGTTGCGAACTACCTAACAACTGGAAATTCAGTTGGCGGTGGTGCCACTGGTCAAAGCAGCTGTCGTTAGATGTAAGTATGAAATTTGGATAGTTCTCAATTTCGCCACCTGAACGGATAAAATGGCGACAGTCACACGAACGTGTAATTTAAAAAAAAAAACAGTTTATTCCTCTCAACTGAAGATTTATCAGATGACAGTTTATATGATATTGTGAGTATTTGATGAGGAGTTGATTGTGAGGAAATAAACTTGTATCTCGGTGGGAAGTTCGTCTGCTGAAGCTCTGAAGGGTGACGCAGGATTTTTTTGTTGATTTTTTAAAAAAGCGCTGAATCTATTTTGATAAAGTTTATAAAAATTTCAATTGACTTTGGGATTTTCTTTTTTATATGATTTTCTTAGGAATCAGCATAGCTAGCCTAGTCCGCGACAAACTCGTGCGTCACGACCCTCTGATGACGGTAAAACTACCTTGATTGCGCGAGCGCGAAGGTACCGCGCAAAGGCTTGCTCGTAATTTTGACTCTTTATTGACATTTGACAGCGTATTATTCACATTGTGCCTCAGCTAGCAGGATGGTACTCATTCATAGTGAATACTAAATTAATCTGTATTTGGTTTCATCAATCAATTAGGTACCTACACCTACAAAAATTGCTTTCGGCGCCCTCGCCCTTATTCGCATGTAAAACTACTCTTTAGTACTCGAAGTATCCCCTTGTGAAATCACCTTATTCTGAAGATCCATTGGGCCTTTTTACAATTCGAAAACGGCACGGCAAAATTGTATTACCATTGCCTCCTATGTACTAGTGATACTAGAAGCTATAGGAGCTTAGGGGGCAATGGTAATACAAATTTCTCTATGCCGTGCCGTGTCGTTCGAATTATAAAAAGGCCCGTTTTCTATTGACAGACAAATATAATATCCTCATATTAGTGAGGATATCATATTTTTATTGCATGTCACAGTACACAAGATATCTCACATTTATTGTGAGGGCGCCGCAATTTTTGTTGGTTTATTTTTGACAATATCAAAATATTTAAATCTTAAATCTACATTATAAAACTGTTTTCAACATACTAAGTCTGAAGAGGTTAAAATCTTGTATATGTATATTTTGCTTATTCTGTAATAAATAAGTTAAAATAAAAAAAACCTTCCAAATACCTTAACCTTATAATAAATAAATAAAAAAACCTTATAATAAATAAGTTTTTCTTTTAAAAGTGTCCTCGTTATAAATAATGAACTCTAATAAGCTTCCTCACTGACATCAGTAAAAGTTCTTTTATAATATTTTTTTACGAAAATACTTCCCTATACTTCAATCTTGAACAAGTTCTTCACTTGCTTTCTGTCCGGGACTTCGTTCCCGTGGGGCTTTGGGAAAAGTATGCAGTCATTTTAGTATTAAATTATGTGTTATAAGTTTCATATTATAAGTCTCAGAGTTTCTTGCCTGTTCTTCTCTGGGGAAGACTGCACCTTTGGGAATAGGCGTAGAGTCAGTAGGGTCAATAGAAAGAATGCATATGTATGTATTTAAATCCTTTAATGTAGGTATGTTTGTATGTATTTCATGTAATTTTGACTTGTTTTAAGTGGCATCCTGAATGTCCTATAAAATAAAGATTTTTTCTATTCTAATATATTATTCTGACTTCAAACTATATGGGGTGTCTTTAAATAGGTTTAGGCGGTAATTCTACCCATGAAGCTGAACAACTTTCTCTAAAGAGCCTATACAACATTCCAAAAAAAATTTCGACTTCCTATACAAAATCAAATCAGACTGATCGCGCAAGTTATATGTTTTTTTTTCATATTTCGACCTATAGATAGATAGATAGATAAATACTTTATTGCATACTTCACAGGGAAAAACCTATGTTCATGGGAGAAGTTATTTTGTAGTATTAGAATAAGTATTATTCTGTAACTTTTCCGTGCCCTACCGGGTCATAATGTGATACTAATTTTAAGTTTCCATGTATGTTACCATTATGAGAGCAATAAAATATTGAATTGAATTGAATAGTTTCGAAAAAAAACATAACATTACACAATACAAGAACAAAACATCGAAAAAAACATACAGGGTTATTTTTTAATCAGTACACAAATTTTTTGTACGTAAACTTTATGAAAATTTAACACACCCGTATTTTTTGTTTTATATCGTTTCATATAAACATTTTAAGCTAGATCGTCTAAAGCATGAAAATAAATCAATTTTTTTGTATGAAAAAAAAAATTACTTCGTCCAAATGACTTGAAACTTGGTAATAGTACTCTTCAACACAATTTGTGACACCCGTGTTTCTGCGTTTTACAAAATTCATCCTCTAAGACGTAAAAAGGGGTATCAAAATCTGAAAATTTTGGAAAAAAAATGGTTTCCTTCTTATTTACGTTCTATCAACGTTACTGACACCGTAAGAAAAATTTGTGTACTGATTAAAAAGTAACCCTGTATATCTAAAAAAACATTTCCCTAAAATAAATAAACAAATAAACGCTACACACTCAAAGGCCCACACTAAGGTTTTCCCTTGTATCGTGGGTCCCTTGGAACACACATAAAGACAAACACAAACACCCATAACCCGAGAACAAACATCTGCTTTTTACACAAATGTTTGCCCCGACTGGGGATCGAGCCCAGGACCCGCCGATCAAGAGGCAGCATCACTACCACTCGACCAAACCGGCCGTCAAACGATTTTTTTACGGTGAGGAAAACTTCGTGACGAAATCTGCTCATCCAGCGTTATAACTATTTGTATCTCTCTCGTAGAAAATCATCTTTACCGAAACCCCGCACTCTCTCCTCCATTTTTAAGGCCAGCTCTCTTAGTCCGGCATGTACAGAGGCTAGCGCATCAGGTTATCCCATTTTCATTGCAAAACCGCTCTTATCACAACAGCACAGAGTGCACGCGTGAGGTAACCGCTGAGTTGCGGCCGTCCGTACAATCACGAGCATTAATATTTATATTACCGAAAAATTTTAAAAACAGTAACTGTGAAATTATTATCTCCTGCCATATTACAACTTGCCTAGTAAAATTATAAAACTTACGAGACTTTAATACAAGAAATTACAAAAAGTAAGATTTAGTTGGGCTTTTTCAAGTTCGTTTGTAGTTAGGTAGGTTGATTTTCTTAGAAGCAGTCTTTTTTCTGATAGAAAATGGTTGCTTCAAACCTGTATACATTAACTACATTCTAAAATGAACCGTATAAGCAAAACGCAGTTTATTTACAAAGTTCCTTGTTATTCTAACTTTGATCAGAATTGTTTTTCAATCTCGTTTATGAGCCAGATGTAGGGAGTATGGACTCGTCAAACTGAGGACCTATTCTACTAACCAATGGCGCTTCACTGACAGTGGCATGACGATGGCGACCAGTTTATTCGAATCCATACGTTTGATGACAGCTGCTTTAGATAGATAGATAGATAGATAGATAGAAAATGCTTTATGCCGGCGTACAAAACAGACATCACAATATAGAAAAACAGAAGAAACACAGAAGACACTTAACAGACAAGACAAAAACAAATTAAAGGCAAATTAAAAAAATATCAAAAAAACATTTACAAACATAAAACAAAGTGCTGCACTGTGCTGCCTGTGTCGCACAGACGAAGTCGGCGCTGGCTCAGTATAATGCTACAGATAGATAGATAAAACATTTATTCGCAAAAACACAGTACACAATCAACATAAAGAATTACAACAACAAAACAACGAAATATAACAAGGAACACCACATACAGACAGACAGGTTAGAGAGAGAGAGAGAGAGAGAGAGAGAAAGTCGTGTAGTGTACCAGTGAATGGGCCTTTTTATAATTCGAAAACGGCACGGCAAAATTGTATTACCATCGCCTCCTATGTAACAGTAATACTAGAAGCTGAGAACATAGGGAGCAATGGTACTTAATTCAAATTTGCACAGCATGTCAAAATTTGAATTATCATTGCCCCTTATATTCCTAACTAAAAAGATCCCTCTAGTATGTAGGCGGTAATGGTAGTACAATTTTGCCGTGCCGTTTTCGTATTATAATAAAAACCGGCCAAGTGCGAGTCGGATTCGCGCACGAAGGGTTCCGTACCATTACCTATAAAAACGGCAAAAAAAATCACGTTTGTTGTATGGGAGCCCCCTTAAGTATTTATATTATTCTATTTTTTAGTATTTGTTATTATAACGGGAGTAGAAATACATCATCTACATCATATACATCTTAAGGCCGCCTATTTGTATACATTATTTCAAATTCGCTGTGTAAACATATTTTGTAATCCTATGTGTGCAATAAAGAATATTGTATTGTATTGTATTGTATCATCTGTGAAAATTTCAACTGTCTGTCACGGTTCATGAGATACAGCCTCGGACAGACTTATCTAAAAAACGGCAAAAAAATCACGTTTTTTGTATGGGAGCCCCCTTTAATATTTATTTTATTCTACTTTTTAGTGTTTGTTGTTATAAAGGCCATAAAAATATATCATCTGGGAAAATTTCAACTGTTCAACTATTACGGTTCATGAGATACAGCCTGGTGACAGACGGACGGACGGACGAACGGACGGACGGACAGACGGACAGCGGAGCCTTAGAAATAGTGTCCCGTTTTTTACCCTTTGGGTAGGTACGGTACGGAACCCTAAATAGGCTCAATGGGCTGTCTCATGTCAAGTTACAGCATACTGGTAATTCTGCCAATGCTTTGACTATCAGCGCCACCGACAACTGAATGTTAAGTCGGTACGTTGTTGTTAAATTGAACAAACAGCAAACTGCCTAGAAACTTAGCGTTCGGCAGTCAAGGCAGCAGTTGTTATCAAATGTATTCTTATCTGCTGTCGGTCCCGGCTGTTGTCGATTGGTTACAGTGGTTACAGTCGTTAACCAAGTCGGAGGCCATTTTGCGGTTTGAAAACTCTGAGGGCAGTTAAGTTCGCCTCATACTTAATTATGCTACACGTTAAGGAAGGGAGGATCAAATGTATATGTCATGTTCTCAATTTCCCCACCTGAGGTCGTCATTCAGATGCCATTGAATATTGATTAGCGGAATAGCTACCCCGTTTTGCGAACATTCTAGGCTTAATGATCGCTACAAATCATTTTTACGGGCAATGAAAACGAAGGAGAAAGAAGCGTTTAAAATAAAGTTTACTGCGACAGTTAAATGCTTTGTTTATTTTAAAGAGTATTGATTTTTGTGATAAGAATGTTTAATTTGGTTACGTTTTGACTGGGTCACACTCTGGGCGGTCACTTGGTGGCAGAAATAAATCGGTCTAACAACTTTTTAACAGTCGCACGGGCTATTTTTAAGATTAGAATAGAAAACATTTTATTTCGGTAAAAAACGAAGACACTTTACAGACACAAAAACAAAATCAAACACAAAAACACCTACAAACATAAAAACAAAGTGCTGCACTGTGCTGCCTGTATTGTACAGATAGACGAAATTAAGACTGGCTCAGCATAATGCTTCAGTTTGATGTCTGGCGCTAATACCTATTCTGCCAGGACTTTTTGATGATACGCTTTGGTGGGGCGTAACACGGGTCGTGTAAGTTGATTTGCGTGCACAGTTTGTGCGAAAGGGCAGCCGTTGCCCAGTTGATATAAGATCTGTTTCAGGTCATCACACATTTGATCGACGTCAAGGTAGATGCCACAAGTTAGTGACACAGAGTTGCACGAAGACTGGATAAAATAGATGATGTAAAATTGCTAGTTTTTTTTATGCTTGGGTCTTTATCTCGTCTCGTTGCGCATCGAGGATACAGTTTAAAGGTATGGCTGAAATGGGTGAGATAAGATACATCATCAATTCATCTTTAATGAATGACGCGTCTTTCAATGTAAATATTACATACTCAAAGCTTCATTCTGCATACGTTCCATCTTTTTTGAAGTGAAAACTTCTTTAGCGGCGTTGAGCACTTTTAGTATGGGGAAAAAATGTTAAACTCGCGATGAACTCGCGTCACATCGCCAGATGTCACGTGACCATGATTGAAAATGGGGAACCGATCACCTTTTCGAAGAATTTATGTCCGAATTTTATTTGACCGAAAACGGTTAACCTGCGTCTTTTTTGTTATATGCTTCATATGCCATATTTTCAGATCATCGAAATGCCATTAGACAAAAGTATCATTTTACCGAATTATGTTTCATCAATTTTAAAAATAACTTTTTACTGTTGGTCGAAGTTTCTTTTTAGCATTAAACTATTGACCGAGTTCTCTTTTGAACTTTTTACTGTTGGGTTAAGTTTTTTTTGAACTTTTTACTTTCGGCCGAAATCTTTTTAACTTTTTTCATTTGCCTCTCTTTAGCTTCATCGAAACAATAAATGGGACAGGTTAGAACATGTTTTTGTATTCCTGCTTGCTTGCACGCTGTATGCTTGCATGTTGCATGCTTGCTTGCTTGCAGGGGGGTGCGGGGGCGGAGCCCCCGAAGAGGGGCCCGGGGGGCGAAGCCCCCCGCAAGAAAAATAAAAGAAACATCACTCAAACCGACGGTCTAGGTTAGGTTAGGTTAGGTTATGATTCTGCATGCCTGCTTGCTAGCATGCTATAGGTTTGCCTGTTTGCATCCCTGCTTGCTTGCATGCTGCATACTTGCTTGCATATTGCATGCTTGCATATTGCTCTTTGCTTGGTTGCATGCTGCTTGCTTGCTTTGCTTGCATGCTGCTTGCTTGCTTGCATGCTGCTTGCTTGCTTGCATGCTGTTTGCTTGCATACATGCTGCTTGCTTGCTTCTATGCTGCTTGCTTGCATGCTGATTGCTTGCACACTGCGCGCTTGTTTGTTAGAAGTAATAACTAATATCGAATGCTTAACTAAAATAATACAGTGGTGTAATGAATGTTTGGAAAAAAAATAGGGCAAATGAAACGGTGGTGTAATGAACATATGTGAAAAAAAATCATGGCAAATAAAACGGTGGTAAAATGAAGTGGTGGCCGAGCATAAAACGCCAAAAAGTTTTTCTGCCAAATAAAACGATGGAGTAACGAAAAAAATCGAATTAATAATAGGTCAACTGATACAGTGGCAAACGTTATGTCGGCGAATTAAAAAAAAAAACAAAAAAAGTCGAAAAGTTTTCTGTCAAATGAAAATCGGTCAACATTTTTTCGAACATAAGATAGGTAACCTTGAAAATGCGTCAGATCGTCAGATGTCACGTGACCGTGAACAAAAATGCGTAGGATAGGGTTGCCACCTTTTTTTAAGGGAAAACTTCTTTAGTAGAGTTGTGTGCTTTGAAGTATGGGTGTAAAACCCGGACGGATGGCAGCCCTATGGTAAAATTATCTCAGTGACAGATGTCAACGATGTCAACGATTATTCGCACATAGTGCGCAAATACCGATAGACTATTTTACTGGTTTGAAAGTAGACAGTTTGGTCGAGTGGAAAAGTTGCCAGATTGTAAGCAACAGGTCGAGGGTTCGAATCCTGAGAGAATAATGGACTCTTTTTGTGTATTTTGTTTTATTTCCACATTGTTCAAGTTTTCACTTCTGCCGGCAGTCCCAGAGTGCAACCCGTTGTTTTTTTATTATTATAAGATGGGTTAACTCTTGACCTCAATCTTGACCATCAAAGTCAAAGATGAGGTCGACGATGGAGCGAGTTAACCCAGAAAATGCCTATAAAAGCACTGGTACTCCCACGCACCGACGGAACACAGCAAGCTGTTTGGCGTCAGATTTCGGTAGGAGGGTGGTCGCGAACCAGACGGCCCTTTACAGAGCCTACCACACCGCATGAGATCATAGGACGACACCTCAGATTCAGAAAAAAATGAAGTGTCGTTGCCTGGGATGGATTACTAGAAGGCAGGTCTCATCTCACAGAGAAATGCCAAAGCGACTGATAAAAATCTAGATGCGTGTAAAATAAAACTAACGAAGCCTTTACCTCTCGACGCCATTAAAGAAGTAGCTACATATATGAAAGCAACATAAATAAAGTAGATAGGTAACAAGGCGACTCTTCAGCTAATGTTTGTCTGTCTGACCCCACATTGGAGTTATTAGCAGATAAATATCCCAAATTGCGTCTGTTCGTCACCACTCCCATAGCATGGAACACGCATGAAACAGTAGTGACGGCGTTAGAAAAATGGTGCTGGATACAAAAATAGTAATTTCAATTTATTTATTTTTACACTCAAAGGCCTACACTGAGGTTTTTCCTAGTGTCGTGGGTCCCTTGGAATACACATAACGACAAACACAGACACCCATGACCCGAGAACAAACATCTGCTTTTTACACAAATGTTTGCCCCGACTGGAAATCGAACCCAGGCCCCGCCGATCAAGAGGCAGCGTCACTACCACTCGACCGGCCGTCAACACAAACTTTACAACCTTTCCTTAGCGTTTATAGCCCAATAGTGGCTATAGTGGCTATTCGTTTTGTGTTTCTGAAGGAACGTAAGCCGTCATCGGTCCCAGCTGTTGGCACTGACTATAGAAGTTAAACCAAATCAGCAACTCGAGCACGATGGCGACAAACTCGCGCGTCGCACCACACGTCTGACGCTGAAACTTCCCCGCGGGCCCAAAGGCTTGCACGCCCTCTGGCGTTGTCAATGTTGACATTTTGACATAGGACCACGGCCATAGACATAGAAATAAGTTAAATACCACTAGACTGGCTGTTGTCAAATCAAAAACGAGACCACTTGATTTTCGCCATTTTGGCGCTGTAGGCGGCAGCGGCAGAAAACCGAACTCGACGTAGTGAGGCCAAAAGTCGATTAGTCGATGTATTCCCAGCGGGGTAGGCAGGCAATCAGCTCAAGTTGTACTTTGCCTTAGTGCTTAGTACCTACTTTGCCTTGGCAATCAGCTCAAGTTGTACTTTTAACAACTGAGGACCAAAAGTCGATAAGTCGCCTATTTATGTTCTCTAGCGGAATGTAGAGCTTAATTTTTTCTTTTTCCCCAAAAGTATGTAAGTATAAGATGATCTGTTTTTCTTACAGCAGAGCATCAATTTTGCGTAAACAATAAAACCATTTTCTCACATTAGCATGACTCAAACTAAAGAAATAAGCTTTATCTTTTGCATTAGTTTCAAAAACAATAATATTTAAAGCTGTGTTACTTTATAAAAAGTTAAAGTATGTAATTTTTCAAAACTGGTACTCTTTTTTTCAGTTTTGAAATATTATTCAATAGTTCATAAAGCCTACTACTATCCCTTAGCGGGGATCGTGACATGTTTCTAGTAACCCTTATGTATAACCTTTACCTTGAACATTTTCTTCAAATATTGTAGGAACACTACCAAATTTTAACAATTTCCTACTTCCTATGGGGGGTCAAAATGCTTCGAACATATTTCGTGGCTTTTCTTTGATGTCCAATTCTTCGAAACATTCATATTTTGAAGCCATTTTTTTTTAAACTTCGTCGGTTGGAAATCTGTTGTAAGAAATTTGGTTGGTTAGGTATTCTGTCTTACTGTTCTTATGAAGATTAGTAAACTCTTAAATATTTATCTAAAATCATTCAAGAGCGTGTCGAGCGACGCGCAAATTAATCAAACATTACTTGTTATCTTGAAAAGCTTAGGTACTAAGGTGTGATTACAGTTTTGTAGTATCAAGGGTATCTTAGAAAATTGCGAGTAGACGGATATGGCGAAACTATAACTTTGTAGTCTACTACATAACCCTAAAAAAGTAATCATGGGTACTCAACAAAATAAAAACGGTTTTGTTTGCCATTGTACGTAACATTAAGTAATATTTTACACTAATATACCTATAATATGTTTCTATCGACATTGTTTTTATCGACTGTCTTTGGAAGCACTAGCGAAATAAAGCAGGCGAATCAAGCGAAATTGAAAATGCGAAAATTTTATCTTTTATAGTCATTTTAACATAACTATATACATATATACTTAGAAAAAGAGGAATGTCTTCCCGACAATTTCTAATCATTTAAAGTAGAATTAAGACGTTTTAAAACAACATTTTTCAATAAAACAGTTTGTAAAAAAACATACTTGTACATTGACCGATTATCTCCTTTTTTCTGTTTATATTTACAAACCAAGCATATTCTCATGGTCACAAAATTGAATATTAATAAAACTTTATACAAAAATTCACTTAGTCTTTAAAATTTTAACAAAATTTTCATATATTTCAATTTGTTTACAATTTACTGCGTCAAGTTCCGTTCAATTTGTCACTTTCAATGCGTCCTAAAGAGAAATGCTGTAATTTATAGAGGACTGCCAGTCCATACACTTTACGTCAGTGACCACGGCGCATTATGCGCGCTATCACCATCGTACTTGAGCTGCAGATCGGTGTTTGGACTTTACTCTGTACTATTTACGACAGAAATTTCGAAATTCGAATCCCAGACTTGCACTATACAGATGACAGTGACAGGTAGTGTCAATTATCAGCCGTCCGTCGATCGTAGAAAGAGAAAAGACCTTAAAGAGGTACAATAGCCACCGTAGGAACGCGACTCTTACTCTGATCTGTACTTAAGTAGCCACACTCAACGCGTTACTAAGAGATACACCACGCCATGTAACTTAAGTTACTAAGAGACAATCAACACTTAAGTATACATAAAGACTTGAGTCTCCTTCAGTAATACGGGCCTTAATGTGAAAATGGGAGCCACCAGGACTCGTGAAATTTGCCACAAACTTATTATAAATTATATTATATTATTTATAACATGGGTTAACTCTTGACCTCAATCTTGACCATAAAGGTCAAAGATGAGGTCGAAGATGGTGCGAGTTAACCCAGCAAATGCCTATAAAGGCACTGGTACTCCCACTCACCGATGGAACACAGCAAGCTGTTTGGTGTCGGACTTTGGTAGGAGGGTGGTCGCGAACCAGACGGCCCTTTACAGAGCCTACCACACCGCATGAGACCATAGGACGACACCTCAGATTCAGAAAAAAAATTGCCTGGGATGGATTACTAGGAGGCAGGTCTCATTTGTGTTTCCTTAGTCGCCTCTTACAACACCTATGGAAAGAGATGGGGTGGTGTTATTCTCAACCGATCACCACACGGCAAAAAACTTGATTAATTGCCACAAACCTACACTATATGGAAGAAAGACCCAACATCGCTTTTAAGTGTCATCACTATTACATCCTTGTATGAGTTCAGCCTTGCCCACCGGAAGAGAGATTGTTGACCCAGTAATGGGATAGTTAGCACTCTGTCTGGCTAAGAAGGGCCTTCAGTAAATACGAGTGCTGAATGAGGGTAGGAAAGAATAATTGACACTGTAGCTAAGTGGAAGGAGATACTGACTTTAAATTAAATTGCGAAACGTCACAACGAGGTTTTATCTATGGAACTAAGCAAGATTTCCTTAGGAATTTATGATTTAATTCCTCAAAAGAATTACACTTTCTGTGCTTGTAGTTCAAGCAATACATATAGAACTCTGCTTTAGCAAATCCCCCAATCTTGAAACAACAAGAACCCTTGAACCTAACATAGGTGAACCTAAAATAAAATTAAAATTAATTGCTAATTTTGAAATTTTGGCTTTATTATTATTATTATATATACTTTATTGCACAATAAAACAAGACATCATAGAAACATAAAAACACGGAAAAATGTACAATAGGCGGCCTTATTGCTAAACAGCAATTTTTTCAAGGCAACCGGAGAAGAGAAATCAAGAAGAGAAAGAAAGTAGCAAGGCAACCGGAGAAGAGAAATCAAGAAGAGAAAGAAAGTAGTTTATCTTCTTAATGTCAGAACCGGCCGGTTTGACGGTCAGTTTGGTCAAGTGGTAGTGACGCTGTCTCTTGATCGGCGGGTCCTGGGTTCGATTCCCAGTCGGGGAAAATATTTGTGTAAAAAGCAAATGTTTGTTCTCGGGTCATGGGTGTTCGTGTCTGTCTTTATGTATGTTCAAAGGGACCCATGACACAAGGGAAAACCTTAGTGTTTATTTATTTAATGTTCTTTTTGACAATCAATGTTTATTATTACTATTTACAATTACTATGTAATGCAACTTACATGGAACATATGATATTTAGCCTACGTGCCCTCTGCTTCACAAACATCAAAATTGCCAATGATCAATTGATCATTCATCAACATGCATCCTTGCTTAACCTCACTGATCGATTAGGAAATGTAAACGACTTTGGACTACCTACTAGTGAATCTTAAGTTTTAAGATAATCACGAAACTTTTGTAAAAGTTGAAAAAAGTCTTCTAAGAACCTTTTCAGTCTCTACTCAAAGTAAGTTTTCATATTTGGAAAATGTTTAACTACTTACCATGAAAAATATTTACTGACTTTTGTAAGTTTATGATACTTAGTATAAACCTATAAAAATGTCAAAAAACCTCTAAGGTAACGTATTTCTGTAAAGTTTACCTCGAAGATTAGCTTCAAGAGCTTTCAACCAGAAAAATTTTCGGCGAATGTCACAAAAAGGTCCACTTCAAATTCGTGAGCAGAATCTCCAACCATTTTTTTTAAACTTCCTTTTTCTATTCACTTTTTAGTACGCTTTAAATGTTTGGTTCATATTGTTTACAAATATTACTTTCTTATGATGCACAGCACATATTCTTGTTAATCGTGATTAAATCATTTTCTTACACCAGATGAGTAGGCTGGAAGAGACTTATTATTATAGAGAAAAATCCTATGATAAAATCAAATAAAATAGGCAATATTTTACAAATACACCTATACGGTTTTATTGCATGTCACGGAACAAAATAAATATGGAAAGGATTTATTATCCACTCGATCCGGGCTCCTCAATGGGCCTTTTTATAAATCGAACGGCACGGCACGGCACTTCGAAATTTGAATTACCATTGCCCCCTATGTTCTCAGCTTCAGCAGGCCAAGTACGATAGTGACAGCGCCGCGATAACACCGCGGTCCTATGTCAAAATGTCAACAGTGACAACGCCATAGGGCGAGCAAGCCTTTGCGCGGGACCCTCGCGCAATCAAAGTGAAGTTTCAGCGTGAGCCGAGCGCGAGTTTGTCGTTATCGTGCTAGAGCTGCTATAGTGTTACTAGAAGGTTAACTTTTGCCGTGCCGTTTTCGAATTATAAAAAGGCCCAATGGCACATAATAAATAATAGCCAATGGCTATGGTGACCATTTTATCCGTTCAGGTGGCGATATTGAGAACTATCGAAATCTCATAAGGGGTCATCCACATATTACGTCACAGCGTATGGGGGAGGGGGGGGGGGTCATACCAAACGTGACTACCTGTTAAAGGGATACCAAAAAAGCGTGACAACGTATCTTGACCAGTAGCGTCACCGGAACTGAAAGTAGACGCACTGCGGGTACCACCCTTACTTTATCGATGCGCTTTTCTTCACTTTTCAGAATGGGCACCGCTAAGGAAAGGAATTCCCTGCCCACGTCTGTATTTCCGAGTTCATATAACCCTTTAAAATTTAAGTGAATAGGCGTCTTCTGGGTGAGCCTGCTACATCTTTGATCACATCTTGCCTCTGAGCCAGATGGTCAAAAGAAAACCTATTCTTTACAAAAAATAAACAAAAAAAAGAACGATTATTTTTAAGTCATAACCACATCTTAATTTTTTTTTTATTTGTCGAAAAGTAATACAATAAATAAAATGCGGGAATCCCTCTCCCTTTTCATAGAGTGCTTTGATCGTAACACCTATATTGTTATTTTGCATAAACGCACAATGCCATTTTTATAGCAGCATAAAACATTTTTATACGTTTTAAGCAGAATGACGTCATATTTTTCAAACGCGTGTACGGGATTTTATCGCAAAATGATAAATCGGTAGGTTATTTCATGCGGGAAAATGTGCCCAACGTGCTTGTATTTTTTCATGATAGCCACTTGAATAGAAAATGGATTTGGTTATTTTTGTTACAGTGATACGATAAATAAACACGTCATCCCTTTTTACCGACTTCAAAAAAGGAGGAGGTTCTATTTTCGACTGTATGTATTTTTTTATGTATGTTCACCGTTTTCTCCGCCATCTATGGACCGATTTTCAAAATTCTTTTTTTGTTCGAAAGAGTAACTCCAAAGGTGGTCCAATAAATCAACTAAAACAAAAAAAATACTAGAAACTAGAACATCATCTAAATAAATGAGTGACATTTTCGTTTGTGGTTATCTATCTGCAAAAAATACTAGACTATTGTTGGGATTGAAGTCGATGACTCATATACGTTTTTAACGTGGAAAATTATTCGTGAACTAAGTTATTAGAAAAGTAATCGAATTCAGTTTGGATCAACTAAAAATATATTTTATAGTAACACTAGCTTTTTCCCACGGCTTCGCTCGCGCAAAGATCGCTTTTAGTCACCCTATTCTTGACCCCTGGATTTTAAAATAATCGCGAAACACGTGTCCGTTTATTTGCTTCAAGGTATACACCATCAACACGGTCTAAGGATACTGCACGATTTTTCATACAAAAGAGGTCTGTTTGAGCTTCTCAAACATACAAGCATACTCGAGATACATATATGGAGGGCTATAATTTTCAGACGAGCAAGTGCTAAACCTGAATTTTCAATTCTAGTCAATAAATTTTGTTTTATTTGAAATTTGTGAAAACTTGAAAGGGTGAGATTTAAAAAAATCCTTTCTTAGTGCTCCCCTAAACCTTATAATAAACCCACGTGCCTTTGGAATCTCTAGACCAAACGGTTTGGGCTGCGTGCGTCGATATGTCAGGCAGTTGCTTCTATATCTATACATATTATAAAGAGGAAAGATTGTTTGCATCGAATAGGCTCCGAAACCACTGGACCTATATATACTTCGTTCTACAGCTACATGGCTACATGATTTTCCAAAAATCTCACGGAAACGAAGTTCTGAGTGGAAAGCCAGTTATTAAAAAATAGGTAAAAAAACTTTTTAAGTTAAACGGTTTTATGTTAAACATACATTGCAATGTTTAAGATAAATGTACTAAAAACCAAAAAATAATAAAATAGATACAGTCGTGGGAATTATAAACATATGCATAGACTAGACTAAAATAAAACCGTGGGGCACGTCAATTGTCTACAAATTATCGACTTAATGTGCCCCACGGTTTTATTTTAGTCTATTCTATGCATATGTTTATAATTCCCACGACTGTATCTATTTTATTATTTTTTGGTTTTTAGTACATTTATCTTAAACATTGCAATGTATGTTTAACATAAAACAGTTTAACTTAAAAAGTTTTTTTACCTATTTTTATTTTCTAGTTTTTAGTTTTTATTAAAAACATACATTTGGTAGCGGCGGCCATCTTGTATTTCAATTTTTTATAGTATATTGTATTCTGCTTGTTGAGCCCTTTCATTTGATACCCATATTGATGGGATTGATAAAACCTACGTTATCCGCCATTTTGTAGCGGCCGCCATCTTGGATTTCAATTTTTTATAGTATATTGTATTCTGCTTGTTGAGCCCTTTCATTTGATACCCATATTGATGGGATTAATAAAACATAAATTATCCGCCATTTTGTAGCGGCGGCCATCTTGAATTTATAATGATAATGAATAAACATAATTGTATTGTCACCAAAATCCAAAGTGTATACAAAATTTCAGATTAATCGGTTGACAGGAAGAGGGTGAAATTTGAATTACTAAATTTGACCCAAGAATAATAAATAAAACAAACGGGGTGAGCTAAATAAAACCGTTTAAAAAAGTCTCAAAACTGACACATAGTCCACAAACTACATATTTAAGTGCTCTTACCCCAGTGGCGCCCGTTGATCTGAACTGATCAGGATTTACATCCTCAATTTTTAACCCCCGACAAAAAAGAGAGGTGTAATAAGTTTGACGTGTGCCTCTGCATGTCAAATGCATGATGAAACCCGTTCGTCCAAGAAAATAATTATCATTTTCGAAAGACGAGTTGTTCACCAACCCGCATTGGGCCAGCGTGGTAGACTATGGCCTAAATCCCGACGTATAAAAAAAAAAATCGGGGTGATGTAACATTTTAATTTTAGAGTTTTCGGTAGCTTTAAAGTAAAAAAAAATGCTAAAAAAATCTATGTATTACAATTTATAACAGTCACACCTTACCCTACAATCTGTGTGAAGACATTGAAATGAGTATTTTATATGCAAATTCAATTTATATGTAAATGTGTAAAAGAACTCAAAAATGTTATTCGGAAAAAGTTTTCCAGTCTCCTGAACTGGAAACTAGCTTACGGAATACAGAAAAGTAGGTCTAAATTACCTTAATAACTCTAAAATTAAAAAATTGTATAACCCCCAACATTTGGGGCCTTGTCACAAAAAAAAAACTTAGACTTACACGATGTTTGAGCTGTATAGACAGAAATACACTACTTTTTATTATTAAAAAAGCTGAAGTAATTGAGATGGTTCTTAGCTATACCAAATTTATTTATTTATTTATTAAGCCTAAATACAAAGTTGAGAGATTTTACAAAACTTGTTTTACTTAAGTTCCTACATGAATTATTTTCCAAACTTAATTTTTTACTTAAATTACTAAAAGTGATTACTTTCTTTGCTGAGTACTCTGTGTGTACTGGACACATAGGCCTCCTCCAGATTCTTCTAATCGTCTCTGTCTTGGGCAAGTCTGGTCCACAAGGGTCCTGCACACTCAAGAATGTCGTCCAGCCATCTTCATCTTGGACGGCCTCTCTTTCTTTTTGCATCTTGATCTCGCAGCCACGAGTCTATCATATCTCTGTTCCATTTGCCTTTCTTACTTCTTACGGTGTGTCCTGCTCATGACCATTTTAGTTTCCTGAGTTTAAGACATGCATTTTCGAACTAAGTAATTTTTCTAATTTTATCTGCTCTTTTTTGTGCATTAAGGAAATATTGAGTAGACTCCTTTCCATGGCTCTTTGACATGTCGTTATTCTAGGTATAGTTTTTCGGGTCAGAGACCAAGTTTGGCATCCATAAATTAAACATGGTAGAATACATAGATTGAATAGCTTTCTTTTAACACATATATACCAAAAATTTGATTGAAATTGGTTCAGCCATTTAAGAGTTATAAGTAATGTCGGGGTATCGCAAAATATTTAATTTTAGAGTGTGGTGAATTTTGCAGTGTGGTGATCGATTGAGAATAACACTACCACATTTCTTTCCGTGGGTGTCGTAAAAGGCGACTAAGGAAACACAAATGAGACCTGCCTCCTATTAATCCACCCCAGGCAATGACACCTCAATTTTTTATGAATCTGAGGTGGCGTCCTATCGTCTCATGCGGTGTGGTAGGCTCTGTGAAGGGTCGTCTGGTGGTCGCGTCCCTTTTGCCGAAGTCCGACGCCAAACAGCTTGCCGTGTTCCGTCGGTGCGTGGGAGTACCAATGCTTTATAGGCATTTTCTGGGTTAAATCGCTCCATCGTCGACCTCATCTATGACCTTGGTCAAGATTGAGGTCAAGAGTTAACCCATCTTATAAATTTAAAAAAAAGAGTTAGGTATCTTAAAAGGACTCACGTAAGAGCTTTTGATTTTGTATTAATGTTATTAAGCTCAAAATATTGTTTAGAAACTTTCTGCATAAGTATCTCCATCCGTAACTACCTAACCTAAAAAAAACCAACGGGTTGCACTCCGGGAGTGCCGGCAGAAGTGAAAACTTGAACATTAACGTTGTGCATTAATATGGAAATAAAACAAAATACACAAAAAGTGTCTGATAATCTCTCAGGATTCGAACCCTCGACCTGTTGCTTACAATCTGTCAAGTTTTCCACTCGACCAAACTGTCTACTTTCAATTTTGTAAAATAGGATATCGGTATTTTACGATAGGGCTGCCATCCGTCCGGGTTTCCAACCATACTTCAAAGTACACAACGCTGCTAAAGAAGTTTCCACTTCAAAAAAGGTGACAACCCTATCCTACGCATTTTCGATCAGGTTCACGTGACATCTGACGATCTGACGCGAGTTCATCGCGAGTTTAACATTTTTTCCCCGTACTAAAAGTGCTCAACGCCGCTAAATAAGTTTTCACTTCAAAAAATGTTGGTTTGTGGGTTAAATTAAGTCGACCTAATGTAGATAAATGATTTAAGAGGGGATGGGCCAATTAGACCCGTTTAATGAGACGTGAAATCTCGTGAGCTTTGGATGGAAAATGGAAATCTGTTAAGATGTTGATGGCAAGTTAAGTAGCCTGAAGACGTGGAGGTAAAAAATACATTTTCTAGGCAAGGAAGGCCTAAAAAATCATTTTTAGTTAAATGCGCTCACGCCTATTATTCCTAACGGGGTAGGCAGAGCATCACTGGTTCTAAACCACTAGATGCCACGTTTGACACACATTGTGAGGGTTATCAGATGGAACAAGCTGTGTAATGGTGAGAGGTGGTCAGCTTTTCGCCCATTATTTTTTTGATAAATATTTAACCGAATGCCTGAATTTATGAGAAATGGCTTCTGAATAGGTGTATTATTATTAAACTTATCTAACGGATAACCTATCTAGCCTGGTATAAACCAGGCTCGTCACACCAATAAATAACTAAGTATAAACCACAAAAAAGTAATAACACGGCTCCACCACTTGTCATTCGCATAAGTAGGTAAGTAATCGAATAATTAAAAAGTTTACAAAATAAATTCCATTGGGCCTTTTTATAATTCGAACGGCACGGCACGGCACTTCGATATTTGAATACCCCTTATGTTCTCAGTTTCTAGTATTACTGTTACATAGGAGGCAATTGTAATACAATTTAGCCGAGCCGCTTTCGAATTATAAAAAGGCCCATTCACGAAAATAGCATCGCACAAAGAGAACATCAAACATGGGAACAAAATTCTGTAGATATTTATTCAAAGAATAATAGCAATTTAAGAAACATGAAGTTCGGGAACAGAGCAAAGATTTCCAGAGATGCAAAGAATTAACAGAATTCCGGGTAGTATTTAAGCATTAACAGTAACAGCAAAATAACTGAAAAGCATTGTACACTCAAGAGCACGTCAAGCTTGACACTTTGGACTTTGGACCGACCCTGCATTGTATGGCGCGCAGTAAGTATAAATCAGAGCTCAGCTTAAACTGGTAGTGTAAAGCGTGACCTGTTCTTGACTGTACAGAAGAACGTCGAGTAGTGCAGGTCTTGAATTTACTTTGAATAGTTAGTAAGTCACAAATTCTTTCTGCAGTTTTTGACTTTTTAAATTCTTTCTTTATGAGGATTAAACTAGAAGTCCTAGGTTTTTTTTTAGTAGCGATGAGTATTTATCCAAACCTTTCATCATATGGCATATCTCAATTCAATAACCGGATCAAAACAATTTTTAGGGCTTCGTTGTACAAACCCTTATAGCTTTGCTATGTCCGTCCGTCTGTCCGCAGTTTTTTTTCTTAGAGACCCTTAGTTTAACGAAGCTAAAATTTGGCATGTCATACAGATCGATCACACTGATTAAACTGTAAAATAAAATCTTGTAAAAAAAAGATAAAATTATTTTTAAAAATTCCCAATTCCATTATGTTGGGTGTTATTGTTTTTTTTTAATTTAGGGGTTTGAGAAAAATATTTTTCAAATCAGCAAACCGTTTGTGAAATAAAAAGCTTTAAAGTGAACATTTTTGTTAAACTCATGTGCCGCATCTACCAGCTCAGCCATTGTTTTTAAAATCGTGAAAAAGTTGAAATTAAATTTTAAGATAAAGGGAAACAAAGTTAGTTTATAAATTTAACAAGCAATGGACATGTATATTTACAAACTACCGAACCACAGGTGGCCCGACACGTTCATTACGGGTTTTACTAGAGAATCATAAGCTACGTTCACGATTCAAGAATCAACAGCCATTCAAATATGTTTCGCTCGAATAAACCTCTCTATTCTGAAATCACTCGTCTTTCATTCGCACGGATTGATGTATTTCGTAGTGCCAATCTATCAATCATAAAGATGGCGTCAATGAAAGGAATCAGTCAGAATTCTTGTTCTATTTGTTTCATATTTCAGTGGGAGTAGCGGAGTAGGTTGTTACTTTATCATTCTATTTTCATACTCACGCAGTAAATGTCAAGGAGAATAGAAAGTGCTCGTCCATACAAAAAGAGAAAACGTTTTTCCACCTTTAAATATTTTCAAATCTGAATGATTTTTTAATATGTTATTAACACAATGAACTACTAAAATAGTATTTCAATTTTTCATAGTTCGCTATAGATTAAAACTTTTTTTTAATTTTTAATCTTAAATGTAGTAAAACGAGGCTTTAGACCATACATAACGTCTATGTCAGCCTCATAGGATGACTCTCAAAATAAAAATAACTGAAAACTCTTCCACCACATCACTCCGTGATGCGCTCCTTATATGAGTGCATCACGAAGCGATACAGTTGAAGAGCTTTAGGGGCTAGCGGATCGGCTAATCTTACGTTAATCTCCCCATTCTGAAGTAAACCCGTACCCAAAAACCTAGCCCTATTGATCCTTGTGAGATTAAAACTTATAGGTACCTCAAATAACGTTATTTTTGTATTAAAATTTTGTCGAATTAAGTCTGTTGTACAAACGCAATGTATTTTATTTTTAAAAGCTAAACCTATAAACCTAGAATATATTATGCAGAACCGATCGACACCAAAATCAAAGTGATCTGTTATGATTTAGTTAGTGGAAAACGTTTTCTCCCGAAATGAAAAGTACCTTTTGTCAATCGCGAGCTGCAACGGTCTCTATCGCACGCGATGCCCGAGAACTTGAGCACGCGAGCGGTAGCAAATGTTTTCCTAAATTCTTATTTCGCTAGAATCGCAAAGCTATTCTTCCCTCTTAATACATTCTACATACGCACATTCTCATATATATATTTTTTTAAATATAGATAACTAGCTTTCCACCCGGGTCTTCGTTCCTGTGAAAATTTGGGAAAATTATGCAGCCTATGTATTAATCCAGGGTGTCAGCTACCTCTGTACCAAATTTTAGAAAAATTGGTCCAGCCGATTGAGCGTGAAAGCGGAACAAACATCCATACATACAAACGTCCGCATTTATAATATTAGTAAGGAAGTAAGGATGGGTTTGCTCTTGACCACAAACTAGCCCAGGGGAGGAGATGTGATCAAGAATGTAACAAGCTTACCCAGAAGATGCTTCTTTACTCGAACTTTAAAGAGACTCGGGTTGTATGAGCCCCAGAAATACAGACGCAGCAGGCCGAGTACGGTAGTGACAGCGCCGCGACAACACCGCGGTCCTAAGTCAAAATGTCAACATTGACAACGCCATAGGGCGAGCAAGCCTTTGCGAGGGACCCTCACGCAATCAAAATAAAGTTTCAGCGTGAGCCGAACGCGAGTTTGTCGTTATCGTGCTAGAGCTGCAGGCAAATAATTCCATTCCCAAACGGAGCGCGATATAAAATATATATATGAAGTGGAGCGCTCAATATTTCCTTTAGCAAGCTTTTGCGCGGTGCCCTTGCGCAATCAAGTGCAAGTGAAATTTGTACCAAGAGAAACGTATGACTTATGAGCGCCTCCTATTATTCTGTCGGAGTGGAAAATATTAAAATAAAATTTTGTTTTTACTTAATTGTTACTGAAAAAACATATTTTCAATAATCTCTCTGCGTCGTATCTTTGTGCTGGTTTTGAGTATACATTTTATTTAATTTCCTGAATTACAGATTTTGTAAACAAAGGTACTGTACCTAATTTGATATAGGTAAGTAATTTAAATCTCAAACGTCAAATGAAAACGCGTAAGGAATTTGATTTGATTTTATTTTCCTTAACTGTATCTAATTAAATTTCTGTTCAAATGAAATTTCATAATAATTATTCTTATTGTTCATAATTTTGACAAGACGGATTTTGTTGACATTTGTACCCTTGGAGGGTTAGCTAAACTTTTGGGAGTATGATTTATCCCGTATTTAAAGCTTATTAATTTCACTGAAATTGTAAGGTTGTTTTTCTGTGCTTTCTATCTTCAGCTTGCCTCGCTTGAAGCGTTCGCAGCCCAGTGGCTCTCGCTGATCTCAACCGATCAGTGAGGTTGAGCAACGTACGCAGAGGCAGGGAACCTGATGGATGACCAAAGTGGCAATTTATTACGATCATTTCCGTGCTTGGCTATACTTACACGATAAGAAGAAGATCTTGCCTCTCTCAGCTTTTTAAGCACATAGCTACGCAAGTAAATTAAGTCGCAACCAGAAAGTTAGTATAGAACGACATATAGTTATATTTTAAAACCATAAATCATTGAGTATATTTATATAATGTTACTCCTAGATATTCCAAGGTACTCAATTAAAGTAAGCAATGATTTAATTACGGAAATGAGAAGTAAAACATATTTCCAAGACTGCTCGTAAAAAAACATATTGAAACCACTATGTTTATTTCTTAATGGAAAAATATTGATTTTCCAGTGTCTGTTTGTCTATGTTATAAATATACACATCAACACGGTCTAGGGATATTGCACGATTTTTAATACAAAAGAGGTCTGTTTGAGAAGCTACAAAACCATACTCGAGATACATGGAGCGCTATAATTTTCGGACCTGAATTTTCAATTCTAATCAATAATTCGACTATTTTCATACAAAAAGCAGGCAAAAAGTGTATTTTCGTTTTCGTTTCCGTCAAGTTTTCACAAATTTCAAGTAAAACAAAATTTATTGACTAGAATTAAAAATTCAGGTGTAGCACTTGCTCGTCTGAAAATTATAGCCCTTCATGTATCTCCAGTATGCTTTTATAGCTTTAAAAGTTGCGAGCATTACTTACTAGCGTAGCATATTTTGAAGGTATCCAGTACTCTATCCGGAAATATACACAAGGCTTTAGGTGTCTCTCTTGCAACCTCTCGGGTGGCAAATCAGTCCATGAAACTGATCATTTTTTCTCCAAGGAACATAGGTCCCTTCAAAAATCCGGCGTCCTAATAATGGGTCCCGACTGTTAAAATCGTTATCTTCTTCTTCATCAGCCCATATACGTCCCCACTGCTGGGGCACGGGCCTCCCTCAATAACATGAGGGGTAAATGCCATACTCACCACGCTTGGCAGACGGGTTGGCGAGGGTTTTGATATTTGAGGGTTTTGCAGAGTTTTCCTTCTCTGTGTGCAGATGAACTTGCTTGCATATTTACCTTAGTCGCCTTGTACGACACCTCGGTAAGAAAGAGGGTGGTCCTATTCTACTCTGCCGGGGACTCACAAAATCGTTATGTTATTCAATAATATGCAATAACAAAAGTTTCGACTACTGAAGTTACTTGTTTTTTCTTTTCAATTTTTACTAAGCAGTCGGGTTTTTAAATTTTTTAAATTAATTTATTTATAATACGAAAACGGCACGGCAAAATTGTATTACCATTGCCTACTATAGACTAGTAATACTAGAAGCTGAGAACATACGGGGCAATAGTAATTCAAATTTTGAATTGCCGTGCCGTTCGAATTATAAAAAGGCCCATTAGGAACATAGGGGGCAATGGAAATAAAAATTTGACGTACCTTTAGAATTATAAAAAGGCCCAATATGGTGCTGAAAATATTGAATACTTACCTAACCTACGCATTTAAAACAAAACACGTGGTGAGAACCCATTAAATGTTTTTAAAGTTGCCTAAGTCCTATTTAGGTATTCAAATAGGTATTTTAGTTTAGGTTTCCGAGCGGCATGTTAAAATATTCAGTTGTTATTGTTTACTCACTTATTTTGCAAAACACAATATAATAAATTTATAATACAACTATAAAATTTAAAAAATTGTATCTTAATCCCCGACATTTAGGGCCTTACCACAAAATAAAAAAGCTAGAACTTACACTATGTTTCAAAATATAGATTCCTTTGCCTTTCCTGAAAGGGGGCCATTCATTTATTACGTAAGACTATTTTCGCTTTTTGACCCCCTCCATACTACTATTATAAGAAAAAATAAGAATAGGCCGACCCCCTCCCCCCTGTTAAATAATGAACAGGGGGGTGGGGGAATCTAAAGGAAAAAAAATTATACACGTTTGATTTGTTTTAATGTTTATTTTTCAAAATAGCAATTTTTAGAAATGTTCATTTGTACTTACAAACCAGGTACTAATAGTTTAAATTTTTTGGAAGTAGGTAATAAAATTTGATTTTAATCACTTTTCCCGCGCTTTTTCAAAGTATAATTTTAACATTGCGAATTTTTGTGATCTTACGTAAGAACTATGGAGACTCCCTCCCACACCCTTGTAAGATAAAAATAAGACATGGTCGACCTCCCTCCGCCCCTGAATCGTCTTACGTAATAAATGAATGGCCCCAAGGGATAAATTGAACCCATCTGTGGCATTCCTCCGTGCGCAATCAAACTTGCACTTAGACATTGGGGGCATAGCGAAAGCAACAGGCTTTGGGCTCAGACCCCAGGACAAGTGCAGGCTAAATCGCTCATTAAGGGCTTCGACGAGAAAATGTCAAAGTCAGTGCGCGCAATGAACAAAGGCAACGTTAGAATTCTCACTAGGATTCTAACTGGCCACAATAAACTAAACAAACATCCACACAACATGGGCCTCACCGAGACCAAGTTGTGTAGATTCTGTCATGAAGCTGACGAAACGTCTCTTCATGTAATCTGTGACTGCAGCGCACTGCACTGCAGCAGGAATCGGTACCTTGAAGGCCACAACTTATCCTACCAAGATATTAAGGATGTGCCAGATTCGCGGTTGGCATAGGACTCCAAGACGTGCTGTGATAACACAGAAGGGTACTGTTACAATAGATCTGTCAAGGTCGCAGTGACACGGGGGCTTGCACGCTTGACCCCAACCCTTCGAACCCCTTAAATAATAATAAGGGATAAATTAAACAACAACAAAAGTCCGTTTCTGATTATTGTTTAAGTAGTGTTTTATGGTAAAGCAGTTTTTGCTTACAACTCGTAATTGGCTGAACCAATTATGATAAACCAGCTAAGAACCTTCTTAATTTTTAGGAGCTACGATGCCACAGCAGACACACAGATACACTTACATACAGACGCGCAGATACACAAGTCAACTTATAACACACCCTCTTTTTTGTCAAGGGTTAAAAACAGATTTTTATAGATACCTAAACAAAATGATACTCTAAAATATAACTCACAAAAATTATTTGAATTTGAAATGTACCGTGTAAGCAAAAAGGTCCTGACTCAGCATAAGTCACAGCCGAGCTATGACGCTGATATTCTGTCAGAACCTTGGGGTCGGCCATCTTGTTTCACTGTACAGACAGCAGCACGTCACTTTATCCATTTGCACTACGAAAGCCGTCGCATCACGAGCGAGATAACGGTGACGTCAAGGTCAACATGTATAGCCTGATGTGCTGTGCTGTGTACTGTAAGGGAAGCTCTTACATTGATAAAACTTTTAACTCGTGTCGTGATACACTTTTTAAAACTTCGCAAGCCAAATGTACACCAGAGTACCTACCACGATCGTTTAAAAGCATTTCTGTTTAGGATCCAACTTTGAACTGCTTCGCAATTGGAATGTTTTTGAAAATGGTACCATGATGACGCTGCTTTTGAACCGCTCGGTTGTCTGCCTTGAATCGCAACAGCGCCAAAATTGAATCGCTTAAATAAGCCATCATGGTACGAATAAGCGTTGCAGACTTGTTTAAGGCGACTACAGCACCTAAATTACGATTTTATAATGCGTAGATAAGCATGATGCACTGTATTGAATCGAAGAAAAAAATACTACGGTAATATTCAGGACATAAACTAGATAAGTAGTTTGCTGAAAACATGATTCAGCACCTTTGGTTCGACAGAAAAAGCTCACAAAGTCACCTCTAAATACCAATATTGTGTATCTTTTAAGCTGTAAAAACGATAGTAAAATGCACACAGGAACTTGAATTTGCTATCAAAATTTTCGTGCATGATTGAACACTCTCGTTAAGTAGTTAACGCATTTTTAGATTTAAGCTGTTACCTTTCCATAAATCTCATTTTTCTAACTTTCGAACATGTTTTTACGCACGCACGCTTTCATAGTCCGTAAACTTCGTGTATCGACACTGTTCGCACTGCCGGCCCAGGCCTGTTGAGAGACGGATATGGCACTATTCCTATGTGTGTTACCTTTATCGGTTGCTGTAGTCGCCTTAAGTCCTAAATTGGATCGCGCTAAGCGATCATGGTAAACCTCCTGGTGTACGAGATTACTATCGCAAAAGGCGTAAACAATCGCGCGACTGGTTAATTTGAAGAAAACCCAGTTTAGATATACTCCTATTTTATTCTCATAATTTGTACACTGTTGAATCAAATCAAATCAAATCAAAATATTATCTTTATTTAATTGAACATTCAGGATGTTACCTAAAATAAGTCACATTAAATACACACAAACATACATTAAAGTATTTTAATACATACATACACATTTGTTCTTTTGACCCTACTGACTACGCCTATTCGCAAAGGCGCAGTCTTCCCCAGAGAAGAAAAGGCAAGAAACTCTGAGGTTGGTCTTTTTAATCGCATTACAAATTTTCTTATTTACTAATTTTAACTAAATATGAAATAACTCTGAGGCGGTGATAGCCCAGTTGGTAATGAGCCAGACTTGTGATCGGAAGGTCACGGGTTCAAATCCTGGTGCGGGCCTGTACCAATAAATTCGTCTTTTCGGATTTATGTACGGATTTCTAATTATCACTTGCTTAACGGTGAAGGAAAACATCGTGATGAAACACGCCCGTCCAAGAAAATTCATTTTTGAAAGTCGAGCGGTCCACGAACCCGCACTGGGCCAGCGTGTTGGACTATGACCTAAATCCCCGTGTTTCGAAGGGAGGCCCGTGCCCCTCGGTGGGGACGTATATGGGCTGGTAAGAAGATGAAATAACTCTAGAGCTGAGCAGTTCATTCCAATAGCTGCTTGTCTGATAGATAATCAGAAATTTTGTAATAGCCTTATTTGCAAAGTTTTTGTTTAGTTATTGTCTTAAATTTGTCCAAAGGTAAATTTTGAAGAATGTACACTTATATTCTAACACATTTAACGCACTTGAACGCCCACCCATCAAGGAATCACCCCTGGCCCCGGACAGCTATCTCTCCGTTTCATTTATTTTCTAGAAAGTCTTATTTCTATTTTGAATTCAAATTGATACTTGATGACAGTACTCAAATCAGCCAGTAACGCATGTGATACACAGTCCCATCACGGCAAAGACTGCATATCATAGTACAGTCAAGAGCAGGTCACGCTTTACACTACCAGTTTAAGCTGAGCTCTGATTTATACTGCGCGCCATACAATGCAGGGCCGGTCCAAAGTCCAAAGTGTCAAGCTTGACGTGCTCTTGATTGTACCATAGAACATGCTGGGTGACTTACAATAAGTTAGCGAAAATTGAGGATGTGAATCTGTTCATAAAACTGAAACAGAACAACTATTCCTAAAGAACATGGGTCCAAATATGAAAAAGAAACAACGGGTTGCACTCCGGGAGTGCCGGGAGAAGTGAAAATTTGAACATATATTACTTCCTTGCGGTCTACTCTCCCTCCGTCTTACAAATTTTCGATCAGGTCACGTGTCCTGACGCGAGTTTCACATTTTTTACCCATCCCAAAAAAAAATGCACAACAAAGAAAATTTCGCTCTCCCTCCGTCTTACGAATTTTCGTTCAGGTCACGTGTCCTTACGCGAGTTTAACATTTTTTACCAATCCCAAAAAGTGCACAACAAAAAAGGTTTCACTCTCCCTCCGTCTTACGAATTTTCGATCACGTCACGTGTCCTGACGCGGTTTAACATTTTTTACCCATCCCAAAAATTGTACAACAAAGAAGTTTTCGCTTTCCCTCCGTCTTATGAATTTTCGTTCAGGTCACGTGTCCTTACGCGAGTTTAACATTTTTTACCAATCCCAAAAAGTGCACAACAAAGAAGGTTTCACTCTCCCTCCGTCTTACGAATTTTCGATCAGGTCACGTGTCCTGACGCGGTTTAGCATTTTTTACCCATCCCAAAAAGTGCACAACGTCGTTAAAGAAGTTTTCACTTTAAAAAAATTCGCCTCTCCATTCAACTGATTTGCTTTTGTATGGAAAGTCAAAAAAATTTTTTTTTAATTTCCTATAGGTTCTCTGAAAGTTGTTTAGTTTAATAGGGAGATGTACCTTATCAAGTTTCGTTTACTAATTTAAAGTCACCCCCCCATTTAGGTTTAATTTTAATTTTATGTTAGTCGCAATGCCCACCTTTTAGGTTTCCAAGACAGGATGATTTTATTAGTATCCAGCACCAAGTTAGCACTAAGTGTATTACCAAGTTTAAATCAGCTTAGTACGGACAGCAGCAAAAGATTATCTGCAACTTTGACTTCTGTAAACTGAGATTCGAACGCTTTTCGACGAAATTCGTAACACAGGATAGTAGGATTACCATGAGTTGATAGTTTCTATACTTGTTATGTTTATTTTTTTTTAAATGTGAGGGATTTTCACAAATATTTTTTTGGAAAGAAAAATGTTCGGCGCGACGCACGCACGACGTAATGTGCTTAGTAGAAGAATGAGAATTTCGCCACTTGACTTAAGGTGACTACAGCACCCGATAAAGGCAGCACACATAGGAATAGTGTCATCTCCGTCTCTCAACAGGCCTGGGCCGGCAGTGCGAACAGTGTCGATACACGAAGTTAACGGACTATGAAAGCGTGCGTGCGTAAAAACATGTTCGAAAGTTAGAAAAATGAGATTTATGGAAAGGTAACAGCTTAAATCGAAAAATGCGTTAGTATCTTATCGAGAGTGTTCAATCACGAACATTTTGATAGCAAACTCAAGTTCCTGTGTGCATTTTACTATCGTGTTTACAGCTTAAAAGATACACAATATTGGGTATTTAGAGGTGACTTTGTGAGCTTTTTCTATTGAACCAAAAGTGCTGAATCATGTTTTCAGCAAGAATCTTATCTAGTTTATGTCCTGAATATTACCGTAGTATTTTTTTTCTTTGATTTAATGCAGTGCTTCATGCTTATCTACGCATCATAAAATCGTAATTTAGGTGCTGTAGTCGCCTTAAGGGCACGATAGCCAGTTGCTTAGAGCACCAGGAAATCTAATTCTGGGGTCGAAGGTTCAAGTCTCATTAGCGCCTAATATTTTTCTTTCCCAAAAATCATTTCTCTATATTAAGTATTCCGCCCGCGGCTCCGCCCGCACGGACTACAGGTTATATCGTGCCCAAATGTGGGATAAAATGTAGCCTATGTCCTTTCCCAGGCCCTAATCTATCTTTGTACCAAATATCATCAAAATTGGTTCAGTAGTTTAGGCGTGAAAGATGGACAGACAGACAGAGTTACTTTCGAATTTATAATATTAGTAAAGATAAGGATTTCATCAAATACTTAAGCTGCAACTTTCCATACTCATGACTATGATGCTATTATTAAAATTATTTTGTTTAAACGCTGCACAATCTGCACATTCAACATTATTATTAATCTTAAATCATTAACAGGGAATTCAAGCAGGTATTTTGGTACAAAAACTCATATTTCTTATCACGCAAGCCCACAAAAATCAGTTTCTTAAGTTATCCAAATATCGCGCGAAATTTAAAAGGTAAACCAAAATATAATACTAAAGGCCCTTGAAAAATTTACCTTTTGTAAAATACATTCTTTTCTGTTAAAGTTGGAGCTCGATTCTTTCAGAATCATCAAATCCGACGGTAATAAGATCACTAACTTTTTTGCTGACCGTAAGTGGTAGATCCTAACTTGTCGCCCCAGTTCGCACTAGCTTGATCTAACAACAATGGGATTACCCACCTTAGTACCGAACAAAGCTTTTGATCCCAGCAGCTCAAGCACAACGTGGAAATAACACGATCAAATGTCAACGTAAAAAATGTAAAGTATCGAAAATGACAACGCCAAAGGGCAAGCAAGCCTTTGTGCGGTGCCACCGCGCAATCAAAGAGATGTTTCACATCTGAATGACGTAAAGCGCGAGTTTTTAGAGGGCCATGCTAGCTATTCTGTAAAAGCTATTTGTCTTGAAAATATCTAAACTTATATGAAAACAAACTCAAACTCGAAAGTCTTTATTGCATTGAACATACAAAATGTTACTTGAATATGTCAATATAGTAAATTACATTAGCACTTTTGACTTTGCGCCTATTCGCAAAGGTGCAGTCTTCTTCAGGAGAAGAATAGGCAGGAAACTCCGAGTGTCGCTCTTTTTAAGTCGCATAGGTACCCAAGTATAATTCACAAAGTTTTTTTAGGCTAAAGAAAAGTGATCGATGCGAATGGGATTTGAATCCGCGACCCCAGAATTAGATCCCCTGGTGCTCTGACTAACGAGCTTAGCACCTTAAAGTCAAGCGGAGAAGTTTTTGTGAATATCCCTCTACGTGGGTAAGCGTTTTAAAAATACTATACTATATTGCGCAACTCGGGAATAAAAGACGGATTTTAAGCGAGGGCCAAAGTTGGATTTTAAGCGAGGGCCAAATGAAGGATTCTAAATTATTGAATCACGAGCGTAAGCGAGCGTAAGCGAGTGATTCAAGTGTTAGAATACTGAATGACGCGAGTGATTCATAGCCCTCGATGAAAATCCGTTTTATTCAAGAGTTGCACATTATATTATTATCATTTTATTGATAAAAAGCTGTGTTATGCTTTCATAATGTCAATTGAAAATATTTTTTAAAGACTTTGCCTTTTGCCTCAGAGTTTTAAAACTTTTGTGCAAAATTTTGAATTTTCAAAAATCCAATAGTTAGGGCTGGGCGCTTGGCGTTGGAGGTAGTTAATAATATAATTTAATGATGCAAAATTGTTTATGAAAATTCTCTAAGTGGTCATAAAACATAGTCATCTAATAATAATAACCACACACCGAGGTTTCCTTTGCTTCGTGGGTCCTTTGGGATACAAACAAAGCTGGACACGAACATCAAGACATAAAAACTAATATCTGAACAACCTTCGCTTCAGAGGCAGTGTTATTATTATTAGCCACTGAAAGAAAGAAAAATAGAACCAACTTCAAAAAAACGAAAAATAAATAGGTACAATATCATTTGATGTGCTATGTAGTACCTACCTACTGATCTGTTTGAAGTCGGTGCGAAGGCGGCCTATTAAACTTAATATTCTTGGCACCGACTTCAAACAGCTCAGTAGGTAGGTACTACATAGCACATTAAATGATATTGTACCTACCTATTTATTTTTCGTTTTTTTGAAGTTGGTTCTATTTTTTCTTAAGTTTTATTTTTCCATTTTTAGTGCAAATCATAGCCTCTTCATTTTTTTTGAAGTCGGTTAATAAAACGTAGTGTTAGCTTTGAATAAGTTAAAGTGAATTTTTGATTTTATTTTACATACATACAGTTTAAACTAAGAACCCCCCTTTTTTGAAGTCGGTTTGAATACTAAAACCTTCTCCTAAATGTAACAAATACTTTTCTGAAAACCGCATCAAAATCGGTTCAGCCAAACGCCAGATAATCGCGGACAAACATACATACATACATACAAACATACATACATACAGGTCGAACTGAGAACCTCCTTTTTTTTGAAGTCGGTTAAAAATACACCGTGATGCAAGTTTTTTAACAAAATTGAAATGTATTCTCTTATCGACCCCTCTTTCTCTCTGTTTGTGTTTATTCCAAGATCCAATGACACTGACGTGCAAATCCCAAGGGATGTCTCGCTCCGTGCTACTGCTGATATTTCGAAGCACATCGTTAAAAAAACATAATTTAGGGTTCCTTGAAACACGCCGAGGCGCTTTTGTTTAATGTGAGCAATATTTGGAAATCTTTTATTAGATAAATTGAATTATAAAATAAAAAATATGTCTTGATAAGAAAAAAAAACAACGGGTTGCACTCCGGGAGTGCCGGCAGAAGTGAAAACTTGAACATTAACGTTGTGCATTAATTTTTTTTTCTATGCTGACACCGGATGACATCTTGACTTTTGCTGTTTTAATTTACTATATTTATCAAACACCGAGATGCATGTTGAGAAGCTACAAGCGGGCGGAGAGCCAGTCTTGAACGCTATTGTGAAGCTCTTTAACACCGTTCTTTCAGAGGGGGTTACAAACGGTTCCTGGAAAACAGCTGTTGTCGCGATCCTCCATAAAAAGGGAGATAAATCCAAATTGTCTAATTACCTATTAGCCTTCTCTCTTAGGTCTACAGATTGTTTGCTAAGGTTCTGTGCCACCGTCTGACAATCATCCTAGACGAATACCAACCCATCGAACAAGCTGGCTTCCGGAGCAGATACTCAACAATGAACCACATGCATTCCATCAAGCAGTTGGTGGAGAAGTGCGAAGAGTACGATCGGCCATTATGTTTTGCCTTCATTGACTACGAGAAGGCTTTCGACAGTGTCGAACACTGGGCTGTGTTTCATTCTCTACATTGCTGCGGTATTGACAAGCGGTATGTGGATATCCTCCAAGAGCTGTACGGGTCCGCGACCATGCAGGTGCGCATGCATAGGAACACCAACCCTGTGTCAATTGACCGGGGTGTCCGCCAAGGAGACAATCTCTCGCCCAAACTCTTTAACTGTGTCTTAGATGATGTGGTGAAGACCTTGGATTGGAGCAAGAGAGGTGTCAACATCAACGGGGCAAACATGACGCACCTGAGGTTCGCGGATGATTTAATTGTCATCGCCTAAAGCGTATTGGATCTTCAAAAAATGCTCGCAGAACTGCATGAAGCTTCCCTAAAGATCGGTCCTAAGATGAACATGTCCAAGACCAAGATCATGACAAATCACTCTACACGCTTACCAAATATAACTGTTGGTCATGAAACCATCCAGGTGGTTAGCGATTACGTATATCTTGGACAACGTTTATTTTTTGACCGAGATGCTCAGGTAAAGGAGATCGAAAGACGCATTGGTCTAGGTCGGGCTGCCTTCGGAAAACTTAATGAGGTTTTCAATTCCAAACTTCCACAATGCCTAAAATCCAAGGTGTTTAACCAATGTGTTTTGCCTATCCTCACCTATGGTGCCGAAACATGGACGCTCACTAAGCAATATGCATAAGATAAAGGTGACACAAAGAGCAATGGAGCGTTCTATGTTAGGTATCTCTCTCGTTGACTAGGGTAGGAAATTAGACGGAAAACTAGAGTCGAAGATGTAAGTAAGCGGATAGCGGGATTACGGTGGAGATGGGCGGGACACTTGGCTAGAAGGGGTGGACCAAGGTAGTCACAGAATGGTGGCTAAGGGAAGCGACAAGGCTAGTGGGCAGACCACCAGCCCGATGGTCAGACGATTTTGTCAAATCCAGCAGTGGGTTGATTTGGGCTGAGTATGATGATGATGATGATCAAACACCCCCCCGTGACATCTTGCTTTTTTATTTCCTATATTTTTTGCATTTTTTATTTCCTATATTTATTAAACATCCCTCCACCTTACGGATTTTTGATCAGACGCGAGTTTAGCATTTTTTACCCATACTTCAAAGTGCACAACGCCGCTAAAGAAGTTTTCACTTTAAAAATAAAGTTTAACATATGGAAGTTAAACATAATTGCTCTTTGAACCAGCTCTAGACCTAAGGTTGACGGAGAATGAGAGAAGCTTATTCAGAAGAAAGAAATACATTGGACATGGTTGTATGAACATAGACAATAAATAATAATAAATAAAAAATAAAAATGTCTATGTTTCATATTAATTAAATTGGACAGAATGGATTTCATTAATCTGAGGTCTTTGTTATTGTTAACCATTGTCATTTTTTTTGGTTCATTTATCCCTTTCGGGAAAGGCAAAGGAAACTATGTCCAAACAGCCTCGTCTTCAGTGAAAAATCTTCTTTCTTCAACTTAACCTAAGCCCTAAGATTTTCATGTTCTGCGTAAAACCGGATGGCGTCTGTTTTACGAAAACTGGCGGCGAGAAGCAAAACCGCGAGGATCTTTATCGGTACCAAACGGAGCAGAAACACTGTTATTGCTTGATTTTTTGATTATTACACGAATTACTGCATAATACACTACCTATCACTATTACACATTAAACAAATTTTTCACTCAGAAAACGAAAATTCAATCGATAAAGCAACCGCTCACGCCGAGTTCCCATCAAAGACCTCTTAACCATAGACATAGAAAAAAAGAATATAAATCACAGAGTTTTAGAAAGAATAAAGCTCGTCAAGAACCCTCTTTTAAATACGGAGTCACTTACGCCATCTCTCCATGATATTAATGTCTACACCTTGGTTCATCCATTAGTCTGACTCACGTCCTTGTTTTAATACTTCAATTTTATGGTCTCATATGAGCACGTCGGTGGCGTAACAGGTACACCTTGGACTCATCATACCTTGGAAGATTAACTAGCCCCGTAGCAAAACGAATAAGTACTCTAAGATTTTTTTTATCACATTCATAGCTTGTATCTTTTAAACAGCTGAACTTATTTTCATAAATTATAACTAAGAACAATCTCTATCACGTCAACTTTCAAACGAAAAAACCGTCAATAATGGTCCCTTCGTTTAGGAGCTAAGATGCCACAGGCAGACACACTGATACACAGACAGACTTCAAAACTTTAACAATCCTATTTTTTTGTCCGGGGTTAAAATTGACTTCTGATAGTTCTGATGGACAGCAATAATACATTGAAACCTGGATCAATTTACGCACTTTTTCAATCAAAAATTATTTTGTTTGAAATTTAGCCTGTGGCAGATAAATTACTTTTTATTTTGTGACCTTTCACAAGAGCAAATAATCAAACTTTCCACATCATAAGTATTCAGGTAAATCCAGGTTTTATTAGTATTCCAGGACATAATACACGAAGTTACAATACAATTTTAAATGAGTCTGCGGCCTTTTCATAATCCGAGCGGAATGGAACGGCACGGTAAAATATTACCAATGCTACCTATGTTTCTTATTTCAAATCATCAAATATTGGAAGGAGTATCTCAGTAAGTGTGAATGTATGTATTTATTTTATCCATTCATAAAACACCCGTAGCTCAGGGGTGGTCACGGTTCGAAAGTTAAGTAATGTACAGTAGAGTAGAGAATCTGATGAGTGACCGTGTGGCAATTAATCACGAGCATTAACGTACGTCGGGGGCACGATAAACTGGACTCGGCTATTTTCGATTGACTATAGTCATTAAACCAAATTAAAGCGTTGAGCATTTTGCGCGAGTTTAGCGTTTTGAAGACTCTACCAGCAAGGTTAGTCAAGTTTATGCCACATAATTAATGAAAGCTATATGTTTTGGAACTGGCTATTCAGAATATCCAACAAATTAGTTTAATTTGTTTAAAAACATAATTTCACTAGCCGACGCTGGGGTTCCGACGAGTGCAATTAAAACTTCATCGTAGTCCTCATCCTTAAACTATCAGACTATATGAACGTAAGAATGAACTTCGACCTTTCAAAAATATTATTTTCTCCGGCATACGTTGGCAATTTAGAGTCCCGTGTCGTATTTCCGTTAAATAATTGAGTCTGGTATTTGCTTAGTTTGTTTTGTTTCAGGGTTTGTGAACAATGACGCGGTCAGGAAAGTTAAATAAACTTTCGAGAAAAACTTTTACATATTATAACGGTTTTTACCACGATTTTTGAAGTGAAAACTTTTTAGCGGCGTTGTGCACTTTTTGGGATGGGTAAAAAATGTTAAACTCGCGTCAAGCCCGTCACCCTGATCGAAATTTCGTGAGACGGAGGGAGAGTGAAAGCTTCTTTAGCGTGCACTTTTTAACCGACTTCAAAAAAAAGAAGGAGGTGATTTCAATTCGGGGTTTTTTTTTTATGTTTGTTACCTCAAAACTCCGTCATTTGTAAACCGATTTCAAATTTTTTTTTTAGTTCGGAAGCATCTACTTCCAGATTGGTCCCATAAATTTTTTATCGAAATTGCTTCAGTAGTTTAGGTCAAAAAAAAAAAATTACGGTCATATACAAGTATGTGGATAGGTCATCAAAAATAGGTCATCAATGTAAACGAAGCAAAAACGGAGTAGTTCCCTGAGACTTTTAAGTAGTTTTTTGGGGCTCCTTTGTGGGGATCTACCGTTTAGTGACCGGTGGCGTATATTACCACCACACATCTTCCCTGCTGTCTGGTAATCGGTTGATAATATCACCCACCACCCCATATATTTCATGCCATCTGGCGATCGGTTTGAGAATTGTACTTACCCGTATCTTTCTTGCCATTTTGCGACTGATTATGAATATCACCACCTCATTTCTTTCCGTGGGGTGAAATAATAATAATAATAATAATAAAAACGTTTATTTTACCATGCAGCACACAAATACAAACAATTAGACGATCACAAAAAAAAACACAGATTTAAATTAAACAAAAATACATACAATATAAACATATTAATTTGCGTATGGATGCTGCAGTGAGTAAAAAGGCCTGGGCTCAGCGATTTTTGTCAGTCTGTATTTCACACTGGCAACACTGATTTTCAGCCCTCGCCTGTGAGTGGAACGCGGGGTGTAGAAATAATAAGGCTGTTGTGTTGTGTTGTGCGTGTTATGGTTGGTTATGTGTGATGTCTAGCGTGTGATGGTGAGGTGCGGTGTGTAAGGGAAATATCAATAAATTAAACAATTAATTGCATTAATAACTATTATCAAAATATGTCACAATTGTTAAATAATTGATCCTTGATGGAAGTGCCAGTTATCGTTTGAGAAAGCTTCTTGGGATACCTGACTTTTGTATTGCAAGTAAATGCTCCTTAAATTTTGTTTTGAAGTTAAACTTCGAATTAAGATTCCTAATGGGTGGGGGTAGGTCATTCCATATTTTTGTCGCTCTAAAACGAAAACTGGCACGAAAAGCCACAGAGTGATGCTTGTGACAACCAAGTGGAGGTCGAACGCTACGAGTCCCATACATTTGATGAAATTAATCTTGTCTCTGTGTTCAGCTTACGGCGCAGATATTCCGGCTGTTTAAATTTTAAAACATTGAAAACAAGGCATGCCAAATGCAATTCTCTACGCGCGTCCAAATTTAGCATTGATGCTGCATTTAAGAAGGGTGTAATATGGCTTCGAGGAGGAACAGTGAAACAAAACCTACAGCAAGCGTTTTGGACTCGTTGTAACAAACGCTGTGTTTTGGACAGGAGTCGCGGCCCATAAACAATATCCCCGTAATTGAGTTTAGAGAGAATTAGGGTCTCGCAGAGCGTGACCCGCACTTTTTCACAGAGCAAGTTCCGTATTTTATACAGGACTTTCAATCTAAACATACAACTACGAACTAACGTCAAAACATGAGACTCAAATCGCAAGTTCCTATCAAAAATAATTCCGAGATTTCTCGCTTCTCCAATGCACTGAATAGCTTGATCTTGAATGTGTACAACAGGATTATGATTCAATATTTTTTCTGTCTGCACCTTTGTACCGATAACCATAAAGTGAGATTTAGCAGGATTGAGAACCAGTGCATTCCTCTGAGACCAACTCGCAAGTCGATTCAAGTCGTCCTCCATTTTCTGAATAGCAGGAATAGGGTTAGCTGGGTAAGCCGAGATATATAGTTGGATGTAATTGATCACTATATTGCTCTTTAATCTCGAGTGATTTAGTGCTTTATAATAAACTAGCTTTCCGCCCGGTGCTCCGCCCGCGTGGACTATAGGTTATATCGTGCCCAACTGTGGGATAAAATTTAGCCTATGTCCTTTCCCAGGCCCTAATCTATCTCTGTACCAAATTTCATCAAAATCGGTTCAGTAGTTTAGGCGTGAAAGACGGACAGACAGACAGAGTTACTTTCTTATTTATAATATTAGTATGGATCTACGAGGGAGTTATATGAATGATAAATGATAACCTTTAAAAAGAATAAAATAAAATATTTTTAACAAAAAATTGACCCGCCTTCAAAGAGGGTGAAATAATTTTTTAAAGCTATGTTCACGAGTAAGTAGTGGTTACGGGTAAAACAGTAAATAGGTGAATTCATAGCGGAATAAGGTAAATAGAGAGGAATTTTTTTTTGACGTCGGTACTGATCTGTTTGAAGTCGGTGCGAAGGCGGATGTATACTATAATATGTAATATATATAAAAATATATACATTTTTCTACACTCATATTATAAAGAGGAAAGATCTGCATTTTTTTATGTAACAAATAAACTTAAAAACTACTAGACCGATTTCAAAAATTCTTTCACCATTAGGATGCTACATTATCCCTGAGTAACATAGCATAAAGTGATTTCGATACAGAGCTTTACGTAAATCTCTTTCAACCTCTCGGGTGGTTAGTCAGTCCATGAAACTGAACAACTTCCCCAAGGAACATAGGTCAAAATACGAAAAAATTTTTTTTATCTCCCATACAAATTGCGCTATATTCTGATGAAGTTTGTATAGGAACTCAAAATTTTTTTTCGTCTTTTGACCTATGTCCTAGAGGTTGAAAAAGAGATACCTAAAGCCCTGTTTATTATTTATTCTGTGCCTGTATATGAAGGAACAAACATACATCCTGTATTTCGAGGTCCAACGAGTGAGTTCTAACGCGACAAAACAGTTTTTGACTATGACCACTAAACATGGACGAGTTACAATAGTACATTGTGATACGAGGGTGTGAAGGAGGTTATCAGGCGAGGGCTCACCATTGTCACGAGTTTACAATAACCTTTACACCCGTGTGTCGCACGACGTTTATCAATACATTTGTGAAAAAAGTCATAAATAAAAAACAAATGTAAGCAACCAAATAAAAGAAGACAATCTTGCACAGTTTTCGCCTTTTCGTCGTGTTTAAAATGTGTCGGGTGGTGGGTGGTGTCAAGTCCGTAATATCACTGTCCTCAGTAGACGAAGTCATATTAATTTATTCACAATATAAATAATGCAAAATTTACGAAAATGGCGCCTTTTGTAAGTTTTTATTATAATTAGTGCGCATGTTTTTTGTGTATCAAAATTATCTGGCAAAGAATTCAAATATTCAGCTTTCTTGTTTTTCTCGGTAAATAATATAATAAAATATTTCAAATTAAGTGTAATTAAATATACGCAAAATAATATTTTTATTCCAAATTTGAAAATAATTTGCTTATTTTTATTTACCTAATTGATTATTGTATTACACATGAAGTCGACATGATTTTATTCATTTGATTTTATTATGATTTTATATTGACATAGTATGTTTTTGTAAATTAATAAAAAATTATACTAAATAAACTAAGGGTTAGACGTGCGTGTGTGCGTGTGTGTATGTGTATGTGTGCGTATGTGTGTGCGTGTGAGTGTGGGTTTGTGTATATGTGTTTGTGAGACCAATCAATACAGGACTTAAAGATTAGTACATGTAAATTTTATTGTATAAGTATTATAGTATCCTAGTAAAAAGTTTTTCAATTTCATCATAGTCATACTCTTTGAGTAGATTAAGTAATTCACATTTGAATTTATTATTGTTGAGTTGTTTTGTCCTATTTATATCTGTATGAATTTTATTATAGATCATCGGAACACCATATTCATAGCTTCTGTTTGCAAAAACTGTGTTAAAGAAAGGCACTGGAACTCTAGTCACACGTTTGGCACATGGGGGTAAAAGAGGAACAACAAGACGATGGTACCTGCACAAGCTTTTAAATATAAATAATTTTCGAACGGTTAATACTTTGCATAAGGAATACAATTCAGTTGTGGGATGACGGTAGGGTAATCGGTGTAACACCTTAAGGATGGCACGCTGGGCGCGTTCGACTTCAATAAGGTACGTTTTTGCAGCGCAACCCCAAACACTGATACAATAAGAGATTATGCTTTCACAAAGTGACTTATATGTAAGAGCGAGAATATCCAGGGGTGCCACATCCCGCAAATTTTTAAACACATATATCAACTTTCTTGCTCTTGCTGCCACCCCAGCCATCTGGAGACTCCAATTGAGGTTTTCATCCAGAATAACACCTAAATATTTAATACTGCTCACTCGAAACAAGTAGGTGCAAATGCACGGGATCGAAACCCGAATACTTCTGTTGCAAGGGTAAGTATGAAGTTGAAGCTTAAAATTGTCACTGGGAGATGTACGGGCAGAGATGCTAAAACAGACATAATTGGTTTTAGTTTTGTTGAGAGCCAGAAGGCTGTCTTCTAGCCAGGCTGTAACCATCGTCATCCCATGCTCTGCAGCACAACGAACACTATTCCAAGTTTTACCATGGAACAGAAGGACTGTATCGTCGGCGAACATATATGTTTCAGCATCATTGGGGTTTAATGTTATTGAACTAAAGTATCAATATTAAATTGTCAGGACTAGGTGTTGTTAACTCTATGAATAATCACTTGCCACAGCTTGCCACCAATGCCATTGACCAATCAGAGAACAGTGTATTATATTACGGATGTCAGATTAACGTAAAAATGTACACTGAACAGCGATTGGTCCATTCGTGTATGATTTCACGTGTGGTGAAATCGTAAGTTGATAAACTTACAACCAGGCACCGTAAGTTGATCAATTAGCTAAAATTTATTGCGTTAAATAATACATTGCAACTACCGTGTATGATTTTCCGATAGTTGATAAACTACCTCGAAAATTTATCAACTTACGATTCTTATTATTTTACGGCGACATAGCCATACAATGTTTATTTTTCGAGCAACTGTATTGAAAAAGATATTTTCACACCGTTTACAATTATGCATCAATCTAAATTCATCATAGACTACATAATTTTCCCGAATTCCCACGGGAACGAAGTCCCTGTACAGACTTCGTTCCGTGGGAATTACACAACACCACCTCAAATTCAAAACAAATTACTAATTATAATTTCACTTTTAAAAAAACTGTGAAGTCTATCTATCTATCTACATATAATTTAACGGTACTCGCCACCTACCGGACAACACCGTTTCACAGTGATGTCCTTAAGGATATTGAAGCAGCGAGTGTCAAAAAATTTATCTGTGTCGTAGACACCCAACGCTTTATACATGTCCCGTCTATACATATAAAAGAAACGCGGGAGAACAACGATACCGCGTTGTAGAATACACGCTGCGCCATCTAGCGGCGTTTTAAGTGCAACTTTTTATTTCTTATGATTATTAGCAAATTATTTTTTTAAATTTAATTAATATGGTTTAGTTTTATCACAATTTTTTTTTATTTGAATTTGACTGAACTGTTTGAAATGCAACTTATTCTTAAAACTCTTCCCGTCCGGGACTTCGGTCCCGTTGGAATTTCGGAACCAGTCCCTTATAGGCATTTTCTGGGTTAACTCGCTCCATCGTCGACCTCATCTATGACCTTGGTTTAAGAGTTAACCCATTTCATAACAAATAAATAAAATAAAAATCCTTGTTTTTTACCAGCCCATGTACGTACGTCCCCACCGAGGCCTCCCTTGGAAACACGAAGGGGATTTAGGCTATAGTCCACCACACTGGCCCAATGCGGGTTGGTGGACCTCTTGTCTTTCGAAAATAAATTTTCTTGGACGGGCGGTTTTCATCACGATGTTTTCCTTCACCGCTGAGCAAGTGATATTTAGAAATTAGAAATCTGTACATACTTAAATCCGTAAAGACGAATTTAGTGGTACAGGCTCGCACCAGGATTTGAACCCGCAACCTTCCGATTACAAGTCTGGCTCATTACCAATTGGGCTATCACCGCAATCCTTGCTGTATTCAAATTTGCTAACAGTATTACACATGTCCTCAGGCAAGGAGGTCCAGAAGCGGAGGTCCAGAATTTTGCGTTACGTAATTTGTGGACGACCCCTAATGTAATACACACATCAACACGATCTAGGGATATCGCACGAAATTTCATACAAAAGAAGGTCTGTTTGAGAAGCTATAAAAGCATACTCGAATTACATGGAAGGCTATTATTTTCAGACGAGCAAGTGCTAAACCTGAATTTTTAATTCTTGTCAATAAATTTTGTTTTTCATGAAATTTGTCAAAACGTGACGGAAACGAAAACAAAAATGCACTTTTTGCCTGCTTTTTTTATGAAAATTGTCGTATTTAAGCAATTTTTTTTTTCATTTTCGTCACGTTTTCACAAATTTCAAGTAAAACAAAATTTATTGACTAGACTTTACAAAATTCAGGTTTAGCACTTGCTCGTCTTAAAATTATAGCCCTACCTCGAGTATGCTTATAGAGCTTTTCGAACAGACCTCTTTTGTATGAAAAATCGTGCAATATCCCTAGACCGTGTTGATGTGTGTATTAACATTTTTTTGTAATTATCATTCTTACAACTATCTTTTCAGATTTTAAACCTTATGCGACAGAGTAGCTACAGTATTATACAATCAATAACAAATACATAATATAAGCACAAGACGATACAACCAGGCCTCCCGCGTGGTCCCTGGTTCGCCGGTGTGGGTCTGAGTAGGGAAGCCATTGTAACAGCTCACAGGCTTAAATCACTTTGAACACAGAACACATAACACAGAAGAGAGCGCAGAATGCGATAGAATTGAGGATGTAGTTCATGTGTTGGAGGAGTGTGTGCGGATCGAGGCTGAGAGGTGTCAGTTTTTCATGCAGTTTACTGCATACCAGCGCTACGACATTGGAGTGTTTAATAGTATCCTGGCTAACTAAACCGACTTCCTGTGGGTACTGTATAATTTAGTATCTTAGTACTTAAATAGACGTTAGTGATGTAAGTAAGACCGATGGGGGTGACATGGTCACTGCGTGACAAAACCCTCTTTTTTCGTCCGGCCGTCTGGTTCGTGACCACCCTCCTACCGAAGTCCGACAAATAGCTTGCTGTGTTCCGTCGGTGCGTGGGAGTACCAGTGCCTTTATAGGCATTTTCTGGGTTAACTCGCTCCATCGTCGACCTCATCTTTTACCTTATGGTCAAGATTGAGGTCAAGAGTTAACCCATCTTAAAATAAAAATAAAAAAAATCTATTCTTGCAAGCCCTTTCCTGTTTTTACAGTGAACCGTATTTCGTTCCAGGAAGCCGAGATACTCACAAGACAAGTACGAGTCAATGTCGGAGGTGTCCAACTCCCCGCAACACCCCCCGCCCGATGACGTCACACCCAGGACCAAGAGCGAAATGATGGACAGACCACTGGTTTAATCCCCAGGGCCCCGGTTCTATGACTTAAGTTGTTTGTCGATGGAATGTTCGCCATTTTCAACCGACTTCAAAAAAGGAGGAGTTTCTCAATTCGACTGTTTGTTTTTTATTAATATTATTTGTTTGTATGTTTGTTACGCGATAACTTCGCCAATTGTTGGCCGATTTTCAAATTTTTTTTTGTTCGAAAGAGTATACTCCGTGGTCTCTTATATATAGCGCTTTCAAAAATATCAACAAAAACAAAAAAATACTACAAACCAGAACATCATCTAAATAAATGAGTGACATTTTCGTTTGTGGTTATCTGCTAATAGGCATTGTAGTCTGCAAAAAATACTAGTATCTACTTTGTGCGAACTGTTGTTGGGATTGAAGTCGGTGACTCATACGTTTTTAACGTGGACAATTATTGGGATGGGTAAAAATGTTAAACTCGCGTCAAGACACGTGACCTGATCGAAAATTCGTAAGACGGAGGGAGAGTAGACCGCAAGGTAGTAATATATGTTCAAGTTTTCATTTCTTCCGGCACTCCCGAAGTGCAATCCGTTGTTTTTTTTTTTTAATGAGTTACTGCTCGATATATGTTTAAAACTAGTGATAATAGCCGCGAGAATCTTAAATAATATGTTTTAAAACTTTTCGATGGGGGCCATATCTTCTTGAAAAACAAAAATTGGGTATTCCCAAAGCACTTCGTTGCTTAGATTTCCTTGGACGAGATCTCATCTCATAACTGGTCTTGACATTTTATATGTATTTTTTTGTTTTTTAATATATGCAATTAATAATTATTATTTTAATCTAATGACATTCTATTAATTTTTTTATTTTATTTTTAACATTTTTCTAAGATATAATAATTAAATTGATTATAATTGTTCTACAATCATTATTATTACTGATAATTAAATCTCATTAATTTGACGAATTTTTAAACATATCTCTATATAAGCACATTATCACTTTCACAACACATTACACAATACCGAACACACTCGCACTCGGCACACCTCGCAGGCGGTAGCTGAAAATCAGTGCTTTGTCGCATCCAGCGGCAAAATTGTCACTGAGCTACGGCCTGTTTCTGCAGCACATTTCCTTCTGTTTGATTTTATTTATGTAAGACTAATCATTTACTTTTTTATTTTAATTCAATTTTTATTTTATATGCTTTAATTTTTAATTTCAATTTTTAAATCAATTAATTTAATATAATGTAGTAATGTAAGTTTTTTTTTTTGTGTGCAGAAATAAACAATTCATTCATTCATTCATTCCATTGAAATAACAAAACACGAAAGAGGGCAGAGGCAAGCACTAAAGAGGGCAGAGGTATTTGATTCGCTTATTTCTAAAGACAAGGGGAACGGGGTTTCCCAAAATATTAATTTTTTTGGAGAAAGTGGGGATTTTTACGTCCTCTACTTTCAAGAAATCAATAAGAATTTTGGTACTCCATTTCCATACATACCTCTGGCCCCCACGAAAATTTAATACTGGGTGACTTTTATTAGTAAGTGAACACTTAGGACGTAAATCAGCTCACTAAATTGAACAAATTTCCACTAGAAACATACAAAATCTGAAAAAAAAACAGTAGATTAATTTCCTTAGTAGAAGAAGCCGAACATTGTTTTGAGAATTTCGTATGGATTTGGGGAAAGTTGTCAGTTTTTTGAGAAGTATTAACCCCCCCCCCCCTCAGCTTATATGCTGAGCTATGGCCTTTTTGTTGCATTCTGACACACACACAACACTAGAATAACTCTGTAACCTTTAATGTGTATTTGTACTTCTGACTGTTTTGAATGTTGTGTGTATGTTTTAAAGCAATGAATAAATTCTTTGTCTCTCTGTCTGTCCCCTAATTCCGCCAACTAATTTAAAGTCAATCCATGTACAGACAGCAGCACGTCAGGTTACCCATTTGCACTACGAAAGGCGTTGTTATAATAAGTGAGTTAAGAGCGACGTCAAGGTTACCGTGTATAGCTTCTTGGCTGCCGTATGAGGGCTGCACTGCACATCAGGTTAGGGGGCGTCCATAAATAACGTGAGGCGTTTTGGGGGGGAGGGGGTCGGAACGGATCTCACTCAATCTCACGTGGGGGAGAGGGGGGGTCTCTACAAATATCACGTAATATTTTCTCCCAAAAGAAATAGTGTTAAATTGTGGGAAAGCTAAGTTAAACCAACTAAACCATGCTGTTCCAGTAGCCACTCTGAGTTCCCGTGGACTGAATTAGAACAATCTTTTTTTTTTCAAATTTAAGTTGGTAAATTATAGCTGTTTTTCATTGTTCGATTATTAAAAGTTTAAAAATAATTAGGCAAACTATGTAAGTTTTCTAAATAAATTACAAATTAACGTATTTACACTAAAACTAAGCATTTTCATAAAACTCACGTGAGATAAAAGGGGGAGGGGGGGTGTCGAGCCAAATCTCACGACATCTCACCAAAGGGGGTGGGGGGGTCGAAAAATGGCCAAAAACACCTCACGTAATTAATGGACGCCCCCTTACCACACGCGTGCATTCAGTGCTGTTCCGATAAGAGCGGTTTTACAACGAAAATGGAATAACCTGATGCGTATATAGTTCCTAGAAACAAAAATAACTTCTCAACGTCTGAAGTTAAGACCCCGCAACCTAGACCACGAAGTAAATCAAATTACTACGTTCATAGTTTACTGCGAACAATATTAAAAACAAAGCAGAATCATGAGGGACGGCTAAGATCATAAATCTTAGTTTTATATTCATTGTATGCATCTTGTTAGGGGACGGGGAAAGCTGAATTTAATAAGATAGCATCATTAGTTAGAGACTCCAGAGGATAGAGCATCCTACAATAAATTTACTACGCTGAAAAACGTTAAAAACAATCGACTTCAATCTTGAAAAATACCCATCACAACCACTAAAGTTATAAACGATAAAAGTGTAAAGTTAAACATTACTTAACGCACGTGTATCGTTCAATGTTTTTCAATGTAGTAGCCGAGGAAATAACAAAAAAAGAATTCATTTGCATTTATTTCATACGAAACACCAAATTCTGACTTGCTGGTCTAAAAAGCTACTTACTTTTATTGCGTTATACACCATTTTCAATAAAAAAAAATTCTTACTTTTTATGATTCATTTTTAAATGAAAATTAAGCATTGAGTAATAAAATATTGATTCTCTGCATGAAACTAAACAACTTTCTCCAAGGAGCCTATATAAAATTGCCAAAAAACATTATTTATTTGACATACTAAGGCAATCAGCCAATCGGTCTAGTTATACGTATGGGTGCAATTTTTTTTTTCATATTTCGACTTATATATTCGTTTATGTTACTTTAAAAATAAAAACCCAGATTAATGGCCGGCTCCCATGAAAGGTTGAAAATGGATGACGACGCACGACACCCTCTGAGTGGCCATACACTGTAAAAGTTTTGTGAAGTGCGTCAAACCACTGACCACCGAGCCGTTACAGGCTAGGCACCGCCTTTGGCGAGAACGGGCTGCCCTCCCAATCCCCTTAGGCGGGAGCCTGGACACAGGTTGTCATGGCCGGTCTGGAAATCATTAAATAGACTTCGGACACAGACTGGCCGTAGCAAGGACAGCATGTTCCGGTGGGGATTTACCGGAGACGCGGACTTAGGTTGTATGTGTGGAGAGGTGCAAACTATGGCCCACCTAACATCATGCAGTGCGTGCCCTACCACCTGCATTCAAAAAGATCTAATGGACGCTACTCCATCCGCCGTCCAGGTGGCTACGTTATGGGCCACAACATTATAACGACTACTTGCCATTGATTCGCTAAGAAGAAGAATGGACGGAGTAATCGCGTAATAAATATTTATAAATCATACGAATTGTAAACCTCTACTATCTTTTTGAAGTCGGTTAAAAATATGGTTACAAGACGACAGTTTTAATCTTGAATATTGGAATTATTAGCAGATGGTTGAGAGCTATTCCCTTAGGAATTTATGGTAAATTCCTTCCACATGGATTCGCTTTATGCTATTCAATGAATTTTTGCCAACAAAAAACTGAAACTTACGGGTTTACCCTACACGTGTAACGTGTTGAATAGGAGTAGAGTTCTGTTATTTACTTCCAGTGTAACCTCATTACTGATGTCCCTTCTATTGAACTTCCTACAGTTACACACGGCAGTTACACAGGTTATTTATGTCAGACTTGATGTCAGCCTAATGTCGTTTGTAATAGCGTTTGTTTTGTAGTGCAAATATAACCTGATGTACTGCTGTCTGTACAATACAATAAAAAATTACATCAAAATTTCTGAATTGTTTGTTTTCACATTTAAAAATGGTTTCCTTTTGTGACTCCACGCCCGCCGTTACATAAAGAAAATACAATACAATACAATATACTTTATTGCACAATTTGAAAAGAAATACAATGCTGAGACAATTACAAGTAACTTTACAAAAGGTACAATAAAAATATTACTTTGTCAGGGAAAAGCTGTTTCTTGATACAGTAGAGCAATAAACTCTCTTTTCAAAACACGTACGGTTGCACTTAGTTTCATCGTTGTTTTTAGTCGAAGCGCCTCGGGATCTAGTTACACGCACTTTCGGGGCGTGAAGATACGAATGGGCAATTCGAAACAGCCTTAATTCGTTACCTGAACCTTAAAGTAACAACGCACGGAGCTTACGAGTACACGACATACATTTTAATGCTGTAATAAATGTGAGGGTCAGCAATTCAGTAGGACAAATGAAAATAAATACACCTGGTTCCTAAGAAGAACTAAAATGTACAAGAATAAAGAAGTTGACTAAGTAAATAAAGGCTGAATGGTTGTTTGAGTTCCTTGCCTAACAATAACATACCAAAACATAAAAATACCCGGAACACTCCAAGCCCGCGTGTTGGGTTTATAGAGAAACTTCTCTAAACAAATATTAAATTTGCTTCTGCCAAGGCAGTTTAAAATCTCTGACAACACGTATAGTCAATTTTTCTTTGATTATGTACAGAAAAAGAAGACTTCTGTTTTGACAGATGATGAGCATTGAGCACAATATTAAAAAACGTTGTGTTATAATGCAAATTCACACCGGTACTAAGCCCTTACCTCATCGCTGGCCTACGGCTCGAGCTTATAAATATCACTCGTTTGAAATATCTTCCTTCCCACCCTTGTTTCAAAAAAACTATATTATCAAAATCAAACTGAACAAGGCATCCATACCTCTGATTTTCTAAGACCAGCCAGACGTATTTGTCTCGCGTTGCTAGCGTTAATTACTTTCATTATTCACCCTACTTTGCTAGGGTGGTTGGTTTATATTACTCTTAATATACTTCTCTGATGGACTGCTAATTTAATGGACTTAAGCGTGGAGTAAGAAGATACGATTACTGCTGACATACCGATGTAATTATCATATATCTGTCTGTATACAGGATACGCCAGTCTCCTTTTTCTCTTGAGTCAAGTTGAAACTTGACTTCAGTTTCAAAACTTTCGACGTAAGTTTCAATTTCCGCTCAAAGAGAAAAAGGAGAATAACACTTAAAACTTAAAAAGAATTAGATAAGTTTTTTAAGAAACTTATCTAATTCGTTTTAAGTGTTATACTAACGGAAGTAAAGTAAAATACTTATAATAGAAAAAATCGTCAAAATTACAAAAAAATTGAAAACACAAACACTTGTAAACAAAACACAAACATAATAATTTTCCATTTTATAAAAACGTATGAATCACCGACTAGTATTTTTTGCAGACTAGAATGCCTATTGGCAGATAACCACAAACGAAAATGTCACTCATTTATTAAGATGATGTTCTGGTTTGTAGTATTTTTTTTATTTTTGTTGATATTTTTGAAAGCGCTTAATAATTTTCGATAAAATTGATATGGGACCACCTTTGGAGTATACTTTTTCGAACAAAGAAATAATTTTGAAAATCGGTCCATAATTGGCGGAGAAAAATTGGTGTGATACATTAAAAAAAATACATACAGTCGAACATAGAACCTCCTCCTTTTTTGAAGTCGGTACACAGACCTATATCGAGATAGGTCTGTGAGTTGGTAAAACAACGAAATTAGCGCTGGCTCAGCATAAATATACAGTTTTATCTACAACGCTGATATTCCACTTGGAGGGCTATCGACAGCTGATAAAGACTACTTTCGAACGCAAACAAAATCACGAGCGTAAAACTAGAAAAGAAATAAAACAGAAAAACAAATCAAAGATCCCTGATTCGCAATTTACAGGTAGACAGACATTTATTGCTGAAATAGCTTTGGTATCCACTCAGCTGTGATTTTTTAAATTATGGCACAACTTCACAGGACACGATAATTTTGTGATGTTTTCGATAGGTACCAATTACTGAAGAAAATAATAGAGTTTCGCTTAAATGATTTTAGAACGATCGACTTATTTGTGTTGTCTATAGTCAAGAGCAGGTCACGCTTTACACTACTAGTTTAAGCTGAGCTCTGATTTATACTGCGCGCCATACAATGCAGGGCCGGTCCAAAGTCCAAAGTGTCAAGCTTGACGTGCTCTTGAGTGAACTAGCTTTTTGTCGCTTTCTTCTACTTTTCCGTAGAGCTTTGAATAATGATCAGCATCAAAGCGAATGTCTTTTTTTAATTCGATAACGGCACGGCAAAATTGTATTATCATTGCCTCCTATGTAATAGTAATACTAGAAGCTGAGAAATGGTTATTAAAATTTTGAAGTGCCGTGCCGTGCCGTTCGAATTATAAAAAGGCTCAATGTATAAAACTGCAGGTCTTGACACACTGACTCATCAACGCCCAGCCTAAACCCTTTGGTCTAGCGAGCTGGCCCAAAGGTTTTTATCAAGACAAGGAATACAATACAATACAATATACTTTATTGACACACAAAGATATACAATACAATTAACGGAATATAAAACATAGTGTACAACAAGGCAGCCTCATTGCTAGGTAGCAATTTTTTCCAGGCAACCGTAGGGTAGGACAGCAGTAAGGTAAGAAGTAGTAGGTGGTGCATAAATATAAGTATATAAATAATAAGGAAGAATTTTACAAAATTCCCACTACGATAAAGTTTCGCGCATCTTATTACTAAAGCAACCATAAGGCTTTATCTAATCACGGAAACATTTTTATTTTCAAGCATTCGGCTGTTGGGGCATAAAAATTGTCAAGTGGCGTCCGCGTACTGTAGGAAAGCACAAGGTGGACTGAATGAATACGGATGGCGCAGATCCAATCAATGTAGAAATCTGTGGGGGAATCTTTTGTCCAGCATTTGGCGTCTTACGGCTAATATGATTATAATGAACAGCCTAATTCAGGGTATCTTAAAGAGGGGTATATCGGGGGTCCGCAGTAGGTCGTAAACTGTTTCTCATTGAGGCCAAACAACAACATCCTTCTCATTTACTTAATAGCAAGTGTAATGAAAGTACCAATAAAAGTATTTTTTATAAATATAAATAAGGTTTTTCTTTTATTTTCAAAAAAAAATATTGACAAAAGTTTAAGAAACCCTGGCCTAATTAAACTATGTAGAAAAGTTTGTAAATACATCATTTTTTTAATGTTTTTAAACCCTCGCGTCATATAATCCAATGCTGGACTTTTGTCCAGCATTTGGCGTCTTACGGCTAATATGATTATAATTAACAGCCTAATTCAGGGTTTCTTAAGAGGGGTATATCGGGGGTCCGCAGTAGGTCGTAAACTGTTTCTCATTGAGGCCAAACAACAACATCCTTCTCATTTACTTAATAGCAAGTGTAATAAAAATACAAATAAAAGTATTTTTTATAAATATAAATAAGGTTTTTCTTTCATTTTCAAAAAAAAATATTAACAAAAGTTTAAGAAACCCTGGCCTAATTAAAATAGAAAAGTTTCTAAATGCATCATTTTTTTATGTTTTTAAACCCTTGCGTACCCCTATAAGCCAAGCGTGATGTTGGGTGTGACGATCTATATTCAATTCAAAGGAAAGGCTGTATCTTGGAATATATTATTACAGACTGAATAATGTAATTCAATTAACGTCGAATTCGTTATTTTGGAAGCCTGTCAACACTTTTCACAAAGTTCTACGAAATTCGATCAAGAACCTTGAAAAATCAGGAATCAGGCCTGTTGTTTGTTTATTTAGAACCAATTTCCTTTAGAAGGGGCTAATTGACACGAAACAAAGTTTCGCGTTTGAGTTAGAAAATATGCCAATGGCCGCAAAAATTAAGATTTATCTTTGTTTTGATCAGATAGTAAGTGTTAAGGAAAATTTATGGTTTTGTTGACCTCTGGTGAAATTTGAAGGGAACGGCCTCAATATAGGACAATTTTTCTAGGTCGGTACATCATTTTATGAGTAGCGATACCTATTTTAAGTAACTATATTTGAGTAACATGTCTGTATAGTAGCCGGTAGCTACATGCCTAGTGGAAAGAAAAGCGAAGAAGAAGTTCTTGCTGTGTTTTTACTATCAAGTATTTCTTATATTTTCTTCTATAATCAATTTATGCTGGTGTTTAGAAATGTGTGGGGTCTATCATAAGTGAGTTTAAATTAACACATAAGTCACCACAGAATCAGAATGACTTTGTCGTACTTGATGGTTAGCCAGTAACTGCAGCAGCAATTATCTCATTACGGATTTTATTTTTTATTATGAGACGTGTTATCTCTTGACCAAGGTCATAGATGAGATCGACGATGGAACGAGTTAACCCATTATGGCACTAGTACTCCCACACACTGATAGAACAAAACAAGCTGTTTGGCGTCGGAATTCGGTAGAAGGGTGGACGCGAACCAGACAGTTCTTTACTGAGACTAAGACACCGCATGGGACCATAGGATGACACCTTAAATTCTAAACAAATTGAGGTGTCGTTGCTTAAGATGGATTAATAAAAGGCAGGTATCATTTGTCTTTTCTTAGTCGCCTTTTACGACACCCACGGAAAGACATGGAACCAATCACCACACGACACAATGAAGTTACGATCAAGCCTGCAACACTGATTTATAATAAGTCATACAGGTACAGACAGCAGTACATCAAGTTACAAATTTGCACCACGAAAGCCGTATTACAAGCGAAATAAGGGCGATTTCAAGCTTAACATATATAGCCTCATGGCTGCCGTATGTACATCATCCGTGTAGGTACAGCACCTTTTCCCACTAAAAATAAATATCCTACTAATATTATAAATGTGAAAGTTGGTGAGGATATATGGATGTTTATTCATCTTTCACGCTGAAACAGCTGGATCAATTTTGATAAAATTTGGTACGGAGGTGCCTGACACCCTGGATTAACACATAGGCTAAATAATTTAATTTTCAGAATGACGTCCCGGGCGGAAAGCTTGTAAGTAATATTTGAAAGACCTTAATTATTGGAAGACTTTAAATCTTACCTAATACCCCTCTTCAAATACAGACGTGTTTCTATGTTATGATATGGCAACACCATAAGTTTATTTTTCACGTCTGCCTCGAATGTCCGGTTCTTACGGTAAACACCAGTCATTACATTAGCGTCAGGGTGATAATTGAATTGCCGCATTCAGATTAATGTATGTTCCCAAAAATCCGAAACCCTACCCAGAGTTTTAAGGATTATTTAAGCTTAGAATAGAATAGAATAGAATAGAAAAATCTTTATTTTATAGGACATTCAGGATGTCACTTAAAACAAGTCAAGATTACAATGAAATACATACAAACATACATTAAACGATTTAAATACATACATACGCATTCGTACCTCTGATCCTACTGACTCTACGCCTATTCGCAAAGGTGCAGTCTTCCTCAGAGAAGAACAGGCAAGAAACTCTGAGGTTGCTCTTTTAAATCGCATTACCAATTTTCTTATTTACTAATTTTAACTAAATCTGAAATAACTCTAGAGCTGAGCAGTTCATTCCCATGGCTTTGATCGGCACGGCACAGCAATTCAAAATTTTAATTATCATTGCCCCCTACGTTCTCAGTTTCTAGCATTACTATTAAATAGGAGGCAATGGTAATAAAATTTTACGCGTTTATAAAATAATTTAAAAACGGCACGGCAATTTTTTTTATTATAAAAAAGGCCCACAGCTGTGGGTTAAAATGTAGCCTATGTCCATTCCCAAGATCTAATCTATCTCTATACCAAATTTTATCGGAATCGGTTTAGCGAGGCGTGAAAGCGTAAGAGACAGACTGACAGAGTTACTTTCGCATTTATAATATTAGTAGGAATTGTGTATTACCAGATAAGTGATATTATTGGTGTTTTAACGCTCAAGTTATTAGGATACCTTGTGTTTTTTTTTTTTTTAATTTTAGTTTCAGTTTTTTTTTTCATTATACATGGTGTAAATCTGCAAGGTTGCCATATTCAATGATGGAATAGTATGGTATGGTACCAATTTAATTCGATAATACCGAAAACGGAACATTTAACTATAAACGAAAAAAAAAACAAGACTTTGTTTCGAGCTTTAGAGAATAAACCACCTAGGCTGAAATAAAAAATGTAGTGCACTGAGAATACCCCAACATTATCGCATCTGTGCCATGTTATTTTAGTGATGTGCATATAGTTTCGATGAATTAATGATGGGCACGCGAGTTGTCGATAAAAAAATAGGCGCAAAATCAAATATCAAAAGTGCTAATGTAATTTATTATATGTATTGACATGTTCAAGTAAAACTTTGTATGTCCAATGAAAGAAGACTTTTGATTTGATTTGATATGTTTCAATTATTTAATAAACACAAACTTTGTTAACTACATATATTGTTTACCTGTGTGTTTGTACTATAGGCTGAACAAAAAAAAAATGGGAGGGGGGGTTTATACAGGTTCTCAATTTGACTGTTTTTTTTATGTTTGTTACATGATAACTCCGCCGATTTCTTGTCCTTATTTCGTTGAATAATCAAGTGATCTAATAGCCATTGATGTTGTATTTATTATGATTATTGATTGATGATTACCATAAATACAATACAATACTCATTATTACACACGTACAGTTTATAAAAAAACCGGCCAAGTGCGAGTCGGACTCGCGCACCGAGGGTTCCGTAAAAACCTGTAGGTAATAAGTAAAAGTTCAATTTAATACCTCTACGCGTTCATTAGAAAAGGGGTAGTAAGTTTAAAATTATTAAAAATATTTTTATTATATGATGTAACAAAAAATTTACAGTTTTAATTTTTTTTCCTTTATCTGTGCTATAAGACGTTGCTTGGTACCAAATTTTAAGATTCTGTGTTCACGGAAAGTACCGTGTAGGTATTGATTTCCTTGCAAGTGTCGAAAATTTGCGGCATAAACGGCTGTATCTTTTGATTGCGTTGGTTTAGAAGTTTGATTTTTTCACAGCTTCAAGGGACAATAAACCTGAGTATTTGATATAATTTCCAGCTTGATACTTTTACGCGTTCCTGAGAAAAAGGGTCTTGACAGACAGACAGACAGACGGACGGACGGACAAGAAAGTGATCCTATAAAGGTTCCGTTTTTTCCTTTCGAAGTAAGGAACCCTTAAAACACAAATAAATGTAGGAAGTACAAGTTAAACTTATGGTAGACGAATGACCGAATGTCTAAAACCAGTAATTGATTTGACGCCGCACCGCTATTTCTTGATAAGTGTATTTTTAACACAAACAAAACACTGTGTTTACAAAAATATTTTTCGATATGACTCATTTTATTTCTATTTACGAATGATTCCATTAAATTTGAAGTCTTAAATCTTTATGTCAATATATTTTATATCAACTTCTTCTGCCATAACAGTTTATGGGACTCTAGTTCTAAATTACACACATCAACACGGTCTAGGGATGTTGCACGATTTTTTTATACAAAGGAGGTCTGTTTGAGAAGCTATAAAAGCATACTCAGGACATATGGAAGGAACTACTTTTAGACTGTAAGAACTATTGTAACACATGAAATAAATGAAATATGGAGGCATTCAATTTTCAAGTGAGCAAGGGCTTAACCTGAATTTTCAATTCCAATCAATGAATTTTATTTTGTTTGAAATTTGTGAAAATATGACACGAAACGAAACGAAAATACACCTTGTATGAAAATGGTGGAATTTACTCAATTTGTTTTTTCTTTTTGATCATATTTTTACTTTTAGGTAAAACGAAATACATACATTAGAATTAAAAATTCAGGTATAGTACTAACTCGTCATATAAAAGTTTCATCCTTTCATGTCGCGCGAGTATGCTTTTAAAGGTTGCGAAACATACCTCTTTTGTTTGAAAAATAGTGCAATATCCCTTGAAAATGTTGATGTGTTACTAATGTATGTAGGATATTGAGAATATGAATGAATCAAAGATTTTTCGCCAGAAATTCTGGTTAAGTTAATTATTTTTAAGTTTAGCTTGGTCAATATTTGATTACTAATAATAATCTTTTTTATAAGTAGCAGATTTTTAAACACCCATAATTCTAACTCTACATGGAATGAACTGTACTGTAGATACTACTACTCTGTAGATATTTTATCCTATTAGGTGGTTGATGGATAGTTGCGATCTACCCGTGAGATTGATCAATCGCTACCCGTTCACTGTTTTGCTCAAACAAAAGGAAATAAATACAAAGAAACACTTATGAAAAAATATATGAAGACACAAAGTTCTACGAAATAAAGTAACAAATAGTAAAATTGAATCATCGAAAAACTAATTTTTGTAGTACTACAATATTTTGCAGTTTAGGTAGCAGTTGAGGTGTTTTGCAAAATAAGTATTTTTGATATGTGATATTGATAAAATGCGAGTGTTCCCGAATAAAATAAAAAACCAATAAAGAAAGAATTTATTTAGATAATATGTTTGTTTGTTTTAAAATAATGTAATTACTTACAAAACAAATTTGATCTCGTTTTATTTACAAATAAAATCTATAATGCTACACAATAACAAGCTTGTCTTAATAATTTATAATCATCGTAGCTTATATTTTTCATCTCCATCGCCGTAAGCAAAATGTAATGAAAACCTCTTGATAAAAATAATACGCCTGCTTCATTATTAGGTTACAATATCCCTCATCAAACAAGTTTGCTAAATTATTGTTTCCATTTACAAGTTTCGTTATTTAAGTAAAATTGTTATTTACAAATGGAATTAGACGATCAAGGATTTCCTGAACAATTTTATCTGTAATGTCTTGGCGAATGAAATCCAGCATCTTGGTTAATGGCGGCACATTTACTGAAGTGGCTGTTCTTAATCACAGTTCTAGCGTTGAAGATCAAACACAGTTGTGCAAGCAGTAAGCTAAACATTTTAGAACTCCATAATAGTGTAAACATTGTTGCCTCTTGCCTGTGGAGCTTTTAAATCGAAATTGGAAAACTAGCAGCAGCTGGCTCTGGACTGAGACCGGCGTTCACCCGCGGAAGCACCGAATCCCGGATGCTCAGGATAGCTACTAGGTGGTGTCAATGCTCAGTTAGGCTCCCAGACTGTTCCACCGCGGGAAGGGGTACCATTTCACGAGAGATGACAATGACAAGGGGCGCGCTTTTTGATTAGAATTAATTTTGACGATTATGTTTATCACTGTCTTGTGACATTAAATTAATATATTATTAAACTTTTATCAAATATTTAAAAAGAAAATATATGGCAGTTTCCACATTTTATTCAAGACATACTTCTCTAGTAAGAGCAGTAAAAGTGCACCAGAGATACTATTACTTTTAGTATTGTTGAAAGACTACTTCTCATACGAGGGAATTAGCTAATCGTTGAAGCTGTATAGAGTTGTTCAGTTTAGTGGACTGATTTACAAACTTTTTCGCTTGCTAATTTAAAGTCACCCTATATAAAGTGATTTTAAATTTAATGGGTATCGATTAACAACTTGCCCGAAGAAAGCCATACTAAATTCTGAAAAAAAAATCAGGCAATCACTTAGACCAAACACACTATAGACGGAGCCAGGAGCGTGCCCCTTTTAGATAGCAATAGTTTACCCCTTCCCTGCACCAAACCATACCTCACTGTAGAAAAGTTGTACAACAACTTAACTAATTAAGTCTCTTTCTCGCAAATTCACCACAAAAACGAATAAACTTTATGCGCAGAACCTTAAAAACCGTAATGACTGACAGAAGCTATAGATCAAACGCTTTGTTTATCACACTTTGAAAAGTGTGACATCAAAAAATGGGTTAGGTTAGGTTAGGTTAGGTCTTTGATTGTTTGTTTGTTTGCATTGAATAGGCTCCGAAAATACTGGACCGATTCAAAAAATTCTTTCACCATTAGAATACTGCATTATCCTTGAGCAACATAGGCTACATAATGTTCACGAATTCCCACGGGGACGAAGTCCCGGGCGAAATGCTAGTTTTTCATATTTCGATGTCTGTTCTTTGGCGAAAGTTGTTCAGGTTTGTGTACTAATTAACGTCCCTAATTTTTGTAAAGTCATTTCAACATTGAAGCTACCATACTTATAAAGATATTACCTCAATCTCGGTTTTTCAGAGAACATTACTCAAGTCTAAGAAAGCAAATTAAAAGTTCTAAGTGACGTGAAGTTGGAAGGAAAATTCTTTAATAGTCTATGCCTAGAATGTCTAGACTCTAGAGTGTAGTTAATTGCTTGTTTAAGTTACAAAATCTTGGGTTTTTACAATACAATACAGGCTTTTCTTTATACAATAGAACAGAAGTGATCTATTGTTTTAATACTCCATACAAATTATACACGATTAATAATTAGTAACGATACAAATGCGGTAAAAATATACGTAAGTATATCGTTCAATGTTTTACAATGCAGTTGCCAAGGAAATAAGAATAAAAAAATATTTGCATTTATTTACGTCATATGAAACACCATATTTCTGACTTGGTAATCAAATCAGCTACTCTTAATTGCGTCATACATTTTTTCACTCTATATAATCTTTTTTTAAGATTTATTTAAAAATAAACAATTAAGTGTTTAGTCATAAAATATTAATAATAACTTAATTTTGTGGTCTCTGGAAGACCTGCCATTTGCCGATACGACAGTAAATAAGTTGTGACATTCCAGAAATTTGATACAAAAGAAATACAATTGACACCAAGGTTGTGACATGCTGAAATTGTCAAAGTTCAGACAGAAAAAACGGATAATTGACAGTAAGTGGTGATATGCAAAAAAATACGATAAATTTGTATAATTTGTGATATGGTGGTCATGTTGATATCTGAAAAACAATACAAAAACAAAGAAAATCAACCTAGTTTAAGTTGCACTTGTCAGCAAAAATTCGTAATGTCAAAATAACCTTAGCTAATAGAGAGGAATAGTAGATTGTTAAGCGAGGGTGGAAAGAATCAATTCCCGAGGTATTTAGAGGCTATAGTCCGAGTAGGAATTGATTATTTTACCCGTATTAAACACTCTACTTTTCATTTCGAATATGAGGAAAATAAAACTAGTTGTTTATCTAAACTATTTATTGATATTACATAATAATATTAGTAGTACCTATTTAAATTTTATTGTCAAAATAGGACAATTCGTGAAATTAAAAGTTACATTTTAAATATGGAACTCACCGCGTAATTGTTGCGGCTTATTCCGCTCAAAGAAGTTTGCGCTAAGTTCACACTGGCTGTTTAGAAACTCACATGGCCGCAGCATTTTTTTTAATTAGTTTTTTTTTTACATAAAACTCTTCACACCTGACAGCAGTTCTTTTTTTAAAGTTCATTCCGGCCCTTAGCTGGGAAGTAATTTGTATGAGTTTTTCCCTCCCTATGGATTGAAGCAGCATTTTTCACCCAATAATCAGATCAAAATAACACTACTTTCTGAGTATGAGAAATGAAAAGTTATTTTCCTCTTTCAACTTTTCAGTTGCCTTAATCAAATTTGAGTAACAATTGTTTTAGTACGGACGGCCGCAAATCAGGTTACCACAAGCTTGCACTCTGTGCTTGCTGTTGTGATAAGAGCGGTTTTGAAATGAAAAATGGAGTAACCTGATGCGCTGGCCTCTGTACACCCAAGTTCACAGATGTAGGTTGTACGAGTGTTCAACTCTTCACAGTCACTTCTGTTTGTTCCCCCTCACGATTCTCTAAAGTTTTTCCAGTTATCCAACGGTTCCCAAGTCTTTAAACGTTAAAAGCCAAGTCTTGGAGAAAAGGAAACTACTCAGACAAGTAAACATTTAAAAGTAGTCTCTGAAAGTCGGGCAGCTCTGAACATACCTATTTCGGAAATACGTGCTTTTGCTATCCTTTGTTTCATTAGTTTAAAAAAAATAGAACCAACTTCAAAAAAGCGAAAAATAAAATACAATATCGTTTGGTGGCCTATCGAACTTCATTTTCTTGGCACCGACTTCAAACAGCTCAGTAGGTAGGTACTACATAGCACATTGATATTGTATTTATTTTTCGCTTTTTTGAAGTTAGTTCTATTTTTTTTAAATTTTTATTTTTCCATTTTTAGTGCAAATTATAACCTCTTCATTTTTTTGAAGTCGGTTAATAAAAGGATGTGTTAGCTTTGAAAAGTTTAAGCGTATTTTTGATTTTTATTTTAGATACATACAGTTTAAACTGAGAAACTCCTTTTTTTTTGAAGTCGGTTAACATATTAAAACCTTCTCCTAAATGTAACAAATACTTTTCTGAAACCCGCATCAAAATCAGTTCAGCCGAACGCGAGATAATCGCGGACAAACATACATACATACAAACATACATACATACATATATACACACATACATACATATAGGTCAAACTGAGAACCTCCTTTTTTTTTGAAGTCGGTTAAAAAAATAATTCTTACAGTTCTATTAAAATAAACTCAAGAATATGGTTCCCCTTGTGAGTACCTAATAACGTGGTAACCAAACCACTTGTCTTGACACCATTGACCAAAAAAAGTGTTGGTTGTTATCATAATTTTTCTGCCGTGTGGTTATTGGTTGAGAATAACACCACCCCATTTCTTTCCGTGGGTGTTGTAAGAGATGACTAAGGAAACACAAATGAGACCTGCCTCCTAATATTCACCCCGTTAACGACAACTTAATTTGTTCTGAATCTGAAGTGGCGTCCCTATGGTCTCATGTGGTGTGGTACCACAGACCTATATCGAGATAGACGGTAAAAGTTTACCTACCTTGCGTGTAAAAAGTATGTCCACGGTCACAGTTTTGTCCGACTTAAGTCAGTCCGCTTGAGACCTATGCCGTAAATGGTAATCGATTTTAACCGGATTTACATTATTATTTTACTTAATTAAGCGCCTTTGAATCGTTTCTGCGCGGTCTTGATTTTCCATCAATAAATCTCGCTTGTGACGTCATTTTATGTACGAAAAATTCGACACGCTAGGTTCTCATACAGTTTGAAGCGCTCTTTTCGTCTATCTCGATATAGGTCTGTGTGTGGTGGGCTTCGTGAAGGGCCATCTGGTTCGAGACCACCCTCCTACCGAAGTCCGACGCCAAACAGCTTGCTGTGTTCCGTTTTCTGGGTTAACTCGCTCAAAAGTCGACCTCATCTATGACCTTGGTCAAGATTGAGGTCAAGAGTTAACCCATCTTATAATAAAAATAATTTTTAAAAAATAACAGAAGGTTTAATAAAATGTATATTACAATTATAATAGAGTTACTTCTACAAAGTTGGGAAGCAAGATTGTAACGAATGACCTATGTAAGCCCGAGACGCAAGCCAGGGATAACCACTGGGATGAGTTTGCAATAAACTTATCTGGAAAAGTTTTAGTTCATAATTCGTTTATTATTCAGTAGGAACATTTATTTTATGTAAGTAAGTACAATAATTTTCCACGTTAAAAACGTATGAGTCACCGGCTTCAATCCCAACAACAGTTCGCACAAAGTAGATAACTAGAATTTTTTTCAGACTACAATGGCTATTAGCAGATAACCACAAACGAAAATGTCACTCATTTATTTAGATGATGTTCTGGTTTGTAGTATTGTTTTGTTTTTGTCGATTTTTTAAAAGCGTTCAATCATTTTTGATAAAATTTATATGAGACCATTATCTGGAGTATACTCTTTCGAACAAAAAAAATATTTTGAAAATTGGCGAAGAAATCGGTGAACATTATTTTTAAAAAAATACATACAGTCGAACATAGAACGTCCTCCTTTTTTGAAGTCGTTTAAAAATGCACAAAATTCTTATGATTTTGTGTTTTCCCAAATTTTCTAAACTTTGTTAGAAGAGACGCCGTAATTTCGAATGACGCCCGCTGTGGCGAAAAACTGTCTTTTATGTTGGAGCAAATGTTTATTGAAGCGAACGCCGCGAAATCGAACGACACTAGAAGAGTGGAAAGCACTTCCGAATATTAAAAGAAGGAGGAAAATTGAATATGGCATTTAATAACTGATATAATAAATAGAAGATAGTCAGTCAACCAGCAACTCAAAGGAATCTTACACTCATGGGACACAGGGGTGTGATGTCAGCCTACGTACTCTTATATTTATGTAAAACTAGATTTTTTCCCACGGTTTCGCTCGAGGAAAAAACTCTTTTAGTCACCCATTTCATTCTTGACCCGTTAGGGGTTGGATTTCGAAAAATCTTTTCTTAATGCTTGCCTACGTCATAAAAGACACCTTTTTGCCAATTTTTAGCTTTCTAGGCCTCAGGGTTTGGGCTGGGCGCTGATGAGGCAGTGAATCAGGACCTCCTATTCTATATTATAAGATATCGTGCACAATTTTTTTTTCTAATCAATAATTGTAGAGTATGTTTGTATTTATGCTTTGTAGGGTTCCATACCCAAAGGGAAAAAACGGGACCCTATTACTAAGGCTCCGCTGTCCGTCCGTCCGTCCGTCCGTCTGTCACCAGGCTGTATCTCATGAACCGTGATAGTAAGACAGTTGAAATTTTCACAGATGATTTATTTCTATTGATCCTATAACAACAAATACTAAAAACCAAAATAAAATAAATATTCAAGGGGGCTCCCGTACAAAAAACGTGATTTTTTTGCTCGTTTTTATAGAAAGTCTGTCCGAGGCTGTATCTCATGAACTGTGGTAGTAAGACTGTTGAAATTATCACAAATGATTTATTTTTATTTATCCTATAACAACAAATACTAAAAACCTAAATAAAATATATATTAAAGGGGGCTCCCATACAACAAACTTGATTATTTTGCCGTTTTTATAGAGATAATGGTTTTTATAGAGTCCGACTCGCACTTGGCCGGTTTTATAGGTAATGGTATGGAACTCTTCGTGCGTGGGTTCGACTCGTACTTACCTGTTTTATTTTTTATAAAATGGGTTAACTCTTGACCTCAAATCAGATTACACTATAAGCTGGTTAGTTAGTAAAGTAGGTTAGAAAAATGATAATTATATAATTAAATAGTTTAAAATAGTAATAAATAACCGCGAGAATCTGAAACAACATACTCGTATATCATTAAACAATTGTGATCAAATCAATCATCTATCGTACTTATATATAAAATCAATCATCTACCGCATTTTACTAGTAATATCATTATCAAGTCAATAAAAGATCAATAGCCTTATAAATCGTCCTAGCCACTCCTATTATGTTTTTTGATAAAATGGTTCACCACCCTTCTTCAAGTCCATACTAAGTTCGACGACTGTATCTAAAAAAAGTAATTTTGAGAATCAATAAAGCAAAGAGAAAACGTGGGTAAAAGGACAATGCTCACGAAGTATGAAAAAAAAACCTAGAGCGAACAGATACAGGATGTAGCTCATAATTTCAGTTATATTTAGTGATATAATTCTATGAATATTTCACTATTAGATTCTGTGGCTAAATGTGTGATATTGCTATTTGTTTTTATCAGGGGTCATTTTATTTTCAACCTTTTAGGTATCGTTAAATTGGGTACGGTTGCAAGTAACACATGTATTTTCCATTTCAACAGTAACCAATCGTTAAGCAATCAAGTCCAAAATGAGTGTCCAAGTAATCGAAATAAAGATTCCAAAATCAAAGAGCGCACAGATCACAACAAAGGTTATTGAAGGACTGCGCATGGGCATGGCATTTTATTTTCTTAACATAAGGAACAATGAATTGAGCTTACATGTATTTTTTGTTTCGGTTACACTTAGGTAGCAGACGCTATATTATCTCGCTCACGACTCAAGCAAGCGTGAGCGAGAGATAGAATGTTGTTTGTCTCATACTATTTCACAGCTCAATATTTCGAATCGATCAATAACACCGCCTGCATTTTTTATGTTAAAAACCAACTGCAGAATGATATACCTAATGTTATGACAAGTAAGCTATATATTTTATGATGAAATGAAAATAAGTCATGATATCTTTTTATTTGTGATCGCTCAGAGTAAGAATATTGTAGCTCAGTTGAAGAATCGGCCTTATATGTTATAGTATTTTTAAGCGAAAAGTTTTTTTTTGTTTCTCTGCATTTATTTATTTTTCTAAGTTATATTTTATCAGGTATCTTGTTTTATGTTTATATGATCGTGAAAGTATTGTAACACCACTAAAACTACCACGATTTACTATTCATATCCTCTAATATACCTTCCCAATTTAACGATATCTAAAAGGTTGAAAAAAATTACCCCTGATAAAAACAAATAGCAATATCACACATTTAGCCACAGAATCTAATAGTGAAATATTCATAGAATTATATCACTAAATATAACTGAAATTATGAGCTACATCCTGTATCTGTTCGCTCTAGGTTTTTTTTGAGCATTATCCTTTGAACTCGTAACCTCAAAGCTTACACAAGCGTGTTTTATTTTTCAGGCGTCTAGCAAATGCAATTTCGATGAGTTAATTTTTGTAAACAGGAAAACTGCTGAAACTGTTTGATCGTTGAACCGTTTGAAAATTTTGACACCGGGGTTGGTCAAGTTTGCCACATTAAATATCCTACAAAATACAGAAAGAGGAACCGTCTTTTCAGAACAGCACTATTTTAACCACTGAACCATGTTCAGACGTAATTTTTTTCTAAATTCTTGAAACTACTGCTGAAAGCATAAAAAATTACTCACCAAATTCTTTGTTCTCTTTAGTACTTACACTACGTTGACTGGAAGAAATCCCCTCGTAGGATAAGTCCGCCTTTGTGAACTTCATATTACTGTTAACTTGTTATCCTTTGTAATATCATTGTACAATAAAGAATAAATACAACACATTAAGAAAAAAAAACTGCCTTCTGTACCTATCGCTGAAAGAATTCTATTATAACCCAGTAAAGCTCACTCTCTGGAAACGGTTAGTCAGGTTAAGCAAAGTGGCAATTTACTACGAGCGTTTTCATGCTTCAGAAGGAACCCAGCCGTTGTCTATTGTTGAGCCAAGTCAGAGGCCATTTGGCAGTTTGGAAACTGATACAAGGGTTAGCCAATTTGTTCAATTGCTTGGAAAACGGTTACACCAAAACGCGGAGAAGGAATAAGGTACCTTCTGCACCCTTCTCAAATCATTTTTCATTTAGGAATTGGGACCCTATCGATGCATACATATTTCGCATTTCGTTGTGTCATAAATACATCGTTTATGACAAATGTTGAGTTGGTTCAATTCTGTTCTTTCTTTCCTTCTTTTGCATTATATATTTGACCTTGGTCAGTCACGGGAATGTTATGTTATCATTTTGAATTTGCAACATACCATATCTATTCCGCTAATCAATGGAGTCTCAATGACAACAGGAACCATTTTATCTGTTCCGGTGGCAAAATTCAGAATTACCGAAACCTAATGAGAACCGCCCCAGTCAGCAGTGCCACCGGCAACTGTACGTTAAGTTGCAAACTACCTAGCAATATAACGCCCCCCAAGTTGCTAGGTAGATGCAATTTAACGCCCCCAAGTTGCTAGGTAGTTTGCAACTTAACGCCCCCAAGTTGCTAGGTAGTTTGCAACTTAACGCCCCCCAAGTTGCTAGGTACTTTGCAACTTCTCGTACAGTTGGCAGTGGCACTATTGATCGGGGCGGTTGTCATTCTTTTTGGTTGGGATTATTTATTGTACCATATGTAATAATTTAAGATTTCCCTTGAAATCTACTGAATACAAAATTTTTTTGTAGTTACAACAAAATTCCTAATAGTTTTTTATCTTCTTCTTCTTATTGTGTTGGTATAGTCAAGTGTGTGGCGAACCCTGGTGTCAGAGTTTTTCAAACCGCACAATGGCCTCTGACTTGGTTTTAACGACTGTAGTCAATCGACAACAGCCGGGACCGACAGCTTAACGTGCCCTCCGAAGCATGGAAACGCTCGTGATAAATTGCCACTTTGGTCACCCATCAGGTTCCCTGCCTCTGCGTATGTTGCTTAACCTCACTGATCGGTTGAGATCAGCGAGAGCCACTGGGATACGAGCTCTTCGAGCAATAGTTTTGGGCAAAAGTTTTTTATCGAAACCTCATACACTTGGACGTGACAACCGTCCCAATCAGCAGTGCCACCGCCAACTGTACGTTAAGTTGCAAACTACCTAGCAACTTAACGCCAAATTTCATCACTCGAACGGATATTATATCATTATTCCACCGCCATTGAGGCGCCATTAGTTAGTGGAATAGCTGCCCTGATAAATTGTAGTTAGCGATCATATTCCACATTTTATCAGAACAAATTGTTGACGTCCTGTTGCTTGATATACTGGTGTCCAGAAGCGTCGTAATAAATAAAACAGCGAATTCTTCCTAGTAGTGTGGTTTAATTAATTGAAAGGATGATCTACGGTTACAGAATTGTACTGCTATAGTTCAATTTTTAATACAGCTTTTGACATACACATGACGTATTTTCTTTTTTTTTCTTTGCCTGCAGGATCCCACTGCTGGGCAAAGGCCTCCTCCGCATCCTTTCACTTCTTGCGATCCATTACAAATTCCAGCCACCCGGAATTGTAGGCATCAAGAACATCACGTCATCTTTTCTTTGGTTTGCCCCGGCGTCGATGGCCATTCTGTGGCACCCAGTGCGGCTGTCCAAAAACAAAACACAGCAAGGGACTTTTGGCAAATTTTACAGAACGCGCAAAAAGATGTTTTTTGATTGTACCGTATGATTATTTGAATCATAGACAAAAGTTTTATATATCAATCAACGCGGTTTGGAACACTGAATTGACGGATATCATTAAAATTTGTCTATTTGGAATAGTACACTCAAAATCTCACTTTTTAAGCTATTGAAACCTAGTATGTACAACTAACTGGTTTTTTTAAATATATCGTAACGTCAAACAAATACAAAACACAGTAACTCCAAATTCATACTCTGTTTTGGTTTTGTTCTTGTGCCTTACTGTGTTTTGAATTTGTTTTACGTGATTTTTTGTGACCATATTAGGTTTTGATTTATCTATATCTCGGGTTCTAATAATCGTAGAACGACGTGGAATAGACCAATTTGTAGAGCGTTAAAGGTGACTCAGAAAATGCAAAAACATATTTTTTTTGCAGATGTTCCATACTGTGTTATGATTTTGGACAGCCGAGTGGGTAACGATCCATGCCCAACCCAGGCCCACTTTAGATTGGGTAAATACGTTTAGAAATGAATGAGAGTAAAAAAAAAACTAACATCAATCATCGAAATTGAGAACCTTGTTCTTTTTGGTTGGGATTATTTATTGTACTTACCGTATGAAATAGTAAAAGATCTCGCTTGAAATCTACCTAATACAAAAACTTTTTGCACAAAAAAGTTCCTAATATGATTGGGCAAACAAAAATGAAATGAATGTTGATTCCCTTTTAGCTCAAATATAGGCTATTTGATGTTTACTTCGAAGTTTTTAACGAAAACGAGAAGTTCTTTAACGAGTTTGAGTTTTCCATGTATTGGGAAGTTTTGCATTTACTTTTATTTTTGTTCTTTTCGATTCAAAGTTGTCAGTCCTTTGTTATCACAAATAATTGCGGACGTTTTGGGTACACGTTAATATTTGTAACCGCCTTAGGAAGTCCGAACGCAGCGCTACGGCAACAGCCTAAACAAGTCGATATACTGTAGGAGCAATCCTAATCCGTTGTATGGGCGTTCAACAATTATTCATATCAGTAAACTTCTTTATTTATTAATAAGATCAGCTAGTTTATATATGAATAAACCATAAATCCACCAAAATTTATGGCCGCGGCTATTAAAAAATAAAAAGAAACCTGCCGTTCAGGTGGTGAAATTGAGAACTTACCAAATTTCATACATCTAATGACGGCTGCTTTGACTGGTGGCGCCACCGCCAACTGAATGCTCAGTTACAGGTAGTTTGTACCTTTACATTCGGTTGGCGTTGGCGCTGCTGGTCGGGGTGATTATCAGCAAGTATATGAAAATTAAATAGTGCTCAATTTCGCCACCTGAACAGATAAAATGGCCTCCATTCCATTGACACACACAAATCGTTTAGATTTTTTTAAATGAGGTTCTTGTTACATATCTTATTAAATTTTGGTTAAGACACTTATTGTAACTGCAAATAAACCTATTTTCAGCAAAAAAAGTGTTACAATTTTTGCTGTAAATAAAACATACTTTTAGAGCGCATTTTTTTCTGTAACTTCCGGTCCGCTTTGCAGGTGGATTTTGGCTAAGATAAGTAACTGTAAATAAACCAATTTACAGCAAAAAAAGTGTTATACTATTTTGCTGCAAAAAAACACTTTTTGAGCGTATTTTTTTCCTGTAACGTCCGGGCAGGTGGATTCGTAAGTATAGGTTCTTAGATTTACTCAAAAAGATCACACATATTTACAAAATTTTCCGTTTTAAAATTTTCCGAGAGTTTTCTTCATTTTTCCGCTATATTTTAATACGGTAAATCCGAATCTACCATTTCTTTCTATCAGCTTTTACTGTTCATACACAGATTTTCTGTGGATTATTGCTGGAGTTTGAAATAACACCTACCACGAGTTCCTTATTTACGAAAAAAGTTTAAAAAATATATTTTTGGCGGATTTCAATACTTGGCTTCATTTTTATAGTGATTTTATGTGTATTTTTGCTTAATTACGCATACGCCATTTCTTGAAAACAAAAGCTGATTAATAAAAATGGTTTGTATTTCCAGAGTCAGGATGCAAAATGTTTACAAAAAACGTGCTTAAAAACGTGCTAAAATGTTGAGCTTTAGCTTCATGTTGGGAACCTGATGGGTGGCCAAAGTGGCAATTTGTTAAGCTGTCGGTCCCGGCTGTTGTCGATTGACTACAGTCGTTAAAACCAAGTCAGAGGCCATTGTGCGGTTTGAAAACTCTGACACCAGGGTTAGCCAAGTTCGCCACACTTTGACTATACCTACTCGATAAGAAGAAGATTCTTCGGCCCTAGCATAGACAGCAGCGCGTCAGGTTAACCCATTTGCACTACGAAAGGCACCGCTATAACGAGCGAGATAAGAACAACGGCAAGGTCAACATATATACCCTGATGTGCTGCCGTGTGTACAGGGACAACAGCACATCATACTATCCAAAACTGTTAAATTTCTTCAATCGATTTTCAATTTTATCTCCAAGAATTAAAGTTTACTATCCATTGGGGAAATTTGACAGTTTGTGGTAACCTGATGTGCTGTTGACTGTACATTCCATATGTTAAACATCACATCGATCCGTTGGTCCGTTTAGTTTAGACTTGGAGGGAGGGCAAACAAACAAATTCACTCACAATTATGTTGTTATAGTAAGAACTTTAGTTAACCCAAGGACTTCAGCAATCTTAGTAAATGGAAGAGCAGGGCCCCGATTCTGTAACTTAAGTTGTGTGTCGATGGAATGGCCGCCATTTTATCCGTTCAGGTGGCGAAATTGAGAATTATCCAAATTTCATACATCTAATGACGGTTGTTTTGACTGGTGGCGCCACGGCCAACTGAATTTTCAGTTGCAGGTAGTTTGCAACTTTACGTTCGGTTGGCGCTGGCACTGCTGGTCGGGGTGGTTGCCAGCAAGTATATGAAAATTAAATAGTTATCAATTTCACCACCTGAACAGATAAAATGGCCTCCATTCCATCGGCACACAGCTTAAGGCGACTACAGCACCTAAATTACGATTGTATGATGCGTAGATAAGCATGACGCACTACATTAAATCAAAGAAAAAAATACTACGGTAATATTCAGGACATAAACTAGATAAGTAGTTTGCTGAAAACATGATTCAGCACTTTTGGTTCGATAGAAAAAGCTCACAAAGTCACCTCTAAATACCAATATTGTGTATCTTTTAAGCTGTAAAACCGATAGTAAAATGCACACAAGAACTTGAATTTGCTATCAAAATGTTCGTGATTGAACACTCTCGATAAGAGGTTAACGCATTTATCGATTTAAGCTGTTTACCTTTCCATAAATCTCATTTTTCTAACTTTCGAACATGTTTTTACGCACGCGCGCTTTCATAGTCCGTAAACTTCGTGTATCGACACTGTTCGCACTGGGGCCCTGTTGAGAGACGGAGATGGCACTATCCCTATGTGTGCTGCCTTTATCGGGTGCTGTAGTCGCCTTAAGTTACAGAATCGGGGCCCAGGGCTCCAAATCAGTGCTCGAGGAATCACATTCCCTTACCTACATTATAATTAGCAGGAATGACAGGACACACAATGTGCTCAGTTGATCAAAGTTTGATTAGGTCTGATAATTGGACTCCTAATCTACCTACTTTGTTATGAGGTTCTAGCGAGGACTCCATATTAAGAACCCCTTAATAAAGAGACCACGCTAGAATAGGTAGATTAGGATTAGATAATCTACATTGTCATGGTAGACAGATTGAAAGTAAATGTCAAGAAACCTCAAACGTGAGTTGATGATTCTAAAGGAAAACGGTAATCTTTAATAGTTTCGTCACCAGCCATTCACATATATTTTCTTGTTCGGTGTACGACAGATTCTGTTTAAGACAGATAAGACAGATTCTTGATATGACGGATTCGTAATACGACAGAAATTTAACAGTCTGAACAATGTTGTTTATTGCCCTTGTTCGGTATAGGTTTTTATTTTCTACAGCAAAATTATAGTGATGCCCAGCATGCAATAGTACGGTCTTTCCCTTTTTCTTTTAATCAATAAATGCAGAAGGTTAGCACTCATGTGACACTAACTAACAAATTACGCATGAAATACTTGTGTTTCCGTACTAAAGTAGAATGAGATTTTATACCTTGGTACTTATAAGTTAAATGATATTATAAAGCGTGTATTCTTTTCTTTTTTTTTCGCCCGGGACTTCGTTACCGTGGGAATTTGAGACATTATTTAGCCCATATCAATCGCTGATAACAGAGCTTACTAATTGGTGAAGGAACTTTAAGAATCGGTGTAGTAGTTCCAGAGATAACTTCTTACGAACAAATTCACTAACTCGTTACTTATAAAACTAACTCTATAATATTCGTTTTCGATAAGTACAATCGAAGACAGGTCAGTGCCCCTCGGTGGGTACGTATTTGATGGGCTGGCTATCAGGACGACAGAATCTATTATCTTCATGGATTGTTTAATGTATTGATATTTGTGGTTAAGAATGTACTATGTCTATTTATTAATACAAATACAAACTATATCTCACATTTTCCGAAGAGGGTGCGGATTTACCTTTCTGGCAAGGCTTGCTATATTTTTTAGATTTAAGGCAATTAAGTAGGGAAAAAATCACCATAATAAAAAAGGCATCTACAGGGTGTAAGGACAGCTTAGCAAATACTTAAACGGTATAATCTTTCCATAAGTATCATATTTATTTTTTCCCATAAATTATTTTTAAGCTATTGCATAGATTCTATCGCGGGCCTTGAGCGCGGGGACCGAATCCAGAAATTCCGTAACGAAAAAACCTAACGCTCCCCACTCCGACGGGCACGGAGGTGTGGCTTGAAGGCCGTGCATCGTCTAACGTCGTTTCAGTTCGGCAGTCTTCGACACGGTGTTTGTGTGCGTGCAAAAATAATAATAATAATAATATAATAATAATCTCAACCCAATAGCCCAGTTTCCTTTCTTTCCATTCCTTTCAATAGTCCTGCACTAACCGGGGGTTGTCTTTGGGTGCATTTCTATAATGCATACAGAGATAACTGCCGGTTGGTGTCACATTACTAAATTAAATTGTCTAACGGGCCTCTACGTGTTGGCTTCGGCCCCACGCACGCCTTCCAAAGGTCCGGGACGTAATTGCCCGTGATTCAAGGATCTAGACAAACATAATAATAATATAATAATAATAATAAAATGAAGTTGCTCCGATCCGGACGAAAATCGGTATCTGGGGGGTTTGGGGGTCGATGATTCCGAATATCGGGTCACTTTTTCGATTCCACCATTTTCCAAGATGGCCGCCATACAAGGAGTGGTGAGGCGAGGCCGCAGGCCGAGCCGAACCACGACGCCACGCTGCGAGGCGAGGCCGTAGGCCGAGGCGAGCTGCGTAAAAAGCGAGGCCAAAGGCCGAGCTCCGCGTAGGGCGTAGCCCGGAGCGTCCCCCCCCCAAATCCAAGATGGCCAAGCATATTACCCGCCGACCGCCATCCGAAAATTTCATATCCGCCATCTTGGATTTTAGTTGGGGGAATCGTGACGCGAAGGGCAAAGCCCGGAGCGTCTCGATTCCCCCCACCGAAAATCCAAGATGGCGGATATGAAATTTTCGGGCATACTGACATGGGTGTCGTTTAATAGGTTTTCGGGGGTTCTGATTCCGAAAATGACATCCATTTTGAAATCCAAGATGGCGGACATGTATTTTTTGCAAAAAACCGTCATGGGTGTCGTTTAATAGGTTTTCGAGGGTGCTGATTGCGAAAATAACATCCATTTTAAAATCCAAGATGGCGGCCGTAAAAAACAAAAAAAATGGTAAACTTTTTTGAAATTTTTACATAGCATTTTGTATCAACTTATGCAATTATAATTAAAAGTAGAGGGCTACTTTTAATTATAATTGCATAAGTTGATACAAAATGCTATGCAATAGCTTTACCGCGGCAGTCCCCGAGTGCCACACGTCTAATTTTTTTTCATATATTTTTCATATTCATAAATTATTTTTTCCCGGAAACGTCATGTTAAGGAGTTTTTATTGTTTACCTACTTTGGCGCTACGCAACGTATCGCGAAACCGCTCCCCGCGCGCGATCCCCTGCGCCGCGTTGCTGTCGGAGTGCTGGTTTTAGTGTTTTACGTTGCTATGATTGTTTTTTATTGCAAAATGGAGTGTATTCGATTAAATAATAATAAATGTAAGCAGACAATTTTAAAAAAACATGAAAAAAATGAAAATTTTCCGGAGAAAAGTTCCACTGGAAAATCATTCAGAATGATTGTCTGAGTCCAAGGTTTAAGTTTTTGTTTTACACCCTGTATATCATTTTAGATTACACATAAATACGTCTGCGGATGGCTGCAGTAAGCTGCTAAAAAGTAATCTGGCAGCGAAAAAAATTAACTTGCGACCTTCGATCAAGTATAAAAAACTAGATACACAATCCACAACAAAAAAGCGTCCTCACTAAATGACCGCCCACTTGACGTTTTGGGTTGTCTTTTCGTTCAGTAGCACTCGGGCGTTCCGAGAGAACGTATTGTAGTTTGGTCACTATTTTGTTTCATTTTGTATGGAACTGTGTATCTAGTTTTTTATAATTGATCGAAGCTTGCGACTATTCATTTTACTCAAGTGATAAAAATACGGCTTCATAAAATCGAAAAGTGACTGCTATATAATGGTTGCAAAAGGTAGCAAAATTAAATATAATAAAAGAGGCAATCAAATCATAAATGGGATAAACTAGTAGCACAAGAAATTAAGGTAGGTATGAAATGTCGTCATTCAAATGTTTCCAATTTTTAGTCCTAAATTTTTTTTAAAACGCGGAAAGAAAAATAACAGGACAACAACTGACATATTGCCATCGGTCATTAATTTTATGATATGTAAAAACATAATAAAACAAAGTAAAGGTAAAAAACATAATATATTCGCGGATTGTGACCCATGTTTGTATTAAATTATGTGTTAAGGTGTTTTTATTTATGACATTGTGTTCTTATCTTGGAAAAAAAAATCTCACACCTCTGTTGAAACGAGCTTTTTATTCTAGTGATTTAATACATTAATCTTACAAATAGAGAAAGATGTAAAAAATAGTAGGAATGTTTAATAACTCTAAAATTAAAAATGTTGTGTAACCTCCGATATATATCGCTAATAACTCTTATATAGCAAAATCAATTTTGATAAAATATAGATAGATAAGAAACATTTTCTTTACGTCAGCTTTCAAACAAACCGCATCGAAATCGGTCAATTCATTTAGGAGTTACGATACTTCAGACAGATTTAAGACACACAGTTACACCCTTTTTTTTCGTGGTTACCCAAACGAAAAAAAAACTTTGATCTCCCATACAAAATGCGCTATATGCTGATGAAGTTTGTATGGGAACTCAAAATTATTTTTTCGTATTTTGACCTATGTTTCTTGGGAAAGTTGTTCAGTTTTATGGACTGATTAACCACCCGAGAGGTTGAAAGAGATTTACCTAAAGCCCTGTATAAATAAAACTGAAGGTCCTTACTCACAGACTCATCAATGCCCAGCCCAAACCCTAAGTGATAGAAAACTGAAATTTGGCCCAAAGTTTTCTTTTATAACTTAAGCCAGCCATTCTCAAAGTGTGCTCCGCGGAACCCTAGGGTTCCGCAAGGCCTCTGAGGGGGCTCCGCGAATAAACTAAAATAATAGTAGGTACTGAAATTCATAATTTCTGTACCTACTATTATTTATGTATTCATGTATAAAATAAAAAAACTTATTTTTCTATCTATCTAAATTTAATACTTCAGCTAGGAGCTTGACCAATAGTTGAACTGAACTATTTATTAATTAGTTAAGGGCCAAATACGTATTTAGTGTTCCAAAAGGGGTCCGTTACCAAAAAAGTTTGAGAACCGCTGACTTAAGCAAATAAGGAAGAAGGATTTTCCGAATTTAATATTTCTCATGCAAGCATTTTTTATTTTATTATAAGATAGGTTAACTCTTGACCTCAATCTTGACCATAAAGGTCAAAGATGAGGTCGACGATGGAGCGAGTTAACCCAGAAAATGCCTATAAAGGCACCGGTACTCCCACGCACCGACGCAATAAAAGAACTCGAGTCATATAAGTCTTTTAAAATCAGCTGGAGTCGGTTGTCTTTCAGTCTTTTGAAAACAACTCGAGTCGTTTTAGTTTTTAGTCTTTTAATAAAACGACTAAGTCTTACTAACAAAAACTCGAACCTTCAGTCTTAATTTTAGAGTCGAGTCCTGTAAGATAGAGGCGAGTCTTTTAAATAAGCCTTAAAAGACTAAGTCTCTTTCATCTGTAATGTTAACATCCTTAATGAACGAATGTCTTTGTATGTATTAAATGAAACTTATTTCAAGTAACATCCTGAATGTTCTAAGAAATGAAACTATTTTAATTTTAATTTTAAGTTCAGTTTTAGTGGATTGATGTATCCTTTTGCGCTAACTAATTTAAAACCGACGCTCTATCAAGACAACCAAGTTATTGGCCATTTGGCGGTTTGAAAACTCTGACATCAAGGTTAGTCAAGTTCACCACATACATTAATATTTCTGACCGTGTGGTGATCGGTAGAGAATAACACCATCCCATCTCTTTCCGTGGGTGACGTAAGAGGCGACTAAGGAAACACAAATAAGACCTGCCTCCTAGTAATCCATCCCAGGCAACGACATTTAATTTTTTTCTGAATCTGAGGTGTCGCTCTATGGTCTCATGCGGTGTGGTAGGCTCTGTAAAGGACCGTCTGATTCGCGACCACCCTCCTACCGAAGTCAGACGCCAAACAGCTTGCTGTGTTCCTTCGGTGCGTGGGAGTACCTACCAGTGCCTTTATAGGCATTTTCTGTGTCAACTCGCTCCATCGTCGACCTCATCTTTGACCTTATGGTCAAGATTGAGGTCAAGAGTTTACCCATCTTATAATATAATTTAAAAAAAAACGTTCATGCCTATAATCCCTATCGGGGTAGGTAGAGTACGTTTGACATAACTTCTGAGGGTTATTAGATGAAACATAAAACATGAAACAAGTTCACCGCATATTTGATTATACTTACACAGTAAGGAAGCACGCTCTACATTTTCAACATCTGTGCTCCTGACCTATAAACATCCATTTAGAACTAAACTGACAAACCTTAGCCTCCGGATATTGATCCCTACAACTTATGTACTTGTTCCAAGTTAGCCCGTGAGTTGGTAAAACGGTTACAACATAGATTATGTCGGAAAAGTCTGTTAGCTGTATAACAGAGAGTACAAATGTGTTTCGTTAATGCGACAAAGGTCTACGAGGCATGGTTGTCAAAGTTTATTTTGACTCAGAAATGTTTGATAGTTTTAAGGCGATTACAGCACCTAAATTACGATTTTGTGATGCGTAGATAAGCATGACGCACTGCATTAAATCGAAGAAAAAAAATACTACTGTAATATTCAGGACATAAACTAGATAAGTAGTTTGCTAAAAACAAGATTCAGCACTTTTGGTTCGATAAAAAAAGCTCACAAAGTCACCTCTAAATATCAATATTGTGTATCTTTTAAGCTGTAAAAACGATAGTAAAATGCACACAAGAACTTGAATTTGCTATCAAAATGTTCGTGATTGAACACTCTCGATAAGTAGTTAACGCATCTTTCGATTTAAGCTGTTACCTTTCCATAAATCTCATTTTTCTAATTTTCGAACATGTTTTACGCACGCACGCTTTCATACTCCGTAAACTTCGTGTATCGACACTGTTCGCACTGCCGGCTCAGGCCTGTTGAGAGACGGAGATGGCACTATTCCTATGTATGCTGCCTTTACCGGGTGCAGTAGTCGCCTTAAGGACAGTGACACGTGACACAGATTAATCAATAGTTATTACGTAACAGATACATCACTCCCATACAAAAGCGAAAATACCTACGCTATAATAGCCTACAAAATCTTAATAATAATATCTGCTGCTCGCAGTGAAAAGAAATGTACCATAAGCACGCGCATAAAGGGTCGAGATTGCGTTGCCCGCCGTGCGACCCACAAGCGCGTCATCGCTCGAATACGGTACGGTTACCTTGATGATTATTGTAATAAAACGAATGTGGGAAAATAATCATATTTTTTATTTTTTTACTAAAGATGTCTGAGTTTTGTTAAATGATTTATAATTTTTTATCTTGTCTAAATTGTAGGTTCTTCAATTTTATCATTGCAAATGATATCCTGAATCACGTAAACAATTTTTATAAATTAATAATCATGAGGAAAACTGGAGCAAAGCGGAGGAAATCAAATATTTTAAACATTTGCAACACGATGCTACCAGACCAATTCATTATGACATTGTCAAAACTATTTAATAATGCTTTTTCTAATGATTCGATATAATTATTAAACGTTTCTGGTGGGACTTTTAGTCCACCATAAAAATGAAAATTTTTCATTAGTGTTTTTTACTTTGATACCCAGCCACTGCACAATAAATAAGTGGTTTTGGCATTTTGACGAGTAATCGCAGGAAAAACGAGCGGTGCGAGTGGCGGGCGTGTTGCGCCCCTGTGTCGGTCGGTTGTATCGTCGGCGATACGCCGAGCGGTAGGCGTATAGCGCGTGTCCTTGAGCGAGTGACGGAGGCCTGACAATGATTTCTATTGATAACTTAGTAAATAAGTATATCAAAACAAATTGAGTAGTCTAGGGAAACCAGGGAAATAAATGAATACATTTTTTTTCCTGATTATTATAAATTAGTTAGCGAAACTATAGGGGGTGATTCTCCCCATGTCTGTCGCAGAACCGACGAGCGTTGGAGTAGACAGGTTCTCAAATGGAGACCACGTCTTGGCAAACGTAGTGTAGAACGCCCCCCAGCCAGATGGTCAGATGACCTAAAGAAGATACCGGGTAGTGGCTGGATGAAAACAGCGGAGGATCGTGTAGAGTGGCGCACCTTGGGGGAGGCCTATGTTCAGCAGTGGACTGCAATAGGCTGATATGAAAGAACCCATTTGAAATTCTCAATAAAATAATGAATCAGCTGATCGCAATTTGTAAGGAGAATCGATTTGAGAAAGTTGTTCGGTTGTGTAGACTGGTTTACATCATAAAAGAAAGTGGCGCTCCGCGTTCGTCTGTCTGTTTTTCGGCTAACTTTTTTCGAAACCACGGATTTTGAAATGGTTTTCACCATCAGGTGGATATTTTTTTCCGAAAAGTATACAACATTTTAACTAACCGCGTGAAGCAGGAGCTAGTAATGATATAATTCGATGTTGCTTGCGGAAAGAAAGTCACAAATAATTTTAGGGAAAATGGTCAGCGCGAAAAGGACTTGAACTCACAACCCCAGGATTAGATATTTTACCAGGATCAGTTTTTTTTTAAATCATAAGATGGGTTAACTCTTGACCTCAATAATCTTGACCATAAGATCAAAGATGAGGTCGACGATGGAGCGAGTTAACCCAGAAAATGCCTATAACGGCACTGGTACTCCCACGCACGGACGGAACACAGCAAGCTGTTTGGCGTCGGGCTTCGGTAGGAGACCGGTGCTCTAACTAACTGAGCTATCGGGCTCCAAATTTAGCGACAAATTTTCTCATTCCCTTACAAGAAAGATAATTGTAATCTTTGATACCACCAATCGACCACTAGGTACTCAAAGGTGTACTTTAGCCATGACCCATTTTTAAATATGAACTGATTTTTCCACTAAATAATCTCAAATATCTTTCGGAGAAAAGTCACGGACAGATGAAATTTCATTAAAACCGACATTTAAAGGTTTTCCAATCGACCTCAAAAACAGCAGGAAATAAATGGTGAAAATAAAACGGTTTTTTAATTAAATTTGACGGCCACAACATATTGTAGGTGGTCACACAGTTGCCACAAATAAAATAAAATTCTGTAACAAAATGTCCTATCGTAAAATTTTATGTTAACTTTCTGGTTTGAGATCGACTTTTGAGGCCCTTTTCCGATAGTAACGTTCTGAAAAACCATTAAAGGTACAATACAAAGTATAAATAGTGTAGGACGAAAATTTGCCAATTAAACAAATTTCAACGAGGAAAAAAAATCCTGTCTACGTAAACAACTGATCATGATCAATCACCATACAGACAGTTAAAACTATAATAATTTAGAAAGTTTTATATTTTCAACCTTATTTACAGAATTAATAGAATCCACATTAACAAAAGCTACGTCTCAACAAATTAAACCCGTGCCAAAAGGGTCCTTAAATACATATAAAGTGAATCGTTTATTTGAGAAACCCCATAAGTCACTTTTTCAACGAGGTTGATTTTTAATGGTACAAGTGGAATAATCGAATTTTTCTACATGTAATCATTTTAACCGATACTGACATTACTATTTTATTGGATTTTTGAATAATAAATATGCTCAGTTTTTTCAAAAAAAGATTTTTTATGTTTTTAAAATCATCCGATGATTCTGACTTATGGGGTTTCTCAAATAAACGATTCAAGTTACATAAATCATCCAAATAAAGTTAGTACTACTAAAGTTTTATTTGTTAACATGGATTTTAGAACTCGGGAAATATGTAAATCGAGACGAATGTTGGGCAGATTAACTGTCATAAATTAAGACCATTATTCTGAACTAGCTTTCCGCCCGCGGCTCCGCCCGCGTGGACTACAGGTTATATCGTGCCCAACTATGGGATAAAATGTAGCCTATGTCCTTTCCCAGGCTCTAATCTATCTCTGTACCAAAATTCATCAAAATCGGTTCAGCGGTTTAGGCGTGAAAAGGTAACAGACAGACAGACAGACAGACAGAGTTACTTTCGCATTTATAATATTAGTAGGGACTAGTAGGGATGATTTCCCAACGGAATTTCCCTCAAGAAAATTGTATTTTTTTTATATAAAACAAAATATATTTGCTACGTATAAATTAAATTATTAATTCTAACATACTTAATTTTGCAACGCAAACAACAAATTCCAATCCAATTTTTTCAAATTGAATTTAGCTTATGTTTGATGTATAAATAAAAATCATGAAAACAGTCCAAAAACTCTCTCGGCCATTTGAACCGGATCGATCGGTCCACTGCTCAATCTATTTGTTCTATTTTTCTTATACTGTGTCTTGTATAACTTAAATTTATGTAATACACACACCAACACGGTCTAGGGATATTGCAAGATTTTTCATACAAAAGAGGTCTGTTTGAAAAGCTATAATAGCATACTCGAGATACATGGAGGGTATAATTTTCAGACGAGCAAGTGCTAAACCTGAATTTATAATTCTAGTCAATAAATTTTGTTTTACTTTTAATGTGTGAAAACGTGACGAAAATGAAAAAATAAATTTCGTAAATCCCACCATTTTCATACAAAAAGCAGGCAAAAAGTGCATTTTTGTTTTCGTTTCCGTCACGTTTTTACAAATTTCAAGTAAAACAAAATGTATTGACTAGAATTTAAAATTCAGGTTTAGCACTTGCTTGTCTGAAAATTATAGCCCTCCATGTATCTCCAGTATGCTTTTATAGCTTCTCAAACAGACCTCTTTTGTATGAAAAATCGTGCAATATCCCTAGACCATGTTGATGTGTATAAAAGAATAAATCCAACACCACAGCTGATGAACCTAGCTACTCAACCTAATCGTTTGGCACACGCTCTTCCTAACACCCTGTTAAGTTTATTTGCCGAACTGTTGCTACTACAAGAGTATCGATTGTTCGGTGCATTGATTGTTGAAACCGAACTATCGCAACTAAAAAGTTTCAGTAGTTCGGTCAACCGGCACTCCTAGTAATCCATCTTAGGCAACGACACCTCAGTTTGTTTTGAATCTGAGGTGGTGTCCTATGGTCTCATGCGGTGTGGTAGGCGTCTGGTTCGCGACCACCCTCCTACCGAATTCCGACACCAAACAGCTTGCTGTGTTCAATCGGTGCGTGGGAGTACCAGTGCCTTAATTGGCATTTTCTGGGTTAACTCGCTCCATCATCTATGACCTGGGTTAAGATTGGGGTCAATAGTTAACCCGTCTCATAATAAAAAAAGGAATACATACATATTATGTTACTGTAAAAGCCCGAACTAAAGTAAATCTTAATATTTACCACAGTAAAACCTAAGATTTATTAACATGAGTTGGTAAATGTATGGACTTAACCAATGTGCCACTGACCTTTGTTCAATTGCGACAGACGGAACTGCGACAACTAGGTTTGTTAGTAGCCTAACCTAACCAACCTTTGACGCACGAGCCGAACGAGCGAAGTGAGCGTACTCGCTAAAAGTTAAAACGCACGCAGCGCACGTCGTGTGCGTGGTAAAAGTTCGAAATGAAAAACGATTACAAAACAGTTAGGACTTTTACCACGTAGGTCTGGCTTTTACAGTAACACATTGTACATTGAAAATATATGCCCTCTTATCAGCCCATATACGTCCCCACCGAGGGGCACGGGCCTCGCTTCGAAACACGAAGGGGATTTAGGCCATAGTTCACCACGCTGCTGGCCCAATGCGGGTTGGCGGACCGCTCGTCTTTCGAAAATGAATTTTCTTGGATGGGAGGATTTCATCACGATGTTTTCCTTCACCGTTGAGCAAGTGATAATTAGAACCAGGATTTGAACCCATGACCTTCGGATTACAAGTCTGGCTCATTGCCAACTGGGCTATCGCCGCTTCTCTATATGCCCTTTTGTATCCAGCATACTTGGTAACTCTTCAAGCAGTAACAGATTACTTCGCATAACCGAAGTTCACATTTCTGATTTGATCCCTTGGGACGACTCTGAACGTAGTTATATCCACTGCCCTTTCCGTGACCCTATGTGACGTTAGCTTAGCCTTAGATTAAAAAAATGTCTGAAAAGATATTATACAATTCAATTTCGCAAACATGGTCTCAGCAGAATTAGGAGTAATAATTTTATCACGAAATAACGCAGATGACATTTGTTTTCAGTTTAAGAAGTATATAAAGTAGGTAATCGGTGCCACAGACAGACACACTTAGCGGTCAATATCTTTGCGTCAAACGTGAAAACTACCTTCCTCTGAAAAAAGTAAAATAACACCTTTTTTACTCAATCGTAGGCTGATAAGTCAAAATGTCAGAAGAATAAAATTTTATATCATGGCAATCTGCGTGGTACAAGAAAGAATTTAAATCTTTTGCAAAATCAAACAATGACATCTATTTTTAGTAACAAAGGTGTTCGACTAAATGGCAAGGTTGTCGAGTAAAACAGGACATCACTTGGCTTTTCGAAGTTTATTAAATTAAATTAGTTGTTTGATCAATTTCAATCTTTATAAAATTGAAACTCGCTGACTCATCAACTCTGAAATTTTACACAAAGGGGAACCTTACTGTGTAAGTAACGGTGTAGACAAGGAATAAGGAAGGATTTTAAGGAATTCCTACGGGAACGAAGTCCCGGGCATCCTGTAGTACCTAGTAAAAGTGTTCGTAACATCTGGTATTTGTCAGAGTTTTACACCGGCAATAGGATTGGCATAACTCTATTTTTACCGACTTCAAAAAAGGAGGAGGTTCTATGTTCGACTGTACGTATTATTTTAATTTTTTATGTGTTCACCGATTTCTCCGCCAATTATGGACCAATTTTCAATTATTATTTTTTTGGAAGAGTTTATTCTAGAGGTGGTCCCATATAAATTTTATCGAAAATGACTCAGCTCTTTTAAAAAAATCAACAAAAACAAAAAATAACTACAAACCCGAACATCATCTAAATAAATGTGTGACATTTTCGTTTCTGGTTATCTGCTAATAGGCATTGTAGTCTGCAAAAAATACTGGTTATCTACTTTGTGTGAACTGTTGTTGGGATTGAAGTCGGTGACTCATACTTTTTTAACGTGGAAAATAATGTAGCATTTCTTTGATTTAGGCTGACTATAATTGAAGCAATTATTTTTTCATAGTCACACAATAATTGCTTCATAGTCAAGTGCTGATATCGTGTTTCCTTCGTGTTTTCAATTAAGTTATTTATTATTGTTTTTTATTTAATTCTGATACTTTGATAATATTTCTGTACAGAGCATTAGATATAGCATTCATTTTACTAGAGTAAGGCCAAAAATGTGTGGTAGAATTTCACGGGAATCCTACTTTTAGGGTTCCGTACCTCAAAAGGAAAAAACGGAACCCTTATAGGATCACTTTGTTGTCCGTCTGTCCGTCCGTCCGTCCGTCTGTCAAGACCCTTTTTCTCAGGAACGCGTGGAGGTATGAAGCTGAAATTTATATCAATTACTCAGGTCTACTGTCCCTTGAAGCTGTGAAAAAATCAAACTTCTAAGCCAACGCAATCAAAAGATACAGCCGTTTATGCCGCAAATTTCCGAAAATTTTCGACACTCGCAAAGGAATCAAAACCTACAGGGTACTTCCCGTGAACTCAGAATCTTGAAATTTGGTGCGAAGCAACGTCTTATAGCACAGATAAAGGAAAAATTGCGATAACCGTAAATTTTTAATTACATCATTTAATAAAAATATTTTTAATAATTTTAAACTTACTACCCCTTTCCTTATGAACGCGTAGAGGTATTAAATTGAAATTCATATTCAATACTCAGGTCTATAATACCTTTAAGTTAGGTTTGTACGGAACCCTCGGTGCGCGAGTCCGACTCGCACTTGGCCGGTTTTTTTGACATCTAATTGCTGGGAAACCTAACGAGAATTCCCAAATGATGTGTTCTAGAAAAGTCGTGCTGATAACGAACGATTGTAGAATAGAGCTTATTTCAGGGGAGCGCGGCGTACTTAATTATTTATTAATGTCTTTATAGTACTCTCGGCCGTGGAAATTCAAATTACGAAAAAGGTTACTGTTATTCAAATGTTATTTACTATATGTCCTTTAAAAAAAGATTATTTCCTACTGAGAACTTATATGCAATTTGTAAACTGCACTCTGTAAGGAAATTATATATTGTGCTCTCGATTATAAAAAAGCACAAATCCCTACCATACGATGCCTCCCCGGTAACCTAGAGACGAAAGGATATTGTTGCTAGAGTCCCAAAAACCAAAACCATGTTTGCTAGAGCTCAATATAATTCACAGTCGGCTTATCTATATAATAAAATAAATAAACAAATATATATATATATATATATATATATATACGACAAAAGCTATAGACAATGCAAAAAACTTTTAGTCAAATGGACGCAGCTTAAAAGTTATCATGAAACAGAGTCCTTACTGGAACATATAGTTTAAAACTTCGTTGCTTACCAGATAAGTAAATATAATAAAGGTGTACTTGAATAAAATAATAATAATAACAAAACAACAACATCGACACATTCATAAACACCACACACATACACACCCATAGACACACACACACACACACACACACACACACACGCACACACGCACACACATTTATTCATAATCAAGCCATCTCTTTCGTGGGCGAAGGTGTTATTGTTAGTATAATGTAAGTTAAATATGCTAGATTAGATAAGGAAGTAGTGTTAAAATTGTTTTTATTTACAAAATACCTATAACATATAAATGTTTAAAATAGCAGATATCAGTATGGAAGAACGGTTCCTCCTAACAAAGGCTTAACAGCTTACAAGGAGGTACAGTCAAGAGCAGGCCACGTTTTACACTACCAGTTTAAGCTGAGCTCTGGTTTATACTGCGCGCCATACAATGCATGGCTGGTCCGAAGTCCAAAGTGTCAAGCTTGACGTGCTCTTGAGTGTACCAACCACTATGTAACATTAGCTATTAAGCATGTTGAAAATATTTTTTTTTTATTTTTTTTTTATATAGGCCATTGTAATAATAAAACCCAAGTCTTACAGATCACAATCGGCCATAGTCCGCCTATTGATTGTTTAGTCACTTTTTTTTTCGATGTTACCGTACTTACCTATTGTCTTGTTTTACAGCTTTGTTCGATTACGACCATGGAAAGTATGGCCACACAGTTATTTAAGATCAGCTGAAGTCAAGTTATTTTGATCTTTTTTTTGGGTTACCTTTTTTCTACAGCTGTTAGTAGATCCTCGGGTAAAACTTGATATTTTAATACTTCATAAAACGTGGATTTCTGATTCACTTTACAGGCATCCCAAAATTAAATCAATCGCTTCCAATATTGCAGATCGCGAATGTATAAAAAGACATAAATTATTATTGATACTGAAAATGGTCCACTTTCTCAAAATAGTTTTAGTACAGCCGTGGTCATATTTATAAATGTGATCTCTAAATCTAAATGTATGTATGTTGACGGCCGGTTTGGTCGAGTGGTAGTGACGCTGCCTCTTGATCGGCGGGTCCTGGGTTCGATCCCCAGTGGGGGCAAACATTTGTGTGAAAAGCAGATGTTTGTTCTCGGGTCATGGGTGTTTGTGTTTCGTCCCTCGGAACATACATGTGTTCCGAGGGACCCACGACACAAGGGAAAACCTTAGTGTGGGCTTTTGAGTGTGTAGCGTTTATTATTATTATATTATTATTATAAATATGTATGAATGAGTAATATTTCCAAATTAAATAAATATCAGAGAGCGAATTTTTAACTGTTTTTGTACAAAAGTAACTGCTAAGTCAGAGAACCGCATCCAGAGCCTTATATTAAGAGTTGGTGAATGCTACCATTTAACCGTACCGGTCGATTATAAACTGCAGTATTTTTTAATAATTCCTCGAGAAACTTTTTGCATAACCTATAAAAATATCAAAAGACTGGATTACTATCATTATTTTTTATCAGCCTATATAATATACGTCCCCACCGAGGGGCACGGGCCATAGTCCATAGTCCACCACTCTGGTTCAGTGCGGGTTGATGGACCGCATACCTTTCGAAAACGAATTTTCTTTTACGTGCTGGTTTCATCACAATATTTTCCTTCACCACCGAGCAGGTGATATTTAATGAAAAATCCATTATTAATGAATAAGTAAAGTTAGTAAATAAAAAATGTGTTTCTTTCCCTAGGGTTTCAAATCCGTCAAAAGTTCCAAAACTACGAACCCTCCCGTACTTTCAATTGTAAATGAGACCTCTAAAAATAATTTCAGAGTCTGTGGTTTGTGCTGTTATATGAGTAACCGCAAAAACTTTAACTCCAAGCGTGGAGTAAACATTTCAGATTTTAAAAAGTTGTCACGCAAGCCTCTATCGTATTTAACTACTTACATTTTGATCCAACAACTTAAAATTTTAGTATTTGTGTTATTATTTTTTGTTGGAAAGGTGAAAGGATAGGATAGGAAAGGAAAGGCATTCATATTTATGTATAATTTTTTATTAGATTTTGAACCAGTTGGATCTCGTACGGTAAGATAAAAGTAAGCTATATGAACATGGATTTTACCATCTCATGGCTGTTTTTCTGATGTAAAGTATTCGTAAGAACACGACAGTGAAAACATAAATAAACCAAAGTACTATTGCATCTTTTTAGGATGTATTTTTGATACATAAATTGTTATGAAACCCTGAGTTACAAGTGGACTAGTAAATACACCGAGAAAATGAAATGAAAGCACACAAGCTATAATTGAATATGGTTTTAAGATAGCAGTCCCTAGTTTGTAGATGCAAATTAAGTTTGCACCTGCGAAAAGACCGATAAATTAATTTGAATACCAAAGCCAATTCAATGAACCAAAACACTTTTGTTTAAGACTGTACGGTAGTTGGAGGAGCTGTAAAACTTTACAAAACCACAAAATGTTGGCATCTATTTATTGCAATTGCTCATACTACTATGGTATAGGGCATATACATAGAATACTGAGAAAAATTCTAAGTCTAAGACGTAGGTAGAGAACCAAAAACATTATTAGAATTATTTACAGTCAATATGCAACTTCAAAACGTAATTAATGAGTTAAACCAGTAAATTAAGGAATGCCAAATATGTGACTTCTCAGTCAAGTCAAGTCAGCCGGCCAGGGAGCCCACTCAAGAGATAGGTCGACGACATCAAGTACATAGCGGGGGATGGATGGACGTAGCTCAAGACAGGGGGAGATGGCAAAAGATGGAGGAGGCCTTTACCCATAAGGGTAATATTAATATTAGAAGTAAATATAATGATTAACTAATAAATATAATATAATGAATAAATATAAGTAAATGAAATAAATAACTTTATACACCACCTGCATCTGGAGCACGTATTATACGTCAAGTATTCTATATTTAAAAGTAAGCCATTAAAGCTTAAGGGAAATAAAATTGTATGGAACTTCCCTTGGGCATTAATGACATTTAAATATGGAACGCCAACATTTCAACAAAAACTTCTATCAAAAATAATTTCGAAAAAAAAAACCAAAGCTATTGAAGGCTTCCTTGGTCCAAGGAGATTTTAACTATATAATTTGACACATCAAAGAGATTTTACTTTTATGAAAAATATTTAGTATAAAACTTGGCTGTATGTCTTAGCTATTGACTTTCCTTTGCCTACGGAACTATATATTATAAGAAAACGTCGTCGGTGATTTTGGATCTGTGATTTTTACCGCGAATTACTTTTTAATTGTTTGGTAAGCTTTTTTAATAAATCTAAAAAAAAGTCCAGTATGTAGGTAATTCCAGCGACTCTGACATAGAAACGGAGGCTCAAAACATTATTGATGGGATGAATTTATGATTTCTTTTTATTTAACCTCACAGTAGGTGTATAAAGTAGAGTAAGCTCCTCGGGGATAAAAGTGTCTTAGTCTTGGGCAGACTTGAATCCTTCGCTTCATTCAGGATTCTTAACATAACATCTTAATTCCCTCACTACGTTCGGGAATGAACTACAGAATCCTTCATTTCGCTCAGAATTCAATATGCTGCCCGTGACATAATACACTGTTTTATCCCCTTGTTGCTTAATCTACTATTAAATTGGTAACTGCATTATTGCATGCTATATTAATTTGTTACTTACTCACTTATGAATTCTGAAAATATATTTTTTTCGGAACAAATAAAAAGTTTTTTTTTATTTATTTTTAAATATTTGTCTGTGTCTAGTAAAAGGGTAGTCCATAAGAGCGATTAACATAGCTTATTACATTACATTTTCACCCTTAACAACTACCCTCAAAGTGGTCCCTTTAACCAGACACAGTCACATAATATATTAAGAATATATCTGTTATAATTATAAATATAATGTCGTCTTAATCGTATCATTTACGACTTTGGATCTCTAGCGGATTATTTCGTTTCGAATCCGATCTCTCAAAGAAACACCAAGCTTAGCTCTTTTCATAGCTCGCTTAGCGCCGCTGAGCAACTTAAGGCATTACAATTAAAACAATACACGCCAATATCCCTATTCGTGTATTTATTTGTGAATATCCCTCACGTGGGTAATGCCTTCAGTTGATCAGCTTTAATCATTTTAAAAATACATTCAAACTTTTTCTTAGCCCCTAAAAAAGGCCTTTTTATAATTCGAACGGCACGGCAATTCAAAATTTGAATTACCATTGCCTCCTATGTTCTCAGCTTCTAGTATTACTATTACATAGGCGGCAACAGTAATAAAAATTTTGCCGTGCTGTTTTCGAATTATAATAAAGGCCCATAGGATCCAAGCTACGCCCTTTAGCCAAGCTGACTCATAAATCAAAAATATCTAAAAAAGGAAGAAAAGAAAAGGTGCGCCATGACAATGTAGCTTATAAAGGAGGATAAGTGTTTGGGAAATTTAATTATGAAACACCTGAGAGTGACGAGGCTCCATTACACGGATTACTCCACATTTGTTTAAGTACTTACACAATATTGTATGAGGTTCTGTGTTTGAGTGTTTTAATTAAAAATACCGTCCTACTAATTACCTGTATCAAGCTTCTAATTGGACTTCAATTAAAAGTTTTGAAACCTTTTTTGTAATAATTGATCGACAGGTCCTGGGCTCGATTCTCAGTCGGGGAAAATGCACATTATGTAAAAACCACATGTTTGTTCACGGGTCATGGTTGTTCGTCTGTATTTGTACTCGTATGTTCCAAGGGACCCACCACACAAGGGGAAACTTTAGTGTTTGTCTTTGATTGTGTAGCGTTTATTTGTTTATTTTAACAAAAAAGGAAAATATTGGTGAATAATGAAAAAATCCTGCTTCCTTAATTTAATTGAAAATAATCAAATATTATATCGTCTTTACTTTTCAATAATAATTTTAAAGTTGTGGTAACACCTGTACAAATTCTCAAAACACTTTTCCGCTTTTTCTCAAATTCTATTAAAAAAAGATTTGAAATGTTATTCTTTCAAGACTCACCAATTAATTTACTTCCTTTTTCATCCTCTTCCCTCTATCTACTTAATAATCAATCATCTGCCCAGTAACCTTTTACAGCCCAGTGCATAAATGTAAATTACGTTCTGAAACCGCATTATTGCAAAATGCTCTATAGTAAGTGGCTACACGGCCCTACCATTACAGAACAGAACGTTGGCTACGCTACAGTCGAATCCTAGCTTTCGAGAGGGTCGGGCGAGCGATCGCGTTTGAGAACGCACCTCTCCGCGCGCTACGAAAGCTCTTTATTCAAAAATTCGAAAAAACCAATGTGCCGTTCTAAATTCGAAGTGATTTAACTTTTTAATTTAGGTTCTTTTTAGTGCAATAAGGATTGTGTTTAACGATATGATTTGAAAAAAAATATATATAGTTTTCGAAAACTTAGTTTTAAAGTAAGTAATTAAAGATAAAAATTTTACTTTCTGTGACAATGTGGTTTTATGCCGAGTGGAAAGTGAATGTTTAAAATAAACTGGCCTGAGTAAGTACTTAGATTACTTCGTATTAATAATTTGTATTAGTTATACTTAAGAATTTTACGATAAATTGATTACTGTTCTGCGATCTTATTCTCCACTAATTACAATTTTGTTTATTCGAAAAATTAAGTAGATACAAGTAATCAAAAAAAGCTTTAACATAAAACATTATTTTACATATTCAAAAGTTTGGCTCAAATAGTTACGTCAATATTTTTCTTAAATACTTTGACAAAGTTATTCTTAACTAAGAAAAAAAGTTGTATACAAAATGTATTTCAAAATACGTTATAATAATAAGATTTGAAACGTGCTTTTTAAATTTTCTTCAATTACTTTATTCAAATTTTCTGAATAGAAGCAGTTTAATAATCAGCGCCTGCTTAAAGTCTCACATATAAAACACTTTCAACAAAATAAAGGAAATGTATTCCGACAGTTTATTCCTCCGCAATTGATTTGAAAATCGAACAGATGTTTTAGCTGTGTGTTCTATTATTGAAATCATTCGAAACCCGGATTCGAATAGCAAGGTTCGGTCACAGATGTTCCGCATTCCCTATTTTATCATCCAACAAAACGATCAATGGGAAAAGATTTCAGGGAAAAATACGTAACATTTTTTCATCAATGGATGAATGGTAAATTAACGCCTTTATATTTTACTCCGGATTTTATTTACTGTGATTAGATATGTACACTCGGCAGCATATCGGGCTACATATGTTGACCTTTACGTCGCCCATAACTCGCTCGAAATAGCGCCGGCTCTCATAGTGCAAATGGGTAACTTGACATGCAGTGCTGCTGTCTGTACCTATATACAGGTGAAAAAAACCTAGCTATATTCAAAATCCTAAACCAGTACCTATCACTTACAGAACACTTTTTTTTTTGGTTATATTTTTTTTTATAAACGTAGACACCACTCGAGTGCACCCCCCGAGCGCTACCCGCACCCCTCGTGTGCCTGGTGTAGAAGTAATGTCTACGTTTAGGCAAAAAATGAACTATTCCCATTGAAAAAAAATTTTTTTTCCTAAATGTGTTCTTTGAGTGGTACTGGTTCAGGATTTTGAATATAGCTAGGAGGTTTTTAATCACCGTGTATACTTAAATAGGGAAAAGTTGTAACTTGTGTTAGTTATCTTTCTTGTAAGTAGGTAACATTTTCGTTGTATTGGATTTTCGTTTGATAAATAAAAACCCTTTTAGGGTTCTGTAGTCAACTACGAACTACAAACCTTAGGCCGGTTGATTGTCTGAGATTTTTCCGAAAGAAAATTTCTTGCACAAAACTATTTTGGTATGGTCATGAATTTTTAATCAACGCAACATAGTGGCTTCCTTGTAAAAAAAAATTGGCTTCCTTGTAAAAGAAGGCTGATCGATTTTTATCCTACTGCCTACTGTTTGGAGTGTCATTAGATAGCTTTTTCAAACATAACAGGATCCATTTACAAGACTCAAGAGATATTTTTGTAAGACTCAAATGTCAACCCTTCTACCAGCTAAACAGATTTTAGTAAAAATATGAGAAAATTCATCGTGGTAGCTTAAATAAGGAAATTAAAAGTAAACTATCACACGCAAGTTGATGGCTATAAGTTGGCTTTTCAAATTAACGAGTAATATGGTCAATCAAGTAATGTATACTTTGACTTATTTAAAGTAACATCCTGAATGTTCTATAATAAAATAATTCAAATTTGAATAATAAAATGTATTTTTTTCAACTACGGAACCCTACATTTCACAGAAAATATATAAGAATTTTGGCACTCAATAAAGAGTAACTGATGTGACAGGCATGTCAAGAACCCTGTTCAGAGTATTCACTTTATTAAATATAATAGGCCTTATATATCCATGTATAGCTTTATATAGACAGCTATTCGTATTTTTTAAGCTTTATCTTTCATAGTTATCTGCCACTAAACACTAAACATGAACTCTCTGACGTCATCACTTGACAATACTAGATGACGTCACAAAGTGGATATGTGTTTTAGGTAATGTAAGATGGATATCAGTTTTATTTTTTTACACTCTTGGTTATTTTCAGTAGTTATAAAAATTTACGTAGAAGTACTCCCTGTTCGTTTGTAATCGAGGTAACACAAAGAAAAAGTACACGGATTAAACTGAGGTTCATATGACAAATCTTAATATATAAAAATAGCATTCCGCCTGGGACTTCGTTCCCGTAGGAATTCAGGAAAATTATGTAGCCTATATTCATCAGGGATAATGTAGCATAATGGCGAAAGAATTTTTCAAATCGGTCCAGTAGTTTTGGAGCCTATTCAATCCAAACAAACAAACAATCAAATCTTTCCTCTTTATAACATTAGTATAAGCAAGGTCGGGTTTGTTCGAACACTTATTACTCGAGAACGGCTGGATTAACACATATGACACATCATTTTTCCAAATTTCCAACGGAACTAAGTCCCGGGCGGAAAGCTAGTACAATAATAGTTTTGTGATAGAACAAGGACTATCTGTATTTTAACTTTATACAACGTTCAAATAATTATTCACCAATTATGGCTCAATTATTTGCCAGTGTCGATTTGCGTTTCAAAGGGTCATGACAGCAAACAACTGTTTTAGATTACCTGAATTCAGCAATAACAATGTAAATCATATTATACAGGGTGTCCCAGAAATGGTGGATCAAACTGCTATGGGAGATAGCTTGACTAATGTCCTATCCATAAAAATATGAAAATAAATAAAACGCACATGACCATAAAAAAACAATATCCAAAAAACGTGAAAATCATCAAATTTTATTAGGTTTCCAGCTCTAATTATTGTGTTTTGGGTTCATCATCATCATCAACCTGTGTCAGTCCACTGCTGGACATAGGCCGCTCCTATGGCACGCCACTGAGCTCGGTCTTCAGCTCTCCTCCTCCAACCACTGCCCGCTACCTTACGAATATCGTCACCCCACCTAGTAACAGGGCGCACTACATTTTTTACAAATAAACACAAAATAGAGCTGAAAACATAATAAAATTTGATGATTTTCACGTTTTTCGGATATTGTTTTTTTTATGGTCATGTGCGTTTTATTTATTTTCATATTTTTTATGGATAGGACATTAGTCAAGCTACCTCCCATAGCAGTTTGATCCACCATTTCTGGGACACCCTGTATATACACCAATTCAACAATCTTCTTGAAATGAAGACGGCTTTGGTGAAATCTCTGAAGGCTGTTGTCCAAAACGTCGGAGTAGCGAGAGTAGTATAAAGTTAAAATGATGCTGAAAGGGCCATCAGTTTAAATAATGCACGGCAAATTGTATGGCAAATTGTGTTTTATAATTCAAAAACGGCACGGCAAAATTGTATTTCCATTGCCTCCTATAGTAATACAAGAAGCTGAAAACATAGGGGGCAATGGTAATTCATTTTTTTTTCTTTTATCCCACACGGGAAAGGCAAAGGGAACTTAACCCATACAGCCGTCGTCTACTATTTATCTCCTTTCTTTATAATAAAAATAAGGCCTAAGCCACGTCAATAATTAAAGTATTTTTTCCTCTTTTCTCAGATAATATAAGGCCGAAGCCATGTCTGTTATTGTCTTATAAAATATTTCTTGTCATGTCAAGTTTTTCATATCCAATTAAATAGTAGTCTCCAGTAAGTCTTGTCTTATTCAGTATTGTGGTCTTATCCAGTTTTTCTTGTATTATCCTATAATTTCGGAATGCCGTGCCGTGCCGTCCAAATTATAAAAAGGCCCAGTGTCTATCCTAGACGCTGTTTATACACAAACGACATTTTGCGGTGACGCGGCGATCAAAGCAATGTAAATTGAATCTTAATAGCTACGGAGCAAAGGTATTTTTGCCTAAAATAGAAGCAAGAAGAGACATCCGTCGCCTGAAGACGGACCGACAGACGAAAAAAACCTTTTCTCCATAGCTATTTACAGTCATTTTTCGCAGCGTTTACTCATTTAGAATTATTTATATTGTCATTATTTGTAATTTAATTTGGTTTATACAGGAGATTTTTTTATCACCATCCAAATTTTTTGTACATAAACATTATGAAAATTTAACAGACCAGTATTTTTTTGTTTTATATCGTTTCATATAAAAATTTCAAGCTTCATCGTCTAAAGCATGAAAATAAATCAAAATTTTTGTATGGAAAAAAAATAAAATCGTCCAATTGACTTGAAACTTTCTAATAATACTCTTCAACACAGTTTGTGACACCCGTGTTTCTGCGTTTTACAAAATTCATCCTCTAAGACGTTAAAATAAAAAAGGGAATCAAAATCTAAAAATTTTGGAAAAAAAATGTTTTCCTCCTTATCTACGTTCTCCATGTGACACTGAACAACTTCCATCGATATGAAATGTTCAAAGAATATTTTAGATTTCCCCTACGAAGGCAAATCGGTTGACCGCATAAGTTGTATAGAGAGATGACGTTTTATCCCTACTTAATATTATAAATGGAAAAGTAACTCTGTCCATCTTTCACGCCTAAACTACAGAACCGATTTCGATGAGATTTGGTACAGTGATAGATTAGAGCCTGATTAGAGCCTTATCTCACAGTAGGGCACGATATAAATTGAAGTCTACGCGGGCGGAAAGCTAGTATTTAAATACAAAAGTTACTCTGTCTGTCTGTCGGTCACGCTTTCACGGCTAAACTACTGAACCGATTTTGATGAAATTTGGTACAGAGATAGATTAGGCCTTGGGAAAAGATATATGCTACTTTTTATCCCACAGCTGGGCACGACATAACCTGTAGTCCACACGGGCGGAGCCGCGGGCGGAAAGCTAGTTTTTTATATTTCGACCTACATATATTTCTTGGGAAAAGTTGTTTAATATCGAGGACTGATTCACATCCCTAATTTCGCTAAAAACCACCTAATATATATTATGTATATACAGGGCTTTAGGTAAATCTCTTTCAACCTCTCAGGTGCTAAATGAGTCCATGAAACTGAACAACTTTCCCCAAGGAACATAGGTTAAAATACGAAAAAAAAATTTGATCCCATACAAAATGCGCTATATGCTGATGAAGTTTGTATTGGAACTCAAATTTTTTTTGTTCGTATTTTGACCTATTGGGGTAAAATTGTTCAGTATGGACTGATTAACTACCCGAGAGGTTGAAAGAAATTTACCTAAAGCCCTGTATATATGTATATTTTTTTACTATCCTGTCATGTGTTTTTACCCGTGTGGTGATTGGTTGAGAATAACACCACCCCATCTCTTTCCGTGGGTGTCGTAGGAGGCGACTAAGGAAACATAAATGAGACCTGCCTCCTAGTAATCCATCCCAGGCAACGACACTTCATTTTTTTTTCTGAATCTGAGGTGTCGTCCTATGGTCTCATGCGGTGTGGTAGGCTCTGTAAAGGGCCGTCTGGTTCGCGACCACCCTCCTACCGAAGTCCGACGCCAAACAGCTTGCTGTGTTCCGTCAGTGCGTGGGAGTACCAGTGCCTTTATAGGCATTTTCTGGGTTAACTCGCTCCATCGTCGACCTCATCTTTGACCTTATGGTCAAGATTGAGGTCAAGAGTTAACCCATCTTATAATTTAAAAAAAATATCCCTCTGCAGGGCAAAGGCCTCCTCTGCTTTATTCCGTTTATCACGGTCCTGTGCTAACTCCGACCAGTCCAACTCCGGCGGCCCTGTATATTATTACAATTATTAATTACTAGCCTTTTCCCGCGGCTTCGCTCGCGCAAAGAACACTTTTAGTCACCCATTTCGTTCTTGACCCCTTAGAGGATGATTTCCGAAAACGAAACTCGTGTCCCTTTAATTGTTGCTTTAAGGTATATTTTGACGAAGTTTCGACGTGTCCAAAAAATAATTTTCTCCATACAAACTTTGAACCCCCATTTCACCCCCCTAGGAGTTGAATTTCGAAAAATCCTTTCAGATGATGAAAAAGAACTAACGAAATTTCAAACATTTGAGATCGGCTGTCTTGACTGGCGACTTCATTAAAAACACTAGATTGCTTGCTTGTAGTCAAGACCAAAACTATTCAAAAAAATATAAAACTGTCATTTATTTTACAATGTTCGATTCTTTTTCAAAAACATTGAGAAAGGTTAAACAAACACAATAAAAAAATATAATTAAGAAATTAAAAAATAAAAGAACAAAGATTCTTGAAATTACCACAAAATTACCAATGTTTACAGTTGACTTTGCTACTAAATTAGAAATAAGCTTTCGTGCGTGAAAAAGTTTCACGATTCAAGAATTAGGCAGGTTTCTTCTTAAATTCTATTTTCGAAATAGAACGTTTTTTTTTGTTTCTTAACAGTGCAAAGGTATAAATTAAGGTAGGATTTATGTGTCTTTTATTCAAAAGAGAAACGGTTAGATTGTTATCTCAAATGAGATTATTTCAGATTGCTAGTTTCCCCAACGAGCGTTTTCCGGCCCGGCCTTGTACAAAAATAACAAGAAATTCTAATGAATTATAAATAAAAAAATACCTACACATACTTTCTACTTTCAATATTTTAATAGTTCGTGAAAATTAAGCATTGTGAATCAGCCTTAATTTTTTTCTTTGTGAAAATAAAAATTCGCCTTTTTATACAATTTGTGTGATCAGCTGATTTGCCTTTGAATAATTTACTGAACACAAACACATATAAATATATATATAGCAAGTATTAACAAGAAAACTTAATCTAGACAATGCTAATAATACCTTATATAATATATATACCAGCTGGTATTGCGGGGATACCAGTAGATAATCAACCAGCCTTATAACCGAAAGGTTTCGGGTTCAAAGCCTGGTGCGGGCCTGTACCACTAAATTCATCTTTTCAGATTTTTGTATTTCTAATTAATTAGATCACTTACTCAGCGAGGAAGTAAAACATTGTGATAAAACCCGCACGTCTAAAAAAATTCGTTTTCAAAAGGCGTGCGGTCGACCAACCCGCCTTAAAACCCCTTCGAGTTTTGAAAGGAGGCCCGTGCCCCTCGGCGGGGACGTATATGGGCTGGTAAAAAAAAAACACAGATAGTTTTATCATAGCAAACTAAATCAGCTAACCTAAATAATACGGTCAGAGTATAAAAGGCAGTCCCATTGGTAAAAAGCAATATTTTATCTCAACTCATCAAAACGAAGTTACATTTATACGCCTTTGAACGATTCCACGAACATAAATCTCTTAGGAATATTATATAATAAATAACATTACAAGTTTTAGTAAACTTTGTGCTTCTATAACATAGGAATTTCTTAGTAAATCTTGAATAGTAGACGATAAGCCTTCAGGCGACTAGAAACTTGAACCTAAGTCGGTTGCCCATTAACCTAACAAAACAAACAAACAGAAATTTAGATTTTGACCTTTTAGTTTTAAAGGACAGATAATTTAGTCACAGAATGTTTGTGTTTAACGTTGGTAACCAACAATTATTTGTTCTGGACTAAGAACTAAAATGCCATAATTATTAACTTATTCTTAGAAGGCAACTAATTGCAAGTATAGAAAAATGTATCGTCTTTGGCAACTGGTTGAGTAGCAAGACCATCTTTACTTCTTTAGCAACTGCTTTTGAATCTCAGTTGCCAATGTGGCCGGAGGAGATATATATTGTTTGATTGACAACACTTATCTGTTAATGAAGCAATTTTAATCCAGCAACTATAGATTTTTCGATGATTTAATTTTTTTTAAGCTTTTTATTCATTTGAAATCTTTGCTTAAAGCAGTTAACTTCAACCGACTGAGCTGCAATTTTGCATACATGTTTAGTTTGGATTTCAATGCAAGGTTAGCTACGTAATTTCTTTATAAATCCAAAATGGCGAACCATCCAAGGTGGCGGACCAATAATTTTATTTTGCAGTCCCTTTTTTCAAATGTTTTAAGGTCAATCTCTAGTTCTACAGCTATGTCATAATGTTGATCGAACGTCGATTGATCTTGCTCTACTTTTTCAAAAATGGCTTCTGTTTCAAAATTGATTTCAAAATTTGTTATTACTTCGGAAGATTTACTCATTTGCGTGGACAGAAAAACAATTGAAAAATTATCTGAAAATTTCCCAAAGTATTGTGTATTACATTGTGTATTGTTTTCTCATTTTAATTTCCGTTCCAGTAGGTTTGTTCTCAAATTAAAAAAAAAGTAAATATTTACAGTTCACTACGAACAAAATGAAGTGGCTCTTACCCACTTACAAAAAGGTAAATACTTTTGTTAGAAAAGTGGAGTTTGGATAAGATAAAAGTTGAGTGCTGAAATCAGTTCTTTTCAAAAGAGGTAACGGTACACCCACGCAGTAACAATTTTACTGCACTAGACGTTTCGTAGGAATCCTGGAAAATCTAAATATGAAATTGATGTTTTAGTGAATATTTGTTTTTAGCCCCCGAAGAATAAAGAGGGTATAATGTAATAAGTTTGACGTGTGTATATGCATATCTGTCTATGGCATCGCAGCTCCTAAAGGAAAGAACAGATTTTGATTTGCTGTTGACACGAAAGAAGAAGAAGAACTGATTTTGATGCACGGTTTTTTTTTAAATGACGTAATCGATATGATTTGATCAAAATTTGTTCAGTCATTTAAGAGCTAAGCGACGTCGGGGTTGATATAATGTTTCATGTTCCAAGAAAAATCCAAATATGTCGGTTTGAATAAATTACTTTCCCTAATTTTTTTTTAATGGAAAGCATCAAATCCATATTTAAGGACTTAATAACGTAAAGAAAATCTCTGCTTTTGAGCGCAATTTCATATTACTAGGTTCAAGGCTTTAGGCTGGGCTTCGATAAAACGGTTAGGTATTGGTTAAGAAAACAAAGCATGCGTGGTGTTTGCAGATAAACCACACAATGATCGACCGTAATATCTATGATCAATTTTGAGTCCCAAGTTATAGAAGTAAGAATTGATTTCAGCCTAGTCTAGTTGGCGAAATATTTATTAAAGTTAAAGTGATTTTATATAATACTAGAAATTTGCCCGGGACTTCGTTCCCGTAGGAATTCGGGAAAATTATATAGCCTTTGTCCATCAGGGATTTCTAATGGTGACAGAATTTTTTAAATCGGTCCAGTAGTTTCGGAGCCTACTCAATGCAAACAAACAAACAAATCTTTCCTCTTTATATACTACTATTTGGGAAAATTATGTAGCCTATGTCCATCGGAGATAATGGTGAAAGAATTTTCCAAATCAGTCCAGTAGTTTAGGAGTCTATTCAATGCAAACAAACAATAAAATCTTTCCTCTTTATAATATTAAAGTATAGATATAATATATACATACAGGGCTTTAGGTAAATCTCTTTCAACCTCTCGGGTGGTTAATCAATTCATGAAACTGAACAACTTTCCCTCAATAATAGGTCAAAATACGAAAAAAAAAATTTTTTGTTACCATACAAAATGCGCTAGGTATATGCTGATGAAGTTTGTATGGGAACAAAAAAGTTTTTGTTCCCATGCATTGCATAACATTGTTAACGTAAAGAAGAACGGCATCACATTTGAAGAAGCTTTAATTTTAATGAATATTTTTGTAACTGAGATAAGAAATGTGTTTATGTTCTCCCGTTAGAAATATTCATTATTAGCTTTCCGCCCGTGGCTCCGCCCGCGTAGACTACAGGTTATATCGTGCCCAGACTGCCCAGTTGTGGGATAAAATGTAGCATACGTCCTTTCCCAAGGTCTAATCAGTCTTGGTTAAGTATTTTAGGCGTGAAAGCGTAACAGACAGACAGACAGAGTTGTTTTCGCATTTATAATATTAGAAGGTATTACGATTGCTACTCCTCTGGTCCGTTCGATTTTGTAACAATGATAGTTTGAATTTTAAGGTTCTGGCAACCCCCAATATGGGGAAATAAATTTCCAGCTAAGCGATAAGCTGGCCCCTGAAGCTCTTTAGCTATGTCATGTGTTCGACATAGCTAAAGAGCTTCAGGCTTATTAGGGTTTTTTATGGACAGAGTGATAGGGCTGATGAGTTCCTCCATTATTTTCTTAATAAGTCTTTTAATGAAGCTCACATACATACGTTTTGTTGCAGAGACGTTCATTAAATTTAACCGGTTTTTTTCACTAGTTTTTAACATATTGTATCGGGTTCTTACCATAATTTGTGTTTTAAATGAGTATTCGATTCAGCGCTATTGCATGTAACTATAATCACTGTCACTTTCCTTCTTGTTGACGTGACTAAGGACGGCGTCACATTTAAAAGAGCTTTAACTTTAATGGATAATTCTGCAACTGAGCCATAGTCACCTAGAATGACCTAAAGCCTCAACCCTAATACTAGACCTAATTATAGATTTTAAAAAAAATGAAAGTATACCTTAAAGTTTCCATGAAGTTTAGAACTTCGTTCAACTTTGGAGATTTCTTTTCTAAGAATACGTATATCTCTTGGGATTATTAAGTGCGGATCATTCAAGCCAAAAACGCAGAAATAACATTATTTCCTTGAATCTCGAGATAGACATCTTGAGATCTTGAATCTCGAGATAGACATTTCGATTAGTTGCTTGACCGATGATATTATTTATAACGATTTGTACGAATGCCATGCTATTATGTTAGTTCATCGTGGCAATAAATTTTGCAAGAAAATGGGAAATGCTCCATTTGTCAGAGACAAAATCAGAGTTTATTTGTTTTGACGCCAGGGCAGTCATTGTAATTTACCCACTAACACTGAATAGATAGAAATCCTTTATTGCTTACTGACAAAACAATACAAAATTGGTTTTACAAAGCAAAACTGCAAAAAGTTAAAAAACTATTGCTAAATAATGATACTTTTCAGGACCAGATTTGAAAAGAAAAAAAAAATGGGAGAATTTTTAAATAACGTTGAGTTAATTTTTGGCATACATACTGCCGTACTCAGAGACGTCAACTAAAGTTAAGAAGTAATTAAATGTCATGCTATCTCTGTTTATATCAACAAGAGTGAAAGAGACAACATAAAAGTTTAACAGTACTTAACTTTAATTGACGTCTCTGAGTACGGCAGTTAGTTTATCAAAAGCGACAAGTGTAACAATGATTCATCAAAACTAAGAAATAAAACGGACAATAGATGAAACGAGCTAAGTTTGAACTTCGTTTTCACTCAATAATTCCAAATTAAACATTTATTAAATTCACTTAAAATCTCCGTTATATGGCCAAGTATTTAAGTAAAAACTAATTTTAGTAATAACTACAAAATAAATTATGAATCAAATGAAGCTTGAAAAAAATCGGCAATTACCTACTTACACCCCTATTACTAGCTTTCCAACCGGGACTTCGTTCCCAAGTGAATTTGGGAAAATTATGTAGCTTACGTGTTATTTTGATGTCTAAGCTGTTACGGCAAAGTTTTATCAAATCTGTGGAGTAGTTTTTGCGTGTTGGAATAACAAACATCCAAACAACTAAATAGACATCAGAGATACGCTTTCTATTTACTGAAAAAATCCAGGTTTATCCTTTAGTAAACTAATGCCCTTGAGTACCTACATAGCCTTACCAAAAATGATCTCTAAATCCATTTCAAGCCCAACTTCGCGTAATAATAGCACAAAAATTCTGATTTTATTTATCTAAAAATGACCTTTCCAAAATTGAATAAAAGCTTCTGAAGGCTAACAATTTGTAAGGTGATATTTATTCGCTCTAGACATGAATCGAGTCTAGATTTCAGATTTAGATTCAAATGGGTAAGGCTGGCAAATTAGAGGAGTGTATTGACCTCGTCTCAAACAATGAAGGGAATGAAGCAAATATTAAAGACAAGTTAATTATTTTAAATTGTAGTAGAAATCTTTCGATGTAATGTAATCCCCACCACAGTGTATCGAGTTATCTCGCTGAAATCTGTCAAAACAAGAAAACATTCTTGATGTTGAGCTTTAACAAGTGATGATTCGCATTTTAATACCACAGATCTATAAAAAAATTCGCACAGCAATGAATAGGCCTTTTTATAATTCAAAATCGGCACGGCAAAATTGTATTACCATTGCCTCCTATGTAATAGTAATACTAGAAGCTGAGAACAAAGGAGGCAATGGTCATTCAAATTTTGAAATGCCGTGCCGTGCCGTTCGAATTATAAAAAGGCCCTGGAATAAATTGTGCAATTGGATCGAATGGAATAAATGGTGCAATTTAGAGAAAATGTCCCAAAAAAAACAACTTAATTAAATACTAGAACGGGTCTAAATTCGCGTACATAATATCATGATTTTAACTTTGTTCCCGATGTTGCACGCGCCGTAGTCACGTAGTAGGAGGTTAAATGTAAACCCGTTTTAGTATTTAATATGTATTCTTGAGATTAATTTTGATTTTTAAAAAGTTAGTAACAGAAACCGTCAAATGAACTGATTTTTTGTGCACCTTTTACTCCTTTTAAATTGTTTGTATTTTTGTATTTTTGTTTTCCTGTTTTTCTTTTTTATTGTAATTGCACGTCCTAGAGGAACATACATAGTTTGCATGCTGTGTATGTACTCGTAAGGATTTCAAAGGTTATTCTGAAAGGTTATTTGTAATATTAGTTGTAATCTGTTGTATGTACCTCAAATAAAAAAATAAAAAATAAAAATTCAAATCGCGGAAGTTTAAAGTGTTATAATAGAAGATAACTTTTTTTAATTTTTTTTTTGTTTGTTTTGTATGAATCTTGATGACGGCCGGATTGTTCGAGTGACAGTGGCGCTGCCTCTTGATCGACGGGTCCTGGATTCGATTTCCGGTTGGGGCAAATATTTATGTAAAAAGCCAAAGTTTGTTCTCTGGTTATTAGTGTCTGTCTCCGTATATGTTACAAAAGACCCTCGACACAAGGAAAAACCATAATAGAGCTTTTGAATGTGTAACGTTTTTTTTTAATTTTTTTTATGTTATACCTGTATGACTATAAAAACGTGCCATATTTTTGTCATAAATAGCGCCAGTCATGAACAGATACAATGACCTCGACAAAATTATCGCATGCACGTATTATCCCCGCTGATTGCGGCTGAACCAGACATTCAAAAATTAAAGCTAAAATAAACCGCATCAAAATCGGTCTATTCATTTGAGAACTAACGGTACCAGTAACATAATATGTTGGGACTTTATTTAGCGAAAATTAAGGATGTGAACCAACGCACTTAACAAAACAACTTCCACTAAGTTTAATAGATCGAAACATGAAAAAATGTTCACCTTTCCATACAACATTCGATTAGTTGATGCTTTTGTAAAAGAATTAAATATTTTTTTTGCGAATTTCATATGCGTCCCTTGGAGTCAGTTGTTAAATCTAATATCGCTAAGTTAAACCGAAACCGTTGGAATCGCATCACCATGCTAGTTTCAAAGCATTTGTGGTGCGGTTCCTGACGTTCATGCTTGAGACAGTCATGAAGGAGAGCTTTTGGCCGAAAGGCGTGGTGTTCCGCCGTTTCCGAGGGATATTCCCGGTTGCTGACATCCCCGAAAAAACACCCGGGAAATAGTGTGACTTAGTTTTTTTTTTGTTTCATTATAATTCATATGTATGTTAGTCTGTAAGGTATTTATCTATAGGCCTTAGATGCCTGATAATAAATGATTTTATTATTATTTATTATTAAAAGTTAACGTTACCCCATATATTATGGCCTCCCTATGTTTCCGTGGGGATTATCTGTGATAGTTTTCAGACTTTTAAATATGACAACTTTATCAATACCTTTTTGATTCAAGTTTCACGGGCTTTTTCCTCGAAGTTCAGTATACAAGTGTAAATTTTGTTTCATTATAATTCATATGTATGTTAGTGTGTATAGTATTTATCTATAGGCCTTAGATGCTTGATAATAAATGATTTTATTATTATTTATTATTATAAGTTAAAGTTACCTCATATACTATATGGCCTCCCTATGTTTCCGTGGGGAGTATCTGTGATAGTTTTCAGACTTTTAAATATGACAACTTTATCAATACCTTCTTGATTCAAGTTTCACGGGCTTTTTCCTCGAAGTTCAGTACAAGTGTAAACAAGATTATCCTCAATGTTATCTTGAAGTTTAAGTTAAGTCTCCTGAGTAACTTAATTTGGTCCATCTTTCGTCAGAAACGTTAACTTTTTAATAGGCTTACCAAGTTATATATTGACTTGGGTGGTGAATATTATAGTCAAATGGAGGTTTTGAATTAGATGCATAGATTTCCCTGGATTAACAAGTGTGGTTACCTTTTTTAACCCTGACAAAAAAAGGGGTGTTATTGGTTTGACATGTGTTTCTGTACCTATGTCTATGTACTCGTAGATGTGTGTGGCATCGTAGCTCCTAAACAAATGGACCGATTTCGATGTGGTTTTTTTGTTTGAATGCTGACGTAATCGAGATGATTCTTAGCTATATTTGATCAAAATTTGTTTAGCCGTTTAAAGTTATAAGCGACCGAAAGTCAGAGGTGAAACATGTCAGTCCGGTGCATTAGGAACAAAAACTAATAGGCCTTATTACTGAATTGACAGAATTTCAAAAAGACCAAATCCCAAAATGCCTGAAATGTAAAATGACTGATTTTTGAAACGTCTGAACTGAACAGAAACATGGCCGGTGATGTGCAGTCACGAGCCATTTCATAGAAATACCCTTAAAATTTAAGTTTTTGTAGACTTAGACAAAATCTGTATAATAAAATTAATGTGATTTAACTTTGTGTACATATATCTTGAGAATTTTTAATTTAATCTATACTAATAATATAAAGAGGAAAGATTTGTATTTTTGTATGTAACGAATAAACTTAAAAACTACAGGACCGATTTCAAAAATAATATATTTATTTATTAGTGTATTTATTAGTAATTTATTGCAACCCACGAACACGCTACACACGAATAAGACAATCGCCAGGTGATTATCTACTCAGTGGGTATGACATTAAGGCTCAAATTAGATTTTGATCTAATCCACGCAGCTAACAGTGTAGCAGCGGTGAGTCTGCGCTTTTAGACACGTGCGTTGCGTAGCCTCATCGTGAGCCGCGGTGGATCTGTGGCTTTACCGTCATCAAAGCGGCGTGACGTGTGAATTTGTCGCGAGCCGTGCTAGCTGTGCTGGTCTTTATTCATTCTCGACGTCATGCGCCAATCAAACTTCCAAATATATCCTTTGATTCAAAACGTGACGTAACGTCAAAGAAGGCTCGGTTACTTTGATGTGATACCTATCACAAATTGAGTACGTAAAGTATACGTTGTAAATATTACGTTGTTAAAGTCGTTTTCGTAGAACATAATAACGTAAGAGATGAAAAAACGTAGGGAAATGTCAAGACCCTCCTAAAATAGACAAGAAAATTCCATTCATCCATACACTCACGACTATAATTCCATTTAGGGTAGGCAGAACGTCTTGTAGTTCTAAAACCACTTGACCTACCCATTTAGGGTAACACCACCCCATCTCTTTCCGTGGGTGTCGTAAGAGGCGACTAAGGAAACACAAATGAGACCTGCCTCCTAGTAATCCATCCCAGGCAACGACACTTCATTTTTTTCTGAATCTGAGGTGTCGTCCTATGGTCTCATGCGGTGTGGTAGGCTCTGTAAAGGGCCGTCTGGTTCGCGACCACCCTCCTACCGAAGTCCGACGCCAAACAGCTTGCTGTGTTCCGTCGGTGCGTGGGAGTACCAGTGCCTTTATAGGCATTTTCTGGGTTAACTCGCTCCGTCGTCGACCTCATCTTTGACCTTATGGTTAAGATTGAGGTCAAGAGTTAACCCATCTTATAATAATAAAAAAAAAAACGCCACACATTTGATATTAATTTTCAGTGTTATTATTTGAAACATGAGTATATTGGTGAAAGATTGTCAGCCTTTCGCCCAAAAAAGTTGTCTTGTTTATAGATAAGATATAAATAATTTTCCACGTTAAAAACGTATGAGTCACCGACTTCAATCCCAACAACAGTTCGCACAAAGTAGATATCTAGTTTTTTGCGGACTACAATGCCTATTAGCAAATAACTACAAACAGAAATGTCATTCATTTATTTAGATGATGTTCTAGTTTGTAGTATATTTTGTTTTTGTTGATTTTTTTTAAAAGCGCTGAATCATTTTCGATAAAATTTATATGGGACCTCTTCAGGAGTATACTCTTTCGAACAAATAAAGAATTTTGAAAATCGGACAACAGTTGCCGGAGTAATCGCGTAACAAATATATATATAAAAAAAAAAAAACAGTCGAATTGAGAACCTCCTCCTTTTTTGAAGTCGGTTGAAAAAATAAAATCGTTTTATTTCAGGCATAGCCCAAATGGTTGGTTAGTAACAATGGAAACTTACATCTATGTAAGTAGTTACTATCTAAGTTAAAAGTTACAAATTTAGTGTTTATTATTATTATTATTCAAGTTTGAGCCTTTAAGATTCGGCCCCTCTTCTAAAACACCACTAGCTTTTCTAGACTTTCGTTTAAAATCAACAAAAAGACAAAACGCCTAAAAGTCATTCCTTCAGGCCACAAAGAATCATTCAAAAATACTGACAATTTATGTACGCGTTATTTTTCTATCTTATTGTATAAACAAACCCACTTTGATCTGTGTTTTGTCGAAAATATACTCAGTGATATCTTCCTCTTTTGTACAGGGGCAACAGCACATCATGCTATCCAAAACTGTCAAATTTCTTCAATCGATTTTCAATTTTATCTCCAAGCATTAGAGTTTAGTATCCATTGGGGAAATTTGACAGTTTGTGGTAACCTGATGTGCTGTTGACTGTACTTTAGTTGACGTTATTTATATGGGGTGACTTTAGATCAGTTAGCGATACTTTAGGGAGTTATTCTACCGATTACACTGAACAAGTTTCCCTAAGAAATATGAAATTGTTAACAAAAAAAAAAGTTCGACTTTCTACACAACTGATCGCACAAATTGTATGGAGAGTTTTTTATAGATTTTTTTTAAATATTTCGACACATTGGGGAAAGTTGTTCAATCTTGTGCCCTGATTCACATACTTAGATTACAATACCCAATTTAAAATCTCATAACATTATTTAGTACTATAATAGTATTTCTTTTTGGCTTAGGGAAATCACAAATTCAATACCAATAGTTTATTTTTATAGCCCAGTTGATAAGCGGTGATAGCCCACAGTTGGTAATGAACCAGACTTGTAATCCGAAGGTCGTGGGTTCAAATCCTGGTGCGGGTCTGTACCACTAAATTCGTCTTTTCGGATTTATGTACGGATTTCTAATTATCACTTGCTTAACGGTGATGGAAAACATCGTGATGAAACCCGCCCGTGCAAGAAAATTCATTTTCGAAAGACAAGCGGTCCATCAACCCGCTTTGGGCCAGCGTAGTGGACTATGGCCTAAATCCCCTTCGTGTTTCGAAGGGAGGCCCATGTCCCTCGGTGGGGACGTATATGGGCTGATAAGAGAGTTTATTTTCATTTAACAAAAAAAAAATTAAAAATTATATTACCTCAACAACAATGTTAATATTGTTATGAGGTAATTATTTTTCAAATTGCACCCTTTCTCTTTAAGTAGGTAGATACTTACCCAATTTGTTAATGCATCCTATATTATTTCCTATAATAGCTTTCCTATTCTTTCCAACGAATCAGTATAATATTATAAAGTAATAGGTTTCTTAGAAAAATATATTTTACTTACTATTGACATCCTATTTCCTATTAATTAAGTAATTTCTGATACTTTATTACAAAACAAAGTCCCCTATTTTTGTCTGTTTCACCAATTCAAATTCAAAATATACCGGGCTTTAGGTGAATCTCTTTCAGCCTCTCGGGTGGTTAATCAGTTCATGAAACTGAACAACTTTCCCAAGGAACATAGGTCAAAATACGAAAAAAAAATTTGAGTCGCCATACAAACTGCCTCCTCCTCCCGCCTGCCTCCTAGTAATCCATCCCAGGCGACGACACTTCATTTTTTTCTGAATCTGAGGTGTCGTCCTATGGTCTCATGCGGTGTGGTAGGCTCTGTAAAGGGCCGTCTGGTTCGCGACCACCCTCCTACCGAAGTCCGACGCCAAACAGCTTTCTGTGTTCCGTCGGTGCGTGGGAGTACCAGTGCCTTTATAGGCATTTTCTGGGTTAACTCGCTCCATCGTCGACCTCATCTTTGACTTTATGGTCAAGATTGAGGTCAAGAGTTAACCCATCTTATAATAATAATAAAAAACTTCATTAGCATATAGCGCATTTTGTATGGGAGATCAATTTTTTTTTCGTATTTTGACCTATGTGCCCTGGGAAAGTTGTGATTTAGCACCCAAGAGGTTGAAAGAGATTTACCTAAAGCCCTGTATTTATTTCATAGATCATTCAGGATGTTATTTATATAAGTCAAAATTACATTAAATACATACAAAGTTACATTAAAGGATTTAAATACAGAAATACATATTCTTTTGATCCTACTGACTATACATCTATTCACAAAGTTCTTCCTCAGAGAAGAATAGGCAAGAATCTCCGAGGGTGCTCTTTTTAATCGCATTACAAATTTCTTATGTTCTTATTTAAACTAAATCTGAAATAACTCTAGAGCTGAGCAGTTTATTCAATTAGCAATGCATGGAGGGATTCCGAAAGAAAATTCGTGTATATATTTCATTCTCAAAATTTCCACGGAAACGAATCCCTGGGCGGGAAGCCAGTATTATTGTAAGTGCGAATGTTTGTAAGGGTGAATGTATATTTCTTACTCCTTCACGCAAAAAACACTAAACGGATTGTAGTTAAACTTTGTAGTAATCTTATATATAAAAATGAATTGCTGTTCGTTAGTCTCGCTGAAACTCGAGAACGGCTGAACCGATTTGGCTAACTTTAGTCTTGAAATACTCGTGGAAGTCCAGGGAAGGTTTAAAAGGTGAGAAAATATGGAAAAAAAGGCGTTACGAAGTTGGCCAGGACAGCTAGTATAAAATAAACGCTACACACCCAAAGGCCCACAACCATTTGCCCTACTGGGAACCCGTCGATCAAGACGCAGCGCCACTACTACCAAACCAACCCTCAACATCTGAATAACAGAATTAGGCTACCTACCTACATAATTTTTTCAAATTTCCATAGGAACGAGGTCCCGACAGAAAAATAGTTACTTAATGTTTAATTTCATTTTGTTTGAGAATAATTTCGAAAAGGTTGTGTAAATGTTTATTACAATAACATTTACTAGACCACTTCACTAATTTCGTTCCCAGAAGTTTATTACTGTTACTATTTACGTAGCGAATTCCATTAGCGGTATTGAAATAAGAAAGGTAACATAAGTATTATTATAAGAAATGAAGGAAACCTCTACCTAGCCTTGTATAATATCTCGTGGCACGCACCTATTTTGATATTAACCAGATAAGAGATAAATTAAGTACGGTCAACCACACTAAATGTATGTATTTATGAAAAACTAGTTTTTTTATTATTATTATAAGATGGGTTAACTCTTGACCTCAATCTTGACCATAAGGTCAAAGATGAGGTCGACGATGGAGCGAGTTAACCCAGAAAATGCCTATAAAGGCACTGGTACTCCCACGCACCGACGGAACACAGCAAGCTGTTTGGCGTCGGACTTCGGTAGGAGGGTAGTCGCGAACCAGACGGCCCTTTACAGAGCCTACCACACCGCATGAGACCATAGGACGACACCTCAGATTCAGAAAAAATATGAAGTGTCGTTGCCTGAGATGGATTACTAGGAGGCAGGTCTCATTTATGTTTCCTTAGTCGCCTCCTACGACACCCACGGAAAGAGATGGGGTGGTGTTATTCTCAACCGATCACCACACGGGTAAAACGAAAACTTAATACGAAATTTTTGAGGATTGATGGGTATTTGTAACTCCATCAGGCAAAAACTACCTACTTGACGGATTTTGATAACACTGAGCAGAAACATCTAAGACATCACAATAACCCGAAAACTATCTAATTACCTAAACATCTCACGGGAACGAAGTCCCGGGCGGCCAGCTAGTAGCCCAATAAAATATAAAGTCAAGAAGTAACTTCATTAGGAAATTGTGATTGTAAAAATAAAAGAATAACAATGAAAAAACGCCACGATCCACGGGATCTTGTCAAGGTCAGCTTACCTTGACCCGAAGGTTGCCTGGAAGAAATTTGTTTGTTCTACGTTTTGTTCTGTTTTTTTGTGCAAATAATGAAAAATATTTATTTAAGGGAGTTGTCATCCTGGATGCTTCCAAATTTAAAACTGCCGTAGAACTTGGTAAAATATAATTTATTAACTTGATAGCAAACTATTTCCAGAACAATTAATAATTATTTAATAAAATGCTACAGTTTACTAGGTCTAACTCCTATGCCTGCCGCGGAAAGAATGATGCAAAAATGGCCACCTCTCGAATTTAAATTAAACATTTTAGCGGTAAAATGACGAGCTCTGATTGGTTTAAGTCTCCTGTGTCGTCAGCCAATAATCTTCTTGTTCACAATGTTGGAGGGAAAATAACGGGTTCCTATTGGCTACCGAAAAAAAGCGCCAACCAATCGCACCCAAACAAGATGGCAGTCCTGAACGGAGTTGCCATTTGATAAAAACAAAATGTTGCTACTAAAACTTCTTTAAAAATTACTAACCCTAACACTTAACGTTATACTTTTCTTAAACTAATGAAATGTGTTATCAAAAAATCGCTAAAAGTCAAGTCAGTAAAGCTCAACATTCTTTCAGCCGTACGACGTACGTTGTTCATAATGAATCATAATCAACACTTCCCTTGATCGAATTTATGCCGCGACACGACGGTAGTAATTGCTCGTTTTCCGTTTTGTAAAAAAACCTACACGAATGAAGCGAAATTACTGTGTGCTTGCGGAAGGACTTTCTGAATGCTATAAATAGAGACGTACCCTCTTATTCATAAACATAATTTAAAATTAAATGAGAGACAAGAACCTCGCGGGAGCGTGTACACAGATACATACGCACACGCCTCACGCCTATAAACACAAAAAATTAATACCAACTCTAACATCCATGATATAAAGTATTAATTACGTTGAAGCTGCACTTAATCATTAAAAGTTTGCGTGACGGATCTTGAACAATTATTGTAGCATGTAGTTTGCTTTATCTAATTACTGTAAAAATATGGTGTTTTGATAATTTTGTAGGGTACTTTAATTTCACAGTATACATATAGAAAATTTAAAGAAAAAGTCACTTTTAACGAATCTCCTTAAGATTGAAACTAATTACAACAATTACACTATTCAACACAATTCACAACTGATTACTACAGTTGTATTTCACCTTTAAAATTAAATTTTGGAATTTCTTTCTTTTGGGTTTTTTTTGAAACACCTTGTATAATTATTTGTAATTAATTAATTAAATTAAAAAAAGAATTAAAGAAGATTTCAGAACGTCCTTGCAGAGGTGGTTTTGCCTTTGTTGGTGACATTGATATATCCAATGTTCTCTGTAAATAAATTATTCCAAACTTTCTCTTTCAACTTTGTCTGGGATTCTAAACACAGCTAAACCACCATTCAAAATCAAACGAAATAGTTTAATTAACGTTCTAACTTATTGGGTTATTAAAGCCTGTATTTCGGGCCGATTTAATTGAAGAATATGAAAATATATTTTCTGGGCATGCAATGAAATCGCAATATAAACTGTGTTGGTTGTCTTTGCTACGGCCAGTCTGTGTCCGAAGTCTATTTAATGATTTCCAGATCGGCCATGACTACTTCCGGTGGGGATTTACCAAAGACACAGACTTGGGTTGTAAGTGCGGAGAGGTGCAAACTATGGCCCATCTAACAACATGTAGTACGTGCCCTACCACCTGCACGCAACAAGATCTAATGGACGCTACTCAGCCCGCCGTCCAAGTTGCTACGTTCTGAGACGCAACATTATAATTACGACACTTGCCATCATTCGCTAAGAATAAGAAGAACTGTGTTGGTGGATAAAATAACGAATTTTACTGACGCGACGGCTATAAAGTACTAACTTGCCTCCCGCGGTTTTCCCGAAAGAATTCTTCAAAGTACCGGGATAAAGTGATAACTCTATAGACACAACGAGCGATCGAAAAATCAGAGACGGTCCTCATTTTCACGAGTGATAAAACGTCAGATTGAGAACATAGGTTCGTTCATAATTTCACGGTTTATGGCAGTGAGATTATAAACTAACGGATAATATTAAGTTAAATTGTGAACTGTTGATACAGTTCACAAATTTTCGATAGTTTATAAACTCGCGAATAAGATTATAAACTAACGAAGTTCATTATCTTACGGTTACACATCCAAAGTTTCATTAAAATTTGTCGAGTTTTGAAAGGGGTGAAAGTTTCACCATTTATTTTATCCACTTCAGAGCTGGCATTGCTGGCTGGAAAAAAAAGAGGGGGAATATGACGTGTATATATATGTGTGTATGTATATGTGTCTATTTGTGGCATCGTAGCTCAATATAGGCAATAGGTATTTCGCATTACATTTATCAATAACATCTTTCAACAGTACATTAGAATCTCTATTCTAAATGTACTGAAACAAGTGCCAAAATAAACAAGACATGTTTGTCTATCTATACCAAAATACGTGACCTCTGTGCAAATTGAGTGAAAAAGTTTCTGAATCGAGAATTCTCGGAATATTTTTCCCGTGGGAATTTCGAAAAATACAGCCTCATTCCATAAAGCAAATATCTGTGAACAATTTCAACTTTTTATGTTAAATGGTCGGGAGTTTTTTATGAGTCAGTTATTAACTGGTTATAAAATATAAAATAAAAATTTGTATATAACCCCGGCATTTAGGACCTTACTACAAAAAAAAAACTTAAACAATGTTTAGAAATGAATGTATGGAGAAAGGGATAAATTAAACAACAACAAACTAACATATTGGTGTTTTAATATTTTGTGGTAAAGCGAAAGTAACTCTGTCTGTCTGTCCGTCATTCACGCCTAAACTACTGAACCGATTTTAATTAAATTTGGTACAGAGATAGATTAGAGCCTGGGAAAGGACATAGGCTACATTTTATCTCACAGTTGGGCACGATATAATCCGTAGTCCACGCGGGCGGAGCCGCAGGAGGAAAGCTAGTTGTGCTTATAACTTTTAAACGGCTGAACCAATTTTGATCAGATATAGCTAAGAACCATCTCGATTACGTCAACTTTCAAACAATAAACCGCATCGGAATCGGACAGACACACAGATACACAGACATACAGATATACAGACACGCAAATAACACCCCTCTTTTTTGTCGCGGGTTAAATAGAGCTTTATTTATTAAATTATGTCGTAAGAAAAGCTATAATTTAATCTATGCTGCTAACATAAAATTGATTTTTAAGATTAAATTTCGCCTTTTTGGCTAAAATGAAAGTGATTTTTCCTACCACATTTATCATGATGCAAAAGTCGTTTTCCACGTAAATTCAATATTCTTCAAAAACGGATCCAATTTCGATATAATTTCTTTTCCTTTGTTGCACAGCTAAGCGAGATTTGTACCTATTGGAGAAAGAACACTTTACCTCCTCAAATTTTATATTCCTTCTCAAAGTCAAAAAGCTTTATACACTAATATCATAAAGAGGAAAGATTTGTATTTTATATTTTTGCATGTGTTAAGTTTATTTAAAAACTACTAGACCGATTTCAAAGAATCTTTCATAATTAGGATGCTAAATTGTTCCTGAGTAACATAGGCTACATATTTTTCCCGAATTCCCCCGGGAATGAAGTCCCGAGCGGAATGCTAGTATTGTATAGAACATTTAAGATATGACTTAAAATAATTCAAAGCAGTGAATGACATTATTTCTTTTACTCTACGCCTATTAGCAAAGGTGCATTCTTCTCCCAAGAAGAATATGCAAGAAACTCTGAGGGGTGCTCGTTTTGACTTATATCCAAATTAATTCTAGAGCTGAGCATTTCATTCTTTTCTGTTAGATAATCAGAAATTCTTTCATTGCCCTCTTCAAAAGTTTTGGTATAATTACTGTAAAAAGATTTTATTTTTTATTTTAAACTAGCAATCCGCCCGGGACTTCATTCCCGTGGAAATTTGGGAAAATCACGGACCCTATGTTCATCATGGATAATGTATGATTCTAATGGTGAAAGAATTTTTCAAATCGGTCCAGTAGTTTCGGAGCCTATTCAATGCAAACAAACAAACAAAAAATCAAATCTTTCCTCTTTATAATATGTATAGATATAGATAGATTAATCTGTCAATAAAATAAATAAATAAACTTCACCCAAAACAGTGGAAAATATTCCAGAGGAAGTTACTTTTGTTTCCAGTTAACTTTCAATGGTAATTTCAAATAACGTTACAGTAAATGTTTCGTTAAATTTCAAAATTCTATTTCGTTCAATTAAATTTTAATTCTGAAAGTTTTAAAGAAGTTGAGTTCTGGGTTTATATTTTTGGTGGTATAGTAATATTTTTGTTTTATACAGTCCATGTAACTAATAAGATATTGATTTTTTGCAACTGGGCCGCTTTTGTACTGTGAAAACTGTTTATACTAAAATATGACTGTTTTGTGGGCGAAAGTCTGACAACCTCTCATCCATTATATCATATTTCATGGAACAACCCTGTGAATGTATGTCAAATGCGGCACGAAGTGGTCTTAAAATAATTGATACTGTGTCTACCCCAATAGGGATCATAGGCGTGAGCATATAAATGTAAATTGAATCTTCAAAAATTCAAATTACAATAAAATAAAAGTTGTTTTACTCGACTATTCGATATTGCCAGTTTTAATTTCCATTAAAACGAGCTAACTCAATATCGTGGTTTAATAACAGAATCGGTACAGTTGGCCTGAATAAGTAACTCGAATATTAACTTTTCAACTTAATAAAAAATAGCAAGGCCTTACCACAAATAATTTTCCACGTCAAAAACGTAAGAGTCACCGACTTCAATCCCAAATAATTTTGTTACAGAGATCCCATACTCCTAAACCATTCATCATCAGCTTCATCATCAGCTCAGCAACATCAGATGGTGACCATTAGATGCAAAAATCTACATAGATTAAGATAATTTCTGATAAACAGTGTATATGCCTACAAAATTTGAGGGTTTCCCTCGATTTCCCCAGGATCCCATCATCAGATCCTGACCTGGTGACAATGGGACCACCTCTGACGTATGACCTACCAAATAAAAAAAGAATTATTCAAATCGGTTTATAATTGCCGGAGTAATCGCGTAACAAATATACAAAAAAAATACAGTCGAATTGAGAACCTCCTCCTTTTTTTGAAGTCGGTTAAAAAATAAGACTAAAGCTTAGACAATGTCCAAAACCGGCTTATGTCATTTACTGTATGAAATTAAAACGAATACAAAATTGTAGCACCCCCGACATTCAATTGCTTATAACTTTTAAACGGAAAAACCAATTTTGATCAAATAAAATTAAAGACCATTTGGATTACGTCAGCTTTGAAACAAAAAAAACTACATCGAAATCGGTCCACTCGTTTGGGAGCTACGGTGCCACAGAGAGACACACAGATACACACATATAACACCCCATATTTTGTCGTGGGTTAAAATTAAAAATTAAACTTAGAAAATGTCTAAAACCGGCTGTATGAAAAAATACGTAAACACTGGCAGTATACTCTGACACTGGCAGTATACTCTGACACTGGCAGTATACTCTAACACTGGCAGTATCACTGTCACTAAGGCAATCGATTACCGTCACACATAATTTTTCACGCTAAAAACGTATGAGTCACCGACTTCAATCCCAACAACAGTTAGCACTAAGAGATATCTAGTAATTTTGCGGACTACCATGCCTACTAGCAGATAACCACAAACGGAAATGTCATTCATTTATTTACATGATGTTCTGGTTTGTAATGTTTTTTGGTTTTGATGATTTTTTTTAAAGCGCTGTATCATTTTCGATATGTGACCTTTTCAGCAAGCGTTTGATGATCGCCATGACATAATTATTATCTCACGCGTTATTTCATGGTCACGTGACGCTTTCTCGTAATCTCATTGTTCGAAACAGTCACGAGACCATGAGATAGCGCGTGAGATAATATGTCATGGCGATCATCACAGCCCAGCAGGAGTATACTCTTTCGAACAAAAAAGAATTTGGAATATCGGCCAACAGTTGGCGGAGTAATCGCGTAACAAACATACCAAAAAAAATTTAAAAAAAACATACTAATTAATTGAGAATCTCCTTTTTTTTGAAATCGGTTGAAAAGAAGTCAGCTCAAATCATCTTAAAGTCGCAGACCCACGCTGCGCATGCTGTGCACGGCCACGCGGTGTATTTTGGCTGCGTGGATTAGATCAAAATCTGATTTGTGCCTTAAAATCATACACACTGAGTAGATAATCACCTGGCGTTTATTTAAGAGGCCAGTTTGTTATTTAATAACATGTGCGTTTTATGAATAGTCATATATTGGTATAAGGGGTAAAGTGAAGATACAACGACAAGCTTACCATGAAACTTACAACTTCTTTCAATACTCATTTGACTTGGTACCGACTTCACACAGATCAAAAAAATGCTATTCTTTGAAAAAACTTATTCTATGAAAAACATAGATTAAAAAATCACTTTCTTTTGAGACTGTTATGAAAATGTAATATATTTATTTTATGTTTTATCTATACTAATATTATAAAGAGGAAAGATTTGATTGTTTGTTTGCATTGAATAGGCTCCGAAACTACTGGACCGATTTGAAAAATTCTTTCACCATTATACAACTTCCCCAAGGAACATAGGTCAAAATACAAAAAAAAATTTGATCTCCCATACAAAATGCGCTATATGCTGATGAAGTTTGTATGGGAACTCAAAATTTTTTTTTCGTATTTTGACTTATGTTCTTTGGGGAAGTTGTTCATTTTCATGGACTCATTAACCGCCCGAGAGGTTGAAAGAGATTTACCTAAAGCCCTGTATACAATACAGTCAAAAACTTTGCAAACAAAGGTATGACATATTTCGAAATTCGAAAGTAACTTTCCCAATAGGCTACCCAAATCTGCTACGTAACTACGATTCAGGCCTCTAGCTACGTCGTAGCAAGCAGAAATACAATTACCAGGAATTTCGTAGCATATACAGTGTCTTGGAATCCGCAGGCTAAATAACAGAGGATCAAAGGAAACTTCCTTGCGTTATTGGTGGAATAGAAACTGAGAAACAGTAACTATCCCAATTAATGTTACTAACGCGAAAATTTAAGGTTCGATGTTTTTTCACACAAACAAGTTGTCAGGAAGAAATCTCTCCAAGGAATTAGCTTTGTACAGAAGCCAGCGCATCAGGTTACTCTATTTTCATTGTAAAACCGCTCTTATCACAACAGCACAAAGTACACGTGTGTGGTAACCTGAATTGCTTCCGTCCGTACATACAGTATCTTCATTTTGTTTCCGCATTCTTTATAAAAATACATTCTTTCCTAAAATTATAAACGCGAAAGTTGTATGGATGTATGTATGTATGTTTATTTCTCTTTCACCCTCAAATGGCTGGACCACTTTTGATAAAATTTGGTTTGAAGGTAGCCGACATCTTGGATAAACACATAGGGTACATAATTTTCCCAAATTGCCACGGGAACGAAGTCCCAGGAGGAAAACTAGTTCTTTATAAATATGTATTTTGTACGGACGGCCGCAACTCAGATTTACCACACGCGTGCACTCTATACTGTTGCGATAAGATCGGTTTTGCAATGAATCTAGATTAAACTGATGCGCTGGCCTCTGTACTTTAAAGTGTAACATGCATAGAGCACGAACTACACGAATCATTAAAAAAAATTGCTGTGATAGCTCAGTTGGTTGGTAATGGTTGGTTTGTGGTGCGGTTCCCGACGTTAATGCTGGAGACCATCATGAAGGAGAGCTTTTGGCCGGAGGGCGTGGTGTTCCGCCGTTTCCGAGGGAGATTCATAATGTATGTTAGTCTGTAAGGTATTTATCTATGGGCCTTACATGCCTGATAATAAATGATTTTATTTATTTAATGAGCCAGTTCAATTGCGGGTTCAAATCCTGGTGCAGGCCGTGGTACAGGCTTAAATACGTCTTTTCGGATTTATGTACGGATTTCTAGTTATCACTTGCTCAACGGTGAAAGAAAACATCGTGATGAAACCCACCTGTCCAAGAAAATTCGTTTTCAAAAGACGAGCGGTCCACCAACCCGCATTGGACCAGCGTGTTGGACTATGGCCTGAATCCCCTTCGTATTTCGAAGAGGGGCCGTGCCCCTCGGTGGGGAAGTATTATGGGCTATTAAAAATAAAGTTTTTTCCAATATAGTTAGTTCGTTTTATTTTTCTGACTGTACTTGGGTACTAAGCCCTAAAGCTAGTAAATTTTCAGTGAGGTCAATGAAGGAAACTTTTTATACAAAATATCTTCAAGTTTGCTCAAGTGCCCAGAACGACCTTTCTCATGGCTTTTATTCAACGAGCAATATCCAAAATTGTTATAGTAGTTTTGTGTTTTAGGTTAAGTATCCGAAACTTTACCTTGTATAATGGTTACCTTGAAACTTTACCTTGTATAATATTTTGTTCGGGAAAAGTCTTATTTTTTTTATTAGATTTAGCTTAGAATACTAAACATTCTATTATAGAGCGGGACCCATTCGTAAGAAAGTCTTCAAATAACGATTTTCGTGGGACTCACCTCCGCCATACGAAGTACTGGTATGTACTTATTTGGCATGTTTTTCTGAACACAAAAAGTGCGGTAGTCACTTTCTAAGGGTATGAAGGGGGTAGCTATGACGTATCAAAGATGGCGGCCGGTCCTATTTGATTTACGCTATATTTAGATAACTACTGGGCAGATTTACTTAAATAGGGTCTCAAATGAAAGATAATTTAATAAACATTGTTTTATTCTAAAGATGCATTAGTGTAAAGCTAGTAACAAAATAAATATTTTCAAAAAAACGACATTTTGTAATATTAAACTTTTTTTTACTGTGTGAAAAGAACAGAAACCATTATGGTTACGGTAATTTAGCTTATTATAAAAAATAGCTACACTTATCAGCATTCTAATGAATCTAAAAACGTTTAAATCGAGCTGTAAACAACGGAACTGCAGTCGTCTAAGTGAGCGTGGGTAGCGCCGAACCGAACTACGGTACTTAGATTTTGGTACGAATAATCTTGAAAATAACGTGATAAAACGAGTAGAATCACAGCAAAATTAAAAAGTATTATGAACAGGCATAATTTTTTTTTTAAAGGTATCATTTTTTTTGTCAAAAAATTTTCTTCATTATTTTTACGAACTATTTCCAAAAATTCTCGTAACAAAAATAACGCTTCGTATCATATCGAAATAAAACTCTTCATACTTGCACGTACTTGCGTTATATTTCAAAACAAAGGACTCAATGGTACTGGTCTGTACTGATGGACATGAGAGTGTAAACGTACGCACTCGAGGCAGAGGCAGGTCGCTGACGTGCGAGAGTGTACAGCCGCCGTTATATTTTTTACATTAGCAACACTGAGATTCATTTCGAGGAATCCCTGCACCGTGCTGCGCCGTGAACTTTCGCACTTGTCGCTTCATTCATTTGAAATCATTTCGTCAGGCCTATGACACTGTTGGTACTAATAGCTGCGAAATGGCGCTGCTATCGCCTTATATTCGCCATCTTGTGACGTCATGCTGTATGTCAGGATAACCTCAAACTGTCATGATGGCGTCTTGTCACTGATTAAGTACAAGTACAGTATTATGTATGATTACTCTCATGGTTCGCACAGGCGTTTACTGAAGTGCATTGCTAAATAAATGCAGTACTTATTATCAGTTTTCGTCGCGGAAATAACTAAAATGCATATATATTTATTTTATTTTATGATTGTCATAAGCATCTTTTGCCATGTGTAACCCGTATTATTACCATTTAGCTTTGACTCCATATAAAATTTTGTTATTTATTATGTAGGTACGTGAAAAAAAATATTTTCGAGTGTCAAAACTATCAACAACATTTGGTAACAATTTTATATCTAAAATAAATATATTTGTTTTGCAAATTATATTAGTTTTTTTATGACTACTTTATAATAAATCTAAACAAACAAATGTGAATAACACCTTATTTATTCTATGCCTAAAACTAACGGACTGATTTTGATGGAATGAGCTGCTCTAGATTAATAAATAAGCTACTTTTTAGTCTAAAAAAACTAAACCTTATGTTTCAACAAATGGCGTAGTAAGTATTAGTAAATGAAAATATGAAAAGTGCTTTCTGCAATTCTTTCTATCGATAAATAGCTAATTCGCTCAGTCGAGCTTTCAGTGAACCGGCTTATCTGCAAATCGTGCCATCGGCAAAAAACATTTATTTAGAACGTCCTTTCGGCGAATTGAGCTGTCGGCACAACAAGGTATCGGCTGAAGATTTTTTCTTTCAGCCGATGGTCGGCGAACAGTGATTTTTATATACAATTATATCGTTCAAGAGTAATTCTATGAACCCTTGCGAGCTCGAGTTGAGTGCTCGTGTATTTTATGTTGAGTTTGAAGTTGAGATCCTTGTCACAAATCCTCCTCCGTCGACGATTTTTTCATCTTAGGTTTTTTTTGCAACCTGCTTTTACATGGAAACGCTTAAGTGTTGTGTTGGTGGTTGCACTGCAACAGGTGAAACGCTACGGTTTTTTTGTTTCCCGAGAAACAGTTATCTAAGAAGTTTGTGGATATGTCTTTTCTCGCGCCAACAAATCCTATACTCCTTGAACTCTCTGAAGAGCAATAGTTGAAACAACGCGTTAGTCAAAAACATTTTGACAAAACCCAATTAGATGAAGAAGGCAAGAGAATTCGCTTTTCTTACACATGTCTCTTCACTGAAAACGGAATTGCTCTGGGTGAACCACTGAGTAAAGTAGGTAAGTCCATAAAATCTGTTACGTATTATTCTTAATTGGACATAGTTCATAGTTCATAGTTATTTATTTGCAATAAACATGGTATAAAGATGTTACAATTCATATAAACTGAGGCCAACATGCTTAGCCGATAAATATTCAGCATGCAAATATTACAAAATAAATTAAAACATATTAATTATAGCACAATTGAACACTAAAATTAGTCAAAGCAAAATAAATCAAATACAGGATGTCAAAACAATTTACGCATGTCAAAAATTAATTACTTATGTCAATATCCCATCAAATATTACAATAGAAATTGATTAATTAATTACATGTCATGTTTTTAATTTTAAATATCAAAATCCAAATGAATAAAAGTACAATGTCAAAAACTACCCCTTGTATTCTAGAAATTCTTTAACAGAATAAAATCGGTGTTCTAGAAGCCATTTGTACAACGATGTCTTGAACCTAGATAGGGGCAATTCCTTCACTTTTTCCGGAATATGATTATAAATAGTTTTTGTTAAGCATGAAACACTTTTAAGGAACCGAGCGCTCCTGGGATTAGCATCGTAAACAAGTCTATCTTGATGTCTTAAATTTCTCGAAACAATTGCTTTATCACGTGCGGTTTGGTGTAGATCCGGGTTTTGTTTGACAAATTTGGCGATTTCTAAAATATACAAACATGGCAGCGGTAGGGTTTTTATTGCTAAAAATAGTGGTTTGCAGGACGAATCAGGGCCCTAATCGCGGTATTTTGCACAACGATTATCGTTCGTTTGGTTTAAAATTGCGTATTCATTTTTGTCACCGGGGTGTGACAAAGATGAAAAATGAGAAAATAGTAATCTATAATCGTTTGGATTTATTTTTTGCTGTGAAAAATTCAAACCAATGGTTATTTTATTAACCAAATAAACAGACCCGTATTTTCTCGCGAAAAACAGAGCAAAGTGGCAAAATTATCCCCAAACGTCTGGTAGCCAGGCCAAAAACCTCAAAAAAAAAAAAGGGGGGGATAGTTTTAATCGTTCACTATCCGTCAAAATAACGATTACATTGCTCAGAGTAAAAGTTCATCAAGAGGTACTTTTCCAACGTAACGATCATATTGAGTAGTAATTTTTTTCATCCATCCGGATAGGCAAAGGTCGGAGCCATACAGCCAAATCTTTCTTAAGTAATTTCTTCTACTCAAAGTCTTAATTTAAATGAAGGCTAAAGAAAGCCAAATCTTGAGTTTTCATAGTGAAATACTATTAATAACTAGCTTTCCGCCCAAGACTTCGTTCCCATGGGGATTCGGGAAAATTATGTAGTTTATGTCACCCGCTGATAAAAGAGCTATTTTTGGTGAAAGAACTTTTAAATCAGTTTAGTAGTTATTTCCTACCAAATAAACTCACATATTTTAGATAAGACAGTGAAACTAGTCAATATAATATCAAATTTCTTCACTATTTGTGGGTAGGTATTAGCATAGCTTTAACAAGGATTTAAGTACTCGTAAGAACAGGGGTTCCCTAACTTATTTGAGACGCGCCCCCTTTCGACCATAAAACAAATTCCGCGTCCCCCATGCTCCAGTCCAGATTATTAGGTTAGAATAAAAAAGTATTAAATAACAAAATAAGTATTTTTAATGCTAATTAAAGTTTTACAAAAATCATACAAAAGGTATTTGGTAAGTAGAACCTACTTATTGGGAATGTGATGGATGAGCTTGCATGGATTTGACGAGGTTTACAATTCTTGGCTTAACCATAGAAATCGCACAACACAACGTTAATCACTACTACCAATGTCTTTATTTTATATACTTTGTTTTTTTTTGTAACTACAGCAGAAAATCCCCTTTCACATAAATATTTACTTGAGAAGGGTAAATAGGTACAATTGAAGTGCTTTTTCTGCTATTTTGGGGTAAATTGAGAAATATTTGACTTAAGTTAAGAACATTAAGTACCTAGGTGTATATTAAGCAGTTCGATAACGACTTAAGCCCTCAGGATTTTTGACTGAGAAGCTATTACAACACTTATCCAGGATACAGAGGGTTTGAATAAAATAATTTATTTAACATAATAAATCAAGAAAATGTATTAATTAAATTATAACATAGAACACGTGAAAATTCAATAACATAAAAGCCTTTAATAACTATCAAAAATGTTCGACACAGTAAACAAACCACAATAATTAGGGATTAGGTATAGTATAAGTAAGGTAAATTTTATTTTCATTATTTATTCAATAAATCTATAAATCTATTTAATAAGTTTGGTATATAATCCTAAGTCTATGCTTTTAATCTATCATATTTGTCTAAACATAAAAAAAATATATACCAAACTTATTAAATCTATTTAATAAGTTTGGTATATAATCCTAAGTCTATGCTTTTAATCTATCATATTTGTCTAAACATAAGGCTTGTAACTCATCTTTCACAAAGTACCCAGAAAAATTACAATTATTTTTAATACGGGCACTATTTAAATACTGGCTTATAGTGTAGAATAGAAATGACTAAGTAGGCCTCTTGACTTCTAAATTGAACTCTTAATCTTGGCACTTACCATTTATCTTTTCTTATTATTATGTCCGAGACAAAAGTCGAATGTTTTGAATAAATATATTTATTAATTTACTCAATACAATAATTGTTAGAGAGGGCGGTGACTTAGGTTACTTCAAGATGTGAACACGAAGAGGTAAAGAATACGAATGGTTCATGACTCCAAGGGATCTGCCTTATATATGATTTGAAACAATAATACAATGATATAATTATGCCTTTAGGGCAGATAACCTTAAGGTCATATTAATGGTCAATTAGCATATCAAACAATGATTCTTTCAACATCCTTTCAATCATCAAAACAAAATAATTAACCTTGAGAGTTACACGTACAAGATAAGGTGTCGTAAAGGAATCAATTACATGGAAATAGTCATGGTACATAACCATGGTACATAACATTATTATCATTTACTAGCTTTCCGACCGGGGCTCCGCCCGCGTGGACTACAGGTTATATCGTGCGCAACTGTGGGATAAAATGTAGCCTGTCCTTTCCTAGGCTCTAATGTATCTCTGTACTAAACTTCATCAAAATCGGTTCAGTAGTTTAGAAATGAAAGACGGACAGACAGACTATGTCTGTAGTTACTTTCGCATTTATAATATTAGTAAGGATAAATTAAAAAAAATTGTGTCACTTCCTACATTTATTGCTTATAGGTTACTCTTAAACGGCTAAACCAATTTTGATCAAATGTAACTATAAAAACTTTTTATAAAAAAATTTAACCAACTTCAAAAAAGCAAAAAATAAATACAATATCATTTGATGTGCTATGTAGTACCTACCTACTGATCTGTTTGAAGTCGGTGCAAAGACATTTTTAGTGCAAATTATAAACTTTTCCTTTTTTAAAGTCGGTTAATAAAACGAAGTGTAAGCTTTGCAAAAGTTTAAGCGAATCATTATAATGTATCATTTATTTTACGTACACACTGATTAAACAGAGAACACCCTTTTTTTGAAGTCGGTTAATATACTAAAACCTTCTCCTGAATGTAACAAATACTTTTCTGAAAACCACATCAAAATCGGTTCAAACAAACGCGAAATTATCGCGAACAAACATACATACATACATACATACCCAAAGGTTGCCGATAAGATATTGCTTCTTAGCAATGGGGCCGCCTTTTGTACCCTAAATGTTGGTGTGCAATAAAGTATATTTGTATTTGTATTTGTACATACAGGTCAAACTGAGAACCTCCTTTTTTTGAAGTTGGTTAAAAATCATCTCGATTACGTTAGCTTTCAAACAAAAGAACTGCCTTCGAAATTGGTCCATTTGTATAGGAGCTACAATGCCACAGACATAGACACACAGATACACAGACTCACAGATACAAACGTGAAACTCATAACACCCCTCTTTTCTGTCGGGGGTAATGAGATGATCCTGGACAAATTACACGGTGCCATCTAAAATCTGAAACTAAGCAAGGATTGGTACTGGTGCGTTACTTTTTTTTGTAAATACATACATTACTTACAATGGCCGATTTGGTTGGTTGGTATGTGGCGTTGCCTCTATCAACGGGTCCTAGGTTCGATTCCCAGTCGGAGCAAACAATCATGTAATAAGCAGATGTTTCGGGTCACGGGTATTTGTATTTGTCTTTGTGTATGTTCTGAGGGACCCACAACACAAGGGAATATAATTTGAGTGAGTAGCGTTTTTTTATTATTAATATCTACATCTACAGTAATACGTATTATATAGAGAAAATATTTAATTGTTTGTTTGCATTAAATAGATAGGCTACGAAACTACTGGACTGATTTGAAAAAAATCTTTCACCAAGTATACTATATTATGCCTGGATAACATAAACTACATAACTTTATCGAATTGCTATGGGACTAAAGTCCTAGATGGAATGCTAGGTGGGTTTTACCTAAACCCCTCACAAATATATATATATATTTGAAAAAACGATTTCCAAATATGTTTGTGAGTCGGGAATTAAACTTGCAACCTTTGGATCAGAGCTATCAACTAGTGATGCAATTAATACCACTTTTACGAATACGAATCCGAATAGAAATTACGATTTTAATATTCTGCGAATACGAATAGATAAACATAATAAATCAAAGGCAATAAAACCCATTTTACAAGAAATGTGGAAATGTTTTTAATCATCAACTACGGATAACTTTTTATTCAAAAAACAAAGTGTTTGTAAATTGCTGGACTCTGAACGATTGTTTTCCCAGCACGGAGGGAGCGGGATACTCGAGGTGGAGGGAACGATGCCCTTGCGGTTAACTCGCGCCCGCGGTGTATTTCTTGAGCCGACAATGGCTCGTATTCGATGCCCCCTGCGTGTGCAATGTTGTGTAGAACACAACAGACACTAACGATTTGAGCTGCAGTCGCTGGCGCACAATGGAGTTTTCTGTCAGCCAAAAGACACCTTAAAAAATATATAATTTTTGAAAATAAGTAGTTTAGTAAGTCCCTTAATCAAATGAAAGTTTATTTAATTACTATATAAATACCTGCACCGAGCCTTCAGCACCCCTATGCATCGCTCTACCAAGAAACGTATACAGAAACGTGGAGATCCGTGAAATAACTTTCTGTGGGGATTCCGGCTCTGCATTAAAAATTAGAATCATCATGCTTTTTCTTAAGGGATCCCCCCCCACATCACCTATGAATAAAAATACATTAGATAATAATGTAATTTTGTACGGACGGCCTCAACTCAGGTTACCACATGAGTGCACTCTGTGCTGTTGTGATAAGAGCGGTTTTGCAATGAAAATTAAGTAACCCGATGCGCTGGCCTTTGTACATTAAATATCAGGTAATTATTCTCCCAAACCTTACTATCATGGGAAGACCGCGGCTGTGAGAAGTCTGATGTTCAAATCAGCATCACATCGAACATGTTAACACGAACAGAATAACAGTATGCTTTTTCGGCCACTTTGAATCTCTATTACTAAAAGACTTACTTTAAGAAACTGAGCTTTGATGATGATTTATATGATTTTATATACCTTCAAATTTTTACTTCTTGAAAAAAAACAACGCGTAAATTAAGATCAATACGTGTACTGCACTTTTTACTCTCTTCGTTTTGTTGTTTTTAAGAGCTATGGAAGAGCCGGGTTCTCCAACATCAGGCAAATTAATTGCCTACTAGGAGTTCCCTATTCCTATTAATACAATTGTCTTTAAAGTGTTTATGAAATAAAATATTTAAATTTATTTTAAATGTTGAATGGGCAACTACGTATATTTTAGTAGTGTTTTCTTTGATCCATCAGGATAGGAGCAAGATAATTTTTATTCATGCTTAGGAACTTAGGTGCTTAGTTAGGATAATCCAAGGTACTTAACACAAACACTCACCTTAGTCTCCATGTCTAGTGCATCCGAGCGATAGACGGGAGACATACGTGGCCTTATTTCCTCGGCCAGTTCTAGGAACTGCTGGTGTGAGAGGTGATATATTTTCCTGAATTTCGCCTCAGAAATCACAGGCAGCCCTTCCCTGACCGCGTTATTATTCCGCCGTGTTGCGGCTCTCTCCGCTGCCGCATCCTCTTCCATTGCATCATCAAATAAATCCCACTACAAAGCAAACATTTTTTCCTTCTTTTCCTTCCTCTTTTTTAGAAATCGAGCAAATGAGGTCGCCGCAATAAACTTTTAAAAACAACTATACGTTTCATTTTTTTAGCATTAGAATCTTGTAAAATTTGAGTCTTTCATCTGTCACGTTAATGTGTGGCGAACGAAAAAAATCTAATAATTGCATATTATATTTTTAATTTATATTTTTAGGTTCTAAATGCCCAATAATGTGAGTGTTTATTCATATTTTTAATAATATTACATTGTAATTACAATTTATACTACGAAACTTAAATTAATACAAATAAAATATTCATTTCGAAAAGTTTAACCTATAAAAGACTTCATTCTTGAAGTTTGAAACATAAACATTGAAGCCAGAGGTTGCAAACATAAAATGTCACGGCACAGGTCAAACGTCACTCTTCTCTCACAAGTGTGCGAGTGCGATCAGTAAATTTTGCAGTTTGAGGGTTTTCATTTGTTGTTATGTTTTGTTTGTTTTTGTTGTTGTTAATTTTTAAGCGTAAATTGTTTTAAGCCCCCGCAGTAAAGGGGGCCGAGAGAGGTGTGGGCGGGAATGTGTCAGCACGGTTTACCTTATAGTTGTGGTTTATCCTTACTTCCTTACTATATATACTATATTTCATATTTCTTTATTTGCCTTGAAATGGTACAATAAGTTCTTAAGCTAATTATCAAGTTCATCATTTGAAACCTTGTACAAGGTACAGCAAACTTATAGTCATTTAAAAAATACAATATTTTCTCATTATTATTATTTTTATATACAATCATCTATGTCAGTTTTTTTTTCTAAGTCTAAGTCAATGTGGTAGATTCTAATAAATTCAAGGTATGTTAATATAATCAATAGCAATAATATTCAATACGAAATTCAATGACAAATTAAATTGTATTCTAATATTTTAAATGACAATTAAATAAATTAATTAATTACGGTTAATGTGATAGTTATAATTAAAAAAGTACCTTGTCATAATTAGTAAAATTAAATGTTTCTTTTAGGAGAGGTAATTCAATCATTTTAGATACTCGTCAATTTTAGAATAACATTTTTCAATTAAGTACTGTTTCAGCTTATTGGAGAAAATTTCATAGTCAGATTCATTCTTAATGGCTTCTGGGATTTTATTATATATTTTTACGGCTGAGTAGTAAGGACCTGATACGTACAGCTCCATCGTTGAGTGTGTTTGTTGCAAATTATTTATGTATTTTGATCTTAAATAATTGTATTTTACATGTTTGTCTCGTTTCAACGTGAATAAGTACATGTGTTTCGTGACAAATAGCGCCGTTGTGAATATGTAAAGCGAAGGTAGGGTAAGAATTTTTCGCTGGATAAAGTATTTACTATATTTACATACTATATACAGGGCGACTTGAAATTAGAGGTATTCCTTTGAAGGGGCTGTAGAAAATGGAATTTGCAGTGTTTTTCTAAAGGAGAACCATATGCGAAAGTCTTGAAAGTGAACCATTTCAGAAAAATTTGGAAGTTAGTTATTAAAAAAAAAATCAATAACTGATTTAAGTATATAAAAATTAATAAAAAAATTACTTGATGGTATCCTGATATTTTTTGATTAGTTTTGTGTAACTGATATTTCATTAAATCTGATAGAGCCATTAAATGTACTAGATTGACATAAACTTTAGCACTATGTAGAAAAACGTTTAAAAATTCAACAATAAAATCGAGGAAATTACACAAAAAAGCGAGTTTTAAACAAAAACTCACTGGCCAATGTTCCGTATATACAAGCACAACAACATCTTTATTTTATCAGCTTTCGAATAAGGCATAATAATTTCAAATCGTCACAGGGATTTGAGATTATTATGCCTTATTCGAAAGCTGATAAAATAAAGAGGACCAATGTAATAGGAGCAAGTCGAAAAAAAATATCAAAAAACACAAATTACATACACGAAAAAAATGATTTATTTGAGTTCATTTTCAAAGTGACTACCCCCGTTTCTACAACAAATAGGCATACTTTTACTCATTTTACTTTTCACAACATAAGTAGTCAGAGTATTGTTAATTTGTTGTGCTGCAGCTATTATTCTTCGTCTTACCGACTCACTCGGAACGGGTTGAATAGTATACAGGGTTTTTAAATATTTTAATTAAATCTATTTCATTTTGTTTCTAAGATCTACATCTAAAATAGCTTCAACTTGCTCTCTGTTTCACTACATATGGTTACGGCGGGTTACGGTCATTAAGACCTCACTTTTAGTATAATAAAATGGCGAAATCTTTAATAATTTCACAAAGACAAACAGTAACAGTAACCTTTTTTTGTAATATGAATGTCCCCGGGCTACAGATCTAATGTTATTGGTGGCACAGTTTGGGCCTTTCAATAAAAAAATTTCAGCTTTTTAATTTATCATAGTTTTTTGTTTGCAACAAAAATGTTTACTACAACTGCTTCTTTGTTTGACGTATGTGTCAAAATAATATTGTTATTTTGACACATACGTTCCTATTGAAACGTTCTTTTTTAGGGTTCCGTAGTAATCTACGAACCCTTATAGGTTCGCCATGACCGTCTGTCCGTCTGTCCGCGGGTTTCCTAAGAAACCCTTGGTACTACAGAACTGAAAGGCATGATCATACATATAAATCACGCCAATAGAACTGTAGAGTAAAATCTTAGAAAAAAAAATTTTTTTCGGGTGTCTCCCATAGACGTGAAAGGGCGATGAATTTTTTTTTCTCGCCAATATCATCGAGTGCATTCCATCGAATGGAATGTCATAGGATAGCTTTTTAAAAGGTAGAAGGGGTTTACTAAGAACGTTTTTCGATTCAGTACTCCGTTTGCGAAAAAAATTATTTTAAAGTGAATTTTTTTGTTAAAAACAAGTGTCCGGGGGGGACACTACCAGCTAAAGTTTAGCTGCTAAACGATTGTTTCTATTCACGTTGGTAGAATATACTACGAAATTAAAAGGAAAACTATCACACATAAGTTGGCCCTTTAAGTTTGCGAGTAATAGTCGACCAAGTGCGAAACACTGTTGGGATTAATAAGAAATACATTGACTAATATTCGATCCTTGGTACTCCAGAGCTGAAATTTGGCTTGGTCATAGATATTGATTGCGCCGACAGATCTACAACATAAAATTTTGGAAAAAAAAAATCGGATGTTTCCCATACACGTGAAAGGGTTTTTCTTTTCTCGCCGATACCATCGAATGGAAAGTCATTTTTTGATACTATATTATTTGGAGATTTTAACATTGACTATGACTAGTGATGAAAGAAACTCAGCCTTCTAAGGCTTTTAATACAGACTCGCCTTAGTTTTGATGCCTCACGACTGACTCAGTCTTTTAGTTCCCAACCTTTAGTTATAAGACTAGCTTCTTTAGTCGAGGTATTTTAACGTAGAAAGCTGAGCTGTTACTTAAACAGCTTAAAGCGACTACAGCACCCGATAAAAGCAGCACACATAGGAATAGTGCCATCTCCGTCTCTCAACAGGCCTGGGCCGGCAGTGCGAACAGTGTCCATATACGAAGTTTACGGTCTATGAAAGCGTACGTGCGTAAAAACATGTTCGAAAGTTAGAAAAATGAGATTTATGGAAAGTTAACAGCTTAAATCGAAAAATGCGTTAGCTACTTATCAAGAGTGTTCAATTACGAACATTTTGATAGCAAATTCAAGTTCCTGTGTGCATTTTACTGTCGTTTTTACAGCTTAAAAGATACACAATATTGGTATTTAAAGGTGACTTTGTGAGCTTTTTCTATCGAACCAAAAGTGCTGAATCATGTTTTCAGCAAACTACTTATCTAGTTTATGTCCTGAATATTACCGTATTTTTTATCTTCGATTTAATGCAGTGCGTCATGCTTATCTACGCATCATAAAATCGTAATTTAGGTGCTGTAGTCGCCCTAAACTACTTAAAAGACTGGCGACTCATTGTCTGGGAAGGCGACAGTCGTAAGGTATGACAGGTCACAGAGGGATCGCGGAGTACTTACATCGGTTCAAATTAAAGGACAATCCCGGATGCGAGTTTGATCCCGGCGTAAGCGAGTCTGTGTGGCACATATTACTAGATTGCCCACGCTACGCAACTGCTAGAATGGAAGTTGAAATCACCATGGACACTACACTAAACAAATCAGCTTTGCACAATACATTAAGACATATGGAGAGTTAATGTGTTAAAAAGGTTAAATAGGTAATAATAATATTAAATGTAACAAGACAAGGGCACGAACAAGTCTGTGGATGCAAAATTAACTTTATATAAAAAAGGTATGTGTTGATAGAACGTAAATATTTAATTTTATCCCCTTGTTAAATTGTATCAAATTGTATTTAGTGGTTTATGCGTGAATTATTGTTTTTGGTTGATAGGTTACAAAAGATTTATTGAACACACAAGCTGCGGTGTGAACCCTTTTACATAAAAGAACTCGAGTCGTTTAAGTCTTTTAAAATCAACTGGAGTTGGTTAAGTCTTTCAGTCTATTGAAAACAACTCGAGTCGTTTCAGTTTTTAGTCTTTTAATAAAACGACTAATTCTTATTATTAAAAATTCGAACTTTCAATCTTAATTTTAGAGTCAAGTCCTGTAAGATGGAGGCGAGTCTTTTTAATAAGCCTTAAAAGACTTTAGTCTCTTTCATCATGACCATAACGATAGTATACCAGTTTTAAATGAATACGTAATGTAAACGATTTTTATACAACCGTTTGCATCCACGCGTGGTGGTTCTTAAACAGATGTTTTTTTTTTTCATTTTCCTTGTGGCGCTGGAATTTAAAATTGTTTGTGACCTTCTTTCTTTGTGACCTCGTTTTTAGACATTATTAGCGGTTTAACCGTCAATATGCTCGTAGAATTAAGAAGCCAGCTGCATATTTGAACCATGCTGCTACGGAACCCTACAATGCGCGTGTCCCGATACGCTCTTGGCCGTTTTTTTTTTGTTATGAGCGATTGTTTTTTTTTGTTATGAACGTAACAAAATTGAACAAAATCGTGATCAAAAATGAAAAATATAACGATTATTGTTCTTTGGTAAAGTCGTTAAAATTAGCGCGATTAGGGCCCAGGGCGAACTCCATATATAGCTCTAATGCATTTTTTCTGCGCTATAAATGCTTTCTGGATGTCAATACTGTTGCCCCAGATTATTAGACCATATCTGAGCACAGACTCTACATAGGCAAAATAAGCCGTTATTGCTGTTCGTCTTTTTACAGTTCTTGACAATTTATATAACGCAAACGCAAATCGATTGATTTTATTGCATACCCTTTCTACGTGATTCTTCCAATTTAAATTTTCATCTATCATTAGACCTAAGAACATTACGCTCGAAGCTTTCTGAATAATTTTCCTATTATATTGAATGTCTAGTTTGGTATCAGTATTACTATTAAAATTAACATAAGTGGTCTTTTTAAAATTAATTTGCAAATTATTGCATTCAAGCCAATTACTTATAGAAGTTATTACGTTATTTATTTCGGATTCATGATAATTCAATGTCATTTTTTTGTTAGTCGCTACAATAACAGAAATGTCATCAGCGAATAATATACTACGGTGATGCGTAACACAAGGGAGGTCGTTAATATATAGTAGAAACAACAGTGGGCCTAGAACACTTCCTTGTGGCACTCCAAATTTATTCAATCTCGATTGTGATCGATATGATTTGGTGTCTCCATTTGTATCGAGTTGACTAATTTCAACACATTGCCATCTATTGCATAGATACGATTTAAGCCAGTTCAAAGCCGGACCACGGATACCATAGTTTTCTAATTTCTGCAGGAGTAATTCATGAGAAACAAAGTCAAAGGCTTTGGACATGTCGAAAAATAGAACCGTTGCATACATGTTATCATTACATTTTAATAATATTTCATTGACCAAATTATATGCTGCGAGAGCTGTGGATTTATGCTTCTGAAAACCGAATTGATCGGATGTAATCACTTTATGTTTATTAAAGTAAGAAGTCATTTTATAATGCATTACCTTTTCGAATACCTTTGAAAAAATTGGTATCAATGTTATTGGTCGGTAGTTTTCAATGCCACTTCCACAGCCTTTTTTATGCAAGGGTTTTACAATAGACACTTTAAGATTCTCAGGAAAGCAACCGGTTTCAAGGGAAAGATTGACTAGATATGTGAGTACATGACTAAATTCGTGTTTACACGCTTTAACAATTTTCGTGTTTATGTTGTCGTAACCTTCCGCCTTAGTGTTGTTCAATGAGCTGATTACATTTAAAATAAAATTTTCATCAACCGGAGTTAAATAGATGGAATGTGGAATCACATTCTTAGAATAAGTATTTTTCAGAATGTGATTTACCTTATTTGTTGTTGATATAAAATAATCATTGAACGTTTCTACCAGAACTGCTGGGTCAGTTATGACTCTGCTGTTTACCTCAATTTTATCTATGTATCTAGTCATATTATTAATACCTATCTCTTTTTCAATGATATTCCATGTTGCTTTACAAACGTTTTTACTATTAGCAATGTATCTGTTGTTACTATTACTTTTAGCCTGAAATATACATTTTTTAAGTAACTTATTATAATTCTGATAATTGGCCCTATTTATACTTGTGTTATGTTTAAAGTGATTGTGTCTAAGAATGCGTTTTGTACAACAACTTTTCCTTAAACCTTTCGTTATCCAATTTATCTCCTTGTTAATATTAATTTTTATTTTGATTATTGGAAAACAAAGTAAGTATAGAAGACAAAAGATGTCATAAAAGTTTGCAAATGCGATCTTGAATTCGCTTTCTGCATAGACGTCCGTAAACAGAAGACTCGAGAGGTAATTTTTGAACTTAATAATGTTTTCCTTTGAGTAATCTCTCTTGTATAAGTAAATAACCCTGGGTCTAGTGTAGTTCTGTTTTACAGGAATACTCAATGTTTGCGCAGTATTATGATCTGATAGCCAAAGATTGTGTACAGAGCCCTTTGCAGATTTGATGTTGCTTATCATGTGATCTATACAGGATTTGCCTCGTGTCGGCTCTTTTATATGGCTTATTAAATTGTAGTTCTTTAAAATGTCAATATAGTATGATGTCACGTTATTTTTCTCTAAAATATTTATGTTTATGTCACCTGTAATAATTATTTTCTTTTTTGGATATTTTCTAACACATCTATGTAATATAAGTTCAAAATTACTAAAAAATAAATCGAAGTACTTCTTATTATTAAATGATGAGGATCTATAAAGACAAATTATAATCATGTTGTGTTGGGGAATACATATTGAACAGCATTCACAGTGAAATGTTGTTATCAAGTCATCAAATAGGTTAATCTTTTGATATGTTAGTCCATTCTTTACAAAAATGCAACATCCACCCCTTTTCTTATTTCGTGAATAAGTTGAGGCAAGTTGATAAGCATTGATATTCACAAACCGCTCATCTCCTGACCTTACAAAAGTCTCAGTGAAACATAAGACATCAGAGTTCATGGCGTCATCAGATTCTTTTAATGTAAGTTCTACCAAATCTAGTTTCGAGATTAATCCTGCAATGTTTTGGTGAAATATTTTAAAATTCTTTGCTTTAACTTCTTTAGGCTCGAAAACATTTTGTTTCCAGTCCTACGGTCGGTGCACGTATTGTGCCAGTTTGCCGTTTGAAATAATAAGGAATTGTTCCTTTTCTAGGTTCATCGGTCAATAACATGTGTTGCCTATTAGAATGGTTTGATTTGAATGATTTCATACACGATAACCGCTTTCGTATACTTTCCACAGATAAAAATTCAACATAATAGTCATGGCTATCAATAAGTACATTGATTTGCTTACAAATTACATTTAAACTAATGTGAGTAATATAATTAATGTCAACGAATTTACATTGTTTGGAAATCTTTGACCATAACTTTAGACTACGATTTAAGTGGGTCTCGTTTAAGTGTGCATTATAATTAACTGGAACAATGTATACAAATAGTTTGGAAAGCCTGTTTAAAATATTACAGAAGTTGAATTGCAATTCCTGCGGATTTATATCATGTTTACCAATACTGAGTACAATAGTATCATAATTTTCCAAACTGGATTCATTTTTTTCGCAGTAGTCCAAAAAATGTGAACTCGAGGCATCCGACAATATCACTGAAGAAACGGAATACTTATCGTTCCACTTATTTTCTCGTGACTTGATCATTGCTGCTGCTAGTCCTGATACACTTTCATCGCCGAAGATCAATATTTTTTTAAGTTTTGTAGTTTTAGTGTTCGCGTGATTACTGTCATTACAATTCTTTTCGTTGTTGGTTTTACTTTTTGGAGAAAATTTTTGTCTTGTCTCGTGAGTTGCATTACTATTGTCAATTGTCAATTTGTCGTTATCAGTGTTCTTGCATTTCTTATTTATAGAGGTAAATCCAGACTGTCGTTCAATGGTGTTATTGCCTGTTGCCTGTTGTATTTTTCTATGCCTAGAGTAACCCTCACTCATAGGTGTATGGTTTCCCCTATCGTCAGATTCAGAAAAATCAAGAGTTTTTCTGGTTGTACTCTTAAGAGATCTACGCGCTAACTCCTTTCTAACTGAATCTCTGTTAACTGCTTTGCAGATAACAGTTAATGTTTGAATTTTGTTTTCACAATAATCAAGTTTACTCTTTAGTTCGTAGTTTTCCGAAAGCAAGTCTTCAATTTGTAGATCCGCGGACGCTAATTTATTTTCTAAACATTTTATTTGCTCTTTTAATTCTTCTAAATCCTTATGTGAACATGTATTGAATTCGGGACAGCTTCTGTTTAATTTAGGAGAACTTACAGACAGATTTTCATCAATGTCTTCGTAGTCCCATAAAGCGCTAAACGAATTTTCGGTAGACACATTTATTAATAGTTTTCTACGTTCTGTGACGAAGTTGGGAGATGCTTCTAAATTAGGCTGGGCTTCTGGAGTTGCATAATCTGGAGTAGAGCTCCTTTCGTAACAATCTGGACATTTCCAGTTTAGTCTGTTCTCTTTTTTCATCAAATAAAACAAAGATGAGGATACTGATGTACAGGAGCGGTGTAAATATGATTTGCATGAAGAACAGTATAAGTATTCTCGATCTACAATATTACATCCACATTTAGAGCATGTATCCATCTCTTCGATCAATTTGGCTGTATAAATAGTATGAGTAAATAATATGTAGAACGAAACGCAAAATTCGTGCGCTCCCGTCACTGTCACTGTCACAGTCAAATCAGCTGACAGTATTTTGACTCCTATTTAGTATTGCGTGAAACGGATCCGAGTTATAATAACGTTAGTTAATAACGGTTATTGATGTGAACGCACCCGTTAGGCGTCCTTACTTGACAACACTCTAATCTGTCAAATGTTCGAGTGCCCAATCAGCTGATCGCCAAAAAGAGGTTATGTTGTGATTCGTCCGTGTTGATCTGGTTTTCTGATCAATATATTTGAAATTAGTGATCAACCGTAAAAAAGATGTTCTACCTGGAATATTTCTGGGATGATACTGGAGCAGCGGAGTGGTTTCTGGCTGGGTCTTCAATATATACAGTAGCGTCCGCCGTTAGCTTTAGTTCTAGACCAAAACAGTGAGTGTTTGACCAGAATTATCACTTTTTAGTTAAAAATTACTAAGGAGCAGTGTTTACTAGCGGAATAACGTTCCGTTCCGTTCCGACACACTATACCTATTATTTTGATTTTCAAATTCAAAACTTTCCATCACCTGGGTCAGCTACAAAGAGCAGAGAGAGTAATATGTAACCGTGTAATGACACTGGGGTCGCCAAAAAAGATAACAATTCAATAATTATAGTAGTCTTTCAAGTTGCCTGACAGCTCCCGCCAAAAAGGTCAGACGTTGATTGATAGACATTAAAAAAAATTATTTTTTCTTTTACTTTTCCATAGATTATCATTGAACCATTTTGAAAACATGAGTGTTAAAGGTGTCACCTGGGTGTCACTCAAAAAAGTTCTTATCCACAATTTTTTCACAAAATGGCTGATTGCCATTTATATAAAGTGAAGTGTTCTGCGCTACATGATATTGACGAAATTGTGGCAACACATATGGGTCTATATTTGAGAATCTATCTATTCACTTTTATTTACTAGTTCTGGAAATTGGTTTAGCCTTTAGCGAAGTACCTATTCAGTTGTACAACAACTCAACTATAAGTACCATAACCTCGCCTCTCGTGAACTGACTAGATGTCTTATCACTGCAATACAGATTTATTCCTAGTGCAGGGTGAGTCGGCTGACAGTCTGTCCCATGAAGAAAACCAATAGGCATATTTATTACCCACTGTACTTTAAAACTGTACCTACTGCTTTTAAGTATTTAAGTAATGTTAGTTATTACTACCCAGCAGCATGTCAAAGATTTATTTGTTTGTTCTCGGGTTATGGGTGTTTGTTTTTTTTTATGTGTGTTTCAAGGGACCCACGACACAAGGGAAAACCTTAGTGTGGGCCTTTGAGTGTGTAGCGTTTATTTATTTGTTTATTTACAATTATTTTCGAGAGGTATCGAGGATGATAACCCAGAAATGACTGGTGATTGGAAGGGCTGGTACGTATATTTATTATTTAATGAAACTATGTATCTAAAAATCAATCAGGGTCAAAAACATTTGATTCGTGTAATGTAACTTTAACCATAGCATGTCATATTACATAATCTAGTAATCTGAAAAGGAGATGCTTTGCATTTTTATTTAGATTGCATTTGAATTTTTATCTGTCTTTTTAAAGTGCAATCATCCTCAAAGAACAGACAAAAAATTAAACTTAGAGGGCACCAACCTAGTAGCTGTTACGTAGCAACAACATAAAGGCAACAGCTACTCAAGAGTCTGTTTCAACTCATGTATGATTTATTAAAATGGGCCAAATATTCAAATAAAAAAAGCTTTATTAATGCTTTTAAACTAGCAAAATTTAGAGCTCCTCATGAAGCTAAAGAACTTTTTTTAAAGGAACCCATATCAAACATGAACTATTTTTTTAGTTTTAAAAGGTGATAGCAGCGCCATTTCGCAGTTATTGGTACTAACAGTGTCATAGGCCTGACCAAATGATTTCAAATGAATGAAGCCACAAGTGCCAAAGTTCACGGCGCAGCACGGTGCAGGGATTCCTCGGAATGAATCTCAGTGTTGCCGATGTAAAAAATATAACGGCGGCTGTACACTCTCACACGTCAGCGACCTGCTTCTGTCTCGAGTGCGTACGTTTACACTCTCATGTCCATCAGTACAGACCAGTACCATTGAGTCCTTTGTTTTGAAATATAACGCAAGTACGTGCAAGTATGAAGAGTTTTATTTCGATATGATACGAAGCGTTATTTTTGTTACGAGAATTTTTAAAAATAGTTCGTAAAAAAATTAAGAAAAATTTTTTGACAAAAAAAATGATGCCTGTTAAAAAAAATGATGCTTGTTCATAATAATTTTTCATTTTGCTGTGATTCTACCCGTTTTGTTACGTTATTTACAAGATTATTCGTACCAAAACCAAAATCACGCTCACTTAGACGACTGCAGTTCCGTTGTTTATAGCTTGATTTAAACGTTTTTAGGTTCATTAGAATGCTGATAAGTGTAACTATTTTTTTATAATAAGCTAAATTACCGTAATCCTAACGGTTTCTGTTCTTTTCACACAGTAAAAAATGTTTAATTTTGCAAAATGTAGTTTTATGAAAATATTTATTTTGTTACTAGCTTTACACTAATGCATCTTTAGAATAAAACAATGTTTATTAAATTATCTTTCATTTGAGATCCTATTTAAGTAAATCTACCCAGTAGTTATCTAAATATAGCGTAAATAAAATAGGCCCGGCCGCCATCTTTGTTACGTCGTAGCTACCCCCTCCATACCCTTAGAAAGTGACTACCGCACTTTTTGTGTTCAGGAACATATGCCAAATAAGTACATACCAGTAGTTCGTATGGCGGAGGTAAGTCCCACGGAAATGAACTCATTCTCCTTGGGTCCCGTTCATTAAAGAAAGTAAAACATAATCAAAACATTTCTACTTCAATGTACAATTAATTTGATTGCTTATAACTTAAGAACCTAACCTAACCTAACCGATTATTGCTGGCGGAAATCATGCCAAGGGATGCAAAGTGTTAAAAGAGAAAATACTAAGTCCATGGTTGTGATAATGAGTCAAGGAGATTCGCCAAAAGAGAAAAATCTTACTCAGCGTAAGGGACGGGTTTACATTATATTTAGCCACAGGGACCCACGGTACGAGGAAAAACCTTAATGTGGGCCTTCGAGTGTGTAGCGTTTATTATAATAATCTTGAACTTCAATTTTGAAGGAGATATCTTCTAGTTCTTACTTGTAAAACTTGCGACAGCCTTTTACATTACGCTAATTGTGTAGCAATGATATAAGTGGATAGACAATTTTTATTCTTTTAACAATTTTAAATAAAAGCTTCTTTAAAAAGAGTTTTTAACTTTTTTTAGAACCGTGGATGATAGTAATCGCCAACGGAATGTAACTTTGTCTGAGGTCTAGACTGCGTTTTTTATTCTCAGAGACTAAATTGACATATGCAAATGTCAAATTTACAAATATTCAGCAAAATTACGAGACTTAAAGACTGTGTTTTTCATTCTCAGAGACTGGATTAACGTATGCAAGTGTCAAATTTGCAAATAATGTAAAAGTTATTTATTAATTTTACATTTGCATGTGTCAATTTGGTCTCTGAGAATAAAAAACACAGTTTAGACTCTATCTTTTAATAGTATATTATGATATAAGTGCGGTGTATTAAAAATTACAGCCGAGGCGATATTGGTAGCCCGAGGCTACAAGAAAGCAGAGGCTGTAATTGTCAAAGCGCACGTATGTCATACGACGTTTTATAACATACTCGTATTTGCGAGGAAATAAATAAAAATGATACAAAGAAAAGAAGAAGCGCGCGGAATAATTTTTACTTGTTCACAAATTAACGATGCGCGCGCATCAGCGCTTTTATTTAAGGCATAAATGTTTATTTATTATATTTTATCTCCCAAAGTTAATTTTATTCATAAAATGTTGACCACTTTTCTGACATAAAAACTCTTTGCTAAGATTTGAAAAAGTACCGTTCGTTTTTAGACGGAGCATTCGTTTTACATTACATTACCGGACAGAGATACAATACGACATTGAAATTGGTGGAATAAGAGACCCTTTTAGGAGCAAATGTGTTATAAAAAAAACACACAGTCGAAAATAGAACCTCCTCCTTTTTTGAAGTCGGTAAAAATAGAAACATTCCATTGTAACTTTTGTTGTGTTGAAATAGTAAAGATGCAAATATATAACGCAATTGGGCCTTTACGAGAGAACTTCTTCGGTTTTTAAAGTTAGTGGAAAAGAGAGTTTAAATTTTAAGGAATATTTTATACAAAAGTGGGATTCCAATCTCTGGAGTCTCATATTTTGTACTAGCAGCACTCAGATAATTCGCGGAAAGTACCTACTCTCCTATTACACCTATAGGAGAGTAGCCTGTTAGGTACTACCTAAGCTGCAAAAATAGTGATAAAAACGAATGAAAAATGAGTGTCACACTTTTATGGATGAGGCGCCGTTGCTATTTCATTATTATGACTATGGTTTTTACATAGATGTGTATAAGTTTGTATGCTCGATAAATTACGATATTTAGTTGATTTAAACAGGAATATACATATAAAACTATCTTTCCGCCCGCGGCTCCGCCCGCGTGGACTACAGGTTATATCGTGACCAACTGTGAGATAAAACGTAGCGAATGTCCTTTCCCAGGCTCTAATCTATCTCTGTACCAAATTTCATCAAAATCAGTTTAGTAGTTTAGGCGTGAAAGACAAACAGACAGACAGACAGACAGACTTACTTTCGTTCTTATAATATTAGTATGGATTTGTAAGCGAACCTTTAGACGGTGATTCTCCCCGTCAAACTGAACAGCTTTTGACCATTTTCAACAAAAAATCAACTTGTGATAAGACCCAGTTGCAGAAAATTTCATTAAAGTTAAAGATTCATTAAATGTAATGCCGTCCTTGTAGACCGAGCTCCCGTTGCACAAAACTCTACCTCACGAGGTGGCAGCTCAGAAATGTAATGTAGTGATAGATACTACTTAGAAGCACTGGATTTTACTAGTTTGCAATCGCATATTCTGGAAGTAGTATTTTTTTTTAACTTCTTTTATAGATCAGGTGGCAAGATGAAACTGATGCAAATCGATTGCCCTAGACGTGCCGTTCATGAATATACATGGTTGCCTGCATTCAGCCTGGCAGTGTTTCTATTTAGCCACCTCGAACAAGATTTACATATATTTTTCTAGCTTCCCGTCCGGGACTTCGTTGCCGTGGGAATTTCGGGCATCAATTATTCAGATAAACCTTCCTCTTGAATAGTTTCATCCATTAGCGAAAACCATATGAAAATCCGTTCAGTATTTTTTTGAGTTTATTACGTTCAGACAGACAGACAGACAGAGACAATAGGGAACTTTGTTTTAAAATATTGTTTGATGATATGATGACTAGGATAATTCACCCTTAAAATAGTAAAAACAACTGTTTCAAAGCGGAATATCGACAGTTTGACCTTTAATTAGCATTATGAATCCAGTTGCATTTGGTCGCTGGCCATTTTACTCCGGCTAATGATCATCGCATTCGATCACCTACTAATTGTTCAGCTACCAACTGCTGATTAGCTCGTTTTGCGGAAAACCTGCATTTGTAGGAAAGCTAAAGTGGGAGGCAAGTCCCATTAAAATATTTTTTATTTATTATGTGAAGGGTTAACTCTTAACCTCAACCGACGATGGAGCGAGTTAACCCAGAAAATGCCTATTAAGGCACTGGTACACCTACGCACCCACGGAAAACGGCAAGCTGCTTGGCGTCGGACTTCGATAGGAAGGTGTTCGCGACCCAGAAAACCTTTTATAAAGAGCCTATAACACCGCATTAGACCATAGGAAGCTAACTCAGATTCAGAACAAATTGAAGTTTCATTGCATATTAGGATGGATTGATAGAAGGCAGGTCTCATTAATTTGTGTTTAGTCGCCTCTTACGACATTTACCGAAAGAAATGGGATGGTGTTTTTTTCAACCAATCACCATACGGCTTAAAATTAAATCGTAATTAAAAATACACTGAAAACTTGGTTTGATAGAACCATAAAAAAATATTAGATGTAATAACTAAAATTCTAGTGTTTTGACATTGGAATTGGTTTCACGAAAAAGTGCGATCCCCTTATATCTTAAACAGTTGTGAAGATATGATATTAAAAAAGGGCTCAAAAGACGCGTATTAACAAGAGCTATAAGGTGCAAAAAGAATTATTTGAGAAAATCAAAAACGAAAAAAGTTATAGCCGAAATAGTGAAAAAAATTTTTTTTTTCCCAATTTAGGATTTTGGCGCTCGATATTTTGGAAACGAAGAATATCAAAAATTTGAGAAAAAAACCTCTGGAAAATTTAGTCAGCTACAATTTGAGCCTAAAAAACAATCGGGTTAAGGGTTTGCCCTGTAACCTAACCTTTTTGAAAAAATTCAAAAAGTCAGAACGACATTTTTTCCAATTTCGTAGATTCATTTCCAATGTGCTCGATAGTCGTGTGAGGCACAAAATCTGTGAATTTTTTATGAGACACGACTCGCTTTGACAGACTCTATTATTTATTAACTTTACACTAATATTAAGTCCACAAATAACACAAAAACGCCACTTGCAGAAGCATTCATTAACGTTGATGCTTATTCTTTAAATATCGTACTGTAATATTTCGTCTTGTTGACGTAAACATAGATAGGATTACATTTAAAAAAGCTTTAACATTAAGACCCCTGGCACACGGCTTATTTTAAAAGAAACGCGCATTTTCTGCCCCGTTGATGCTGATTTTTGCGTTTTCATAGATTTAAACGCGATACAAACGCGCGTGAGAAGCGCGTTCGAAACTCGTTTGAAACGCGCACAAAGAGCGGAGAAGGGGAAGAGGGGGGCGACTACAAGCGACTAAAACGCGTTTGTATTGCTGTATCTGCGCGTATAAGCGCAGTAGACGCGCGTTTCACGATCGCCCCGTGTACTGAGGTTACAAGGTTGTGTTCCATTCGTGTTTGAAGCGCGTATACGCGTTTAAAGTACGCTGTGTGCTAGGGGCCTAATAAACGTTTCTGCAACTAAGTGATAAAAACCTAAGTTAAACTAAATACTTGCAGTTTGTCTTTGCTTCTTTCTTTCCTTAACTAATAGTTTCCCGCGACTTCGTACACGATATCTCTGATTCCCATGGGAATTTTGAGAAAATAATTTCTTAGAATTGGCCTCCGTTTCCTAAGGAACGCTGACTAAAAATTTCATGCTTCTATATAAAGCGGTTCCTGCTGTGCGTTGATTAAAATTGCGTTCTTATTGAATTTTGTTTGTCTGTTCTCTTTTTGTTCTATTTGTGAGATCATTTAATAATGTTTTGTGTACCTTAACGTCTGGAAATAAACTCGATTTCATTATAATTCAAAGCCTATTTCGTAGATTTTATTTGGTTCTTTTGCCTCAAACGAACATGGCATCAAAAGGCACTCTTTTAATAAAGAACCTCGTTACGCTTCATTTCATCATTCTACTAAAAAGAGAAGTACAGAGCGCCGCACATCAGATTATCACAACAACTAATACTCTATTTTTAACCCCCAAGAAAAAAAGAGGGATGTTATATGTTTGAAATGTGTATCTGTGTGTATATCTATGGCATGGAAGTTCCTAAACGATTGAAACGATTTCGATGAGGTTTTCTTTTTTTTAAAAGCTGACGTAATCGAGATGGGTCTCAACTGTATTTGATCAAAATTAATTCAGCCATTTAAGAGTTATGAGCGATAAATATCGGGAGTGATACAACATTTAACATTTTAGAGTTATATTACTACTACGCGTAGACTACAGGTTATATCGTGCCCAACTGTGGGATAAAATGTAGCCTATGTCCTTTCTCAGGCTTTAATCTATCTATGTACCAAATTTCATCAAAATGGGTTCAGTAGTTTAGGAATGAAAGACGGACAGACAGATAGACAGGCAGAGTTACTTTCGCATTTATAATATTAGTAAGGATTAAAATGGTTTTTATTATAATATTAGTAAGGAAAAACTGTACAAATAACAGACTTTACACTTTAACCTTTGTCATTGCACTAATGTGAACAGATAAAGAGTTAAAAAATAACTCAAAAAATTCACATATTAGGTCTTTAAATATACACAAATTGGCCATCTCCACACAAATTTGAATAAAACTGTTTTTTTTTTTATAAAAAAAATTTTTGAATTTTTCTCGGAAATGTGATATCCAATCTTAACAAAAATGTTCCTAATGGTTTGCACAGCATTGAGCAAATTTTGGGCATGTTTAATTTTATTGAAAGCACAGACGTATTATCTTACCAGAAGATTGAAAGCGGCAAGTATAAAAATATAAGAAACTGGTAACAGATAAAACAAGATATATTTGAGCTTCGTTTACAGTAAATAAATCCTTTTTTTTTAACCAGCCCATATACGTCCCTACCTTGGAAACACGAAGGAGATTTAGGCCATAGTCCATCACGCTGGCCCAATGCGGTTGGTGGACCGCTCGTCTTTCGAAAATAAATTTCTTGGACGGACGGGTTTTATCACGATGTTTTCATTCACCGTTAAGCAAGTGATTATTAGAAATCCTTACATCAATCCGAAAAGACGAATTTAGTGGTACAAACCCGCAACAGGATTTGAACCCGCGACCATCCGATTACAAGTCTAGCTCATTGCCAACTGGGCAATTATTTGTCTTCAAATAATTTTAGGGAAAGAAAAATGTTCGGCGCGAATGGGACTTGAACCCACGACCCCAGGATTAGATCTCCTGGTGCTCTAACCAACTGGGCTATCGTGCCTTCAAGTCCAGCGGCAAAATTTCTCATCTCATCCCTTACTAAGCACATTACATTCCCTTACTAAGTGTCTCGTACGGAGAACTACAGACTCATACCACTTATTCGAATTAGATTATGACAAGGGCCAAACCTACTAACGATATATATCATTCAAAAGCTTTGTAATATGGCCGAGTTTTATAAAGCAATCAATGAAATTGTGAACAAAGCAATGCTTGAGAAAAAAAACCGGCCAAGTGCGAGTCGGACTCGCGCACCGAGGGTTCCGTACAAAACTAGCTTAAAGGTATTATAGACCTGAGTATTTGATATGAATTTCAATTTAATACCTCTACGCGTTCATGAGGAAAGGATTCTGAGTTCACGGGAAGTACCTTGTAGGCTTTGATTCCCTTGCGAGTGTCGAAAATGCGGCATAAATGGCTGTATCTTTTGATTGCGTTGGCTCAGAAGTTTGATTTTTTCACAGCTCCGAGGGACAGTAGATCTGAGTATTTGATATATATTCCAGCTTAATACCTCCACGCGTTCCTGAGAAAAAGGGTCTTGACAGACAGACAGACGGACGGACGGACGGACAACAAAGTCATCCTATAAGGGTTCTGTGTAAAAAGCAGATGTTTGTTCTCGCATGGATGCTCGTGTTTGTCTTTATGTGTATTCCAAGGAACCCACTACACAAGGAAAAACCTTAGTGTAGGCCTTTGAGTGTGTAGAGTTTGTTTTATTTATTTATTTAATATATAATGTACTATTGTCTGTACATGTCGTTTGTGACGTCATTAACGCACTCATTCGCCAGAAAGCGTAAAAATGAGCGTAAAATGCGCTAAACGAGCGAAATTATGAGGTAGAAGATGGTGTAGGTACTGGAGCGAAGTGGATTCATTACTGCGTGGGAGTCTTTGATAAGCTTTATAAGTGCTATTTACTTACACGTATAGGTAATTAACCATAGAAGTTAATTGAAATAGGCATTGTATAGTCGATTCCACCGAGTACGCCACCCATAACAAGGTGACAGCCTAATAGTTGGTTATAGAACCAGTTCTGTTGCGAGTTCAAATGCACGATTTATATAAGGATTTGTCAATGGAGAAGGTGACATTTTTTGTTGATATTTTTATCTAATAATTTAAGGTGTAAGAATCATTAGACACCAGTTAGATTTTTTAATTGTGTTTAGTAATTTTTTTTTTAATTTTTTTAAAGTTCAGTGTCAAGCTTGATCGCACTTCAACGGCTCTTAGTTGCTTGACCAATAAAACACACGTCAAATTTATAGAACCCCTCTTTTTTGTCGGGGATCAAAACAGGTCGAAAACAAAACTTTCGCCTTTTCATACAACTTGAGCCTTAGTAGAAGTCGAATTTTTTTGAGAATTGATTTTGGTTTTGTGGGAAAACTTAATCAGATTAATGTGGAGCATCTCCCCCTTACATTTCGACTAATTTTCTAATTTACGCCAACTAATTTTAGCTAACTGCGATTTCCTACTTCTAATTAAACTAGTTAGCACAAATGGAGCACAAAGGCTGGAAACTAAGAGCTGTTGTGTTAGAGCGTAACGAACTTTATGTGTCTTGAGGGGTTCTACGCCATACAAGAGTATATACTAGACGGCTATTTCACTAACCAATGGCATCTCATAGGCGGTTGAATGACAATAGTGACCATTTTATCCATTTAGGTGGCGAAATTTAGAATTATCGAAACCTAATACATTTGATGAGTTCCCTTAGGTCTCCAGAGAGTGAAACCGTTGGAATCGCATCACCATGCTAGTTTCAAAGCATTTGTGGTGCGGGTCCCGACGTTCATGCTGGAGACAGTCATGAAGGAGAGCTTTTAGCCGGAGGGCGTGGTGTTCCACCGTTTCCGAGGGAGATTCCCGGTTGCAGACACCCCCGGAAAAACACCCGGGAAATAGTGTTAGTTAGTTTTATTTTATTTTGTTTAATTATAATTCATATGTATGTTAGTCTGTAAGGTATTTATCTATGTTCCTTAGATGCCTGATAATAAATGATTTTATTATTATTATTATTATTATTATTATACCTTGACTGGGCATGCTATTGCTAACTGAATGTTAAGGTGCTAGGTAGTTTGCACCTAGTGGTTGTAATCAAGGGTTTGAGGTTTCAATAATTCTGAATTTTGCTATGTGAAAGGATAAAATTGGCATCGTTGTCATTCAACAGCCATAAGACGCCATTTATAAGTGGACTAGACAAATATTCAAATGTTGGAATCTACCCGTAACTATGATCGACTACGGAAATGTATTTCCTCCCGGATTTTTTTTACTTCGGCGCTAAGCAATAAACCGCGATACCTCGCCTCACGCTGCGCCGCTATGAGAATGCGATGTATGTACACATACTGGTTTTTGAATACTATCTACCCGGTTTTGAATGTTTTTTATTGCAAACTGGAATGTAATTACATAATTGATTTAAGTTTAAAGCAGAAAATATAAAAAAAACTTGAGAAAAAATTTTGTAATTTTCCTGAAGAAAATTCTACTGGATAAGTAATCGTTAAGAATTATGATCTGAATGTGACTCGCGGGGTCGTAGGAGGCCTGTAGTGGCCTAGGCGAAAAAAAAATATTTATTACCATATAGGTATACCTAATCAGTAAGGTCATTTTTAACCCCCGACGCAAAAAGAGGGGTGTTATAAGTTTGACCGCTATGTGTGTGTGTGTGTGTCTGTGTGTCTGTGTGTCTGTCTGTGGCACCGTAGCTCTCAAACGGGTGAACCGATTTGGATGCGGTTTTTTTTATTTACAAGCAGGGTTTTTGGCGATGGTTCTTAGATACGTTTTATCAAAATCGGTTCAGCCGTTTCAAGGTCATCAGCTCTTTTGTTAGCTGCGGTAGGGTTCTTAGACTCTTAATGTGTATTTACTTTACTTTCAAACATACATGTGACCTAAAACTTGAAATACTCATGTATGCCTAATAACTATGCAGGGTTATGGAACTCTTGGTCTGATGCTGCAGCCAGGATATCCAGAACACTAGCACACTCTTAAAAAAATAATAGCAGATATGTCGTGTTTGGACTCGTTTTGTTCAGTATTTGATTCTGCATACAATGCAATGGTGGCAACACGGTGAGCTGATGCTGCGGCCAGGATATCCAGAACACTAGCACATCCTTGAAAAAATAATAGCAGATATGTCGTGTTTGGACTCGTTTTGACCAGTATTTGATTCTGCATACAATGCAATGGTGGCAACACCGTGAGCTGATGCTGCGGCCAGGATATCCAGCACACTAGTACACTCTTAATTATTTTGAAAATAAGTTAAAAATTTTGAAATAAAAATTAAATTAAAAATTTAAAAAACCCCCCCCGCAAAAAAGTAAAGCGGACATTTAAAAAGTAAAAAATAATACCTTTCGTTGAGCCATCAAATTCATTTCAGAAATACCTATATATATATTTTAATTATCGAAATCGATGGATGGCACGATAGGGTTTGCTCATTAAAGTGGCGCTATAATGTCGCGTCGGGGTACCGCTTTAGTGAATCAGTGAATAGTCAATCAAATGAAGGGTCAGTGAATAGTCAATCAAATGAAGGGTCTGATTCACTAAAGCGGTACCCCGACGCGACATTATAGCGCCATTTTAATGAGCAAACCCTATCGTGCCATCCATCGATTTCGATAATTAAAATATATATAGGTATTTCTGAAATGAATTTGATGGCTCAACGAAAGGTATTATTTTTTACTTTTTAAATGTCCGCTTTACTTTTTTGCGGGGGGGGGTTTTTTAAATTTTTAATTTAATTTTTGTCTAAGAATCAGAGTGATGAATTAATATCATTGAGCGATGTGAGGTCATAGGAGTGGTCAGTGAATATGTTGAATGTAGGGGCATCTATTGGCCATCTATCTATGTTTTTTTTTTTAAATAATAATAATAAACTAATTAAATTTGTAGTAATATGGAACTTTATATGTTTCCTTGCTAACATGGTTAAGATGTACCTTTGTTCAAATTCTCTTACATGTCGTTAAACAAACACGTTAGGTATTTTCAAACACATTGTAGACTAAGTCTGAAATAATTATTTTTATTAAATTTAAAAGTTAACAGTTTACATACATTCCATAAAATACCATCCATGTTCAGTACATGTCCCTCAAATAGTCGTAATTCACAATTTTAATAAATTACATTGGCAAAATCACACGCAATATTGTACAGAATTACTGAACGCACTTAGCCTCGAGTATTAACGATGTTTTCGGTACATTTGGCCAGTTTTGCACGTAACAGATATACCACCCATTATTGATAAAACATTACCGTGAAATAAACATTCATCAGAAGTTATTTCAAGGTCCGTGCTCAAAAAAAACATACTTAGAGTTACAGATTTGTCAAACTAAATGCTAAATAGGTAGCGTGATGGCAAGCAGACGTATTGAAAACACTAAAATCTATTTACATTTTTATTGACTTTCAATGTATGTAATGTGTGTTTGTTCGGGTCAAATCATGCAACTGAATGCCTATGCCTACCCTTGGGCTAAAATTTTTCATTCACATTTAGTTTGAATGACTTAAACCAATGTATAGTTAACATTGACGTCTTTCTAAGTCCAAAATGGCGGACCAAGTTATTTTAGTTTGCCCTCCCTTACAATGAATATCAAATAAAAGCATTTGTCACGAAGATTTGGAGAAAAATATAAAGATTTTAATAAAAACTTATTTTGAAAAGTGTTTATTTAAAAACGAACTTATTTAAGATTTTTTTTTAACAACAAATATGCAGTTATGGCTCAAATAATGATCCTAATGTCACGCCTTTTTCAAGTCCTGTGGTGGGCACGAGGCCCACCATCAATTTTCTTTATGAAAATTCTGAATTTCATTAAGTCTTATTACATTATCATACTTTTCCTACATCAAGAAGATGTTATGCAAATGGTGAATGATGATGGATGACAAAAATGGAGTTTTCAAGGCATCAGTCTAATGTTACGGTGATTCACTCTTTATGAGTTAGAAAATAAGGTCGTCTTTAGCATATACAAATTATATGTCAGTATACCTAAGTACCTATCTTTAGATTAATTATTTTGAACGAACTTAAATTTTTATTTCCTAAGTTAATAGATAAAGTACTTTTGCGACCGAGCTGAAGCTCGGCCCCTTGACAGCCATCTCTTATCATTTTTCGGAACTAATATTAACGTACTTAAGCCAGAAAATGTATACATGGAACTAAAATATGATAAACTCGTAAAAATTAATCGTCCTCTTATTTTGTAATTGTAAACTAATATTATAAACGCGAATTTTTGTGTGTATGGATATATGGATGGATGTATGGATGCTCTGTAACTCTTTCAAGCTCAAACAGCTGGACCAATTATGATAAAATTTGGTGTGGACGTAGCTGACACCCATAGGCTACATAATTTTTTCCAAATTCCTACGGGAACGAAGTCCCATGCGGAAGGCTATTAGTATGAAATAATTCTGTCTTCATCAGGAAACAAATCAATATGTGCCGTTGATTCCAAGTTCCAACATGCCTTTTCCTATCATTTTATGTATATCACGAATCGTTTATATAAGAAAATCAGATACGAAGTCAAATATGAAGTCAATACAAATAAGAAGTAAGAAAATTTATATGATTGACTTAAAAAGAGCGACCCTCGGAGTTTCTTGCCTATTCTTCTCTTGAGGAAGACTGCACCTTTGCGAATAGGCGCCAAGTCAAAAATGCTAATGTGATCCACTATTTTGCTCAATGATTTACATTGATTTTGCTAATGGATTTTTATGACGTTTTCAAGAAACACTTTGTATGTTCTATGAAAATAAAGTATTTTTGATTTTTTGATTTTGAATCAAGTTTTTGCAATTGTTAAAAAAAATTGACGTCATGACCATAAAGCCTGTGCTACTCTTTTATTACTGTTATTCACAACCAATGGCGATACCCTCCGCAGCAAAAACATTTAATTAGCACCTCTATGTTATTAGAATAACAAAACAAACTAGTTTTGTTTTTACCGACTTCAAAAAAGGAGGTACTTTGTTCGACTGTATGTATTTTTTTATGTATATTCACCGATTTCTCCGCCAATTTTAGACCGATTTTCAATTTTTTTTGTTCGAAAGAGTATACTTCAAAGGTGGTCCCATATAAATTTTATCGAAAATTATTTAGCGATTTTAAAAAAATCAACAAAAGCAAAAAATACTACAAAGCAGAACATCAGAACATCATCTAAATAAATGAGTGACATTTGCGAACTGTTGTTGGGATTGAAGTCGGTGACTCATACGTTTTTATAACGTGGACTATATATTTTTAAAATTTTTAATTTGCTTGGCACGGCGCGGCGTAAGCATGTAAGTTATTTATTTGACGATTTTTTTCAAAATATTCGTGATAAAAAAATCTTTTTGAATTTTGTTTTATTGCACATAGGATAATTTAGAAATTAAAAAACAGGTTATTTGCTGTGTCGATTTATAAACAAACATAAACGCGCACAAATGCGTAGCAGCTGCTGGATATTTAGTAACGTTAAATTAGTTAGCGAAAATTAAAAATTAATCAGCCTTATGCCGCGTGGTGATTGGTTGAAAATAACACCACCCTATCTCTTTCCGAGGTCGATACCTGATTTTTTTCTGAATCTGAGATAACGTCCTATTATCCCATGCGGTGTGGTAGAAGGAGGTGACCCTGAAAGGTTGATTATCATCTTTAATTTTTGCTAACAAATATAAAATTAATTATTTCAAGTTTATTAGAAAAGTTAATTAGATTTATGAGGAAATTCAGTTCATATACAGAATTTCTGATTATCTATTAGACAAGCAACCATTCATGCTCAACTTCAGAGCTATTTAGATATTAAGTCAATTAAAACGAGAAAATGAGGAAAGAGGTCCGAACATTTTTGTATGAAAATTTTTGTACACGTTTCATACGTGTATATTAAAAACGCGACTTTTTATGTCCTTGTATGTACCTTTTATGTACTCGTATGTACTTGTAACTTTAGGCATGCTACAGAGGCTTTTTTATGATTGAGTTAAAAACCAGCAACCCTCGGAGTTTCTTGTCTATTCTTCTCTGGGGAAGAGTGCACCTTTGCGAATAGGCTCAAAGTTAAAAATGCTAATGTAATTTACTACTTTGTCTTATTTTAATTAACACCCTGAATGTTCTGTGAAATAAAGCTATTTTTGACTTTTGACTGTTTAGTTTTACAAAATAAGATAGCGTCAACTTAAGTAAAAGGTTTTTATTAGGGACCTTTTCGGACCTATGTACTTTTCTAAATTCTAGTGTTTGTTTTTGTTTCTACTTTGGAAGTGTCAGTAAGACTGGTAGGTTGATAGATTGATTGGGCGGTTTTCCACTTGACGGCACGAAGCAAAAATGTATGAAAACATATGACAGGTTTATCCACTGACCGGCGCCGGCACCGGCACGACGATGACTCCTTTTCATACATTTTTGTCTCGGCGCCAGTGCCGTGCCGTCTGATGGAAAAATGCCCATTGTGTTAAGTCCTGGTTTTTCCGTGTATTTAATTAAAACTTGCTTAACTTCCACGCTGGACTGGGAGTTAAATAAAAACTTAGAATGTGCCAGCTGCATAATCTTCTCAGGCATACTGTGAAAGTCGGTAAGTGGGACGCAAGGGTTCTGCCGTTTGGGCGGAAGCCTGACAACCTCTCACCAATGTTTCATCTAATAACCGTTTTAGTTTATGTCAAACGTGGTATCAAGTGGTGTTAAAACCACTAATAAAAATAATAAAATCATTTATTATCAGGCATCTAAGGCCCATAGATAAATATCTTACAGACTAACATACATATGAATTATAATTAAACAAAATAAAATAAAACTAACTAACACTATTTCCCGGGTGTTTTTCCGGGGGTGTCTGCAACCGGGAATCTCCCTCGGAAACGGCGGAACACCACGCCCTCCGGCCAAAAGCTCTCCTTCATGGCGGTCTCCAGCATGAACGTCGGGAACCGCACCACAAATGCTTTGAAACTAGCATGGTGATGCGATTCCAACGGTTTCACTCTCTGGAGACCTAAGGGAACTTTTGTCTTCTGCCGTATGTACTCGACGACGTCTTGCACCTCAGTGCTGTAGTGCAGTCGCGACAAGTACATAGGCGTGCTCGGAGTTTCAGCCCGCAGACTCACTTCTGGGTCCGTCGCCGCCGTCCCGCAGCGATTCTTGTTACCCGATCGCTTGCGCTTCTTCTGCCCCTTGACGAAGCCATCTTCGTCACGGTGTCCTACTTTTGGAGGAGGTTGGGTCACAACCTCTGCTTACTCCGATAGGGATTATAGGCGTGAGCGTATACATCTGGGTTATCTCTGACCCCAATCTTGACCAAGGTCATAAATGAGGTCGACGATGGTGCGATTTAACCCAGAAAATGCTAATTAAGGCACTGGTACTCCCACACACCGACGGAACACAGCAAGTTGTGTGGCGTCGGACTTCGGTAGGAGGGTGGTCACGAACCAGACGGCCCTTTACAGAGCTTACCACACCGCATGAGACGAAAAGACGCCAGCTAAGATTGAAAACAAACTGAGGTGTTGTTGCCTAAGATGGATTACTAGGAGGCAGGTCTCATTTTTGTTTCCTTAGTCGCCGCTTAACGACACCCACGGAAAGAGATAGGGTGGTGTTATTCTCAACCGATCACCATGTATGTACGTATGTACTTAACCCATAGTAACCGGCGTGTTATTCATTCTCCTTCATTATTAGTTTTCTAAAAAAAATGTGTTATGAGTTATGAACCAAGAAAATCTGTTTACTGGGCCAAAGCCTTCCAGTCCGGATGTTTAGTTTGTATGTCGTGTCTGTAAACCTTTTCTGTTTCCGGACCCATGTCCCGGGAAGAGCTCCGGCTTCACCGGTTAACATACATTCTTAAAATAGTTTCACTTTACTTATTTATACCTCTGTAGGTCTTATTGTAGAACTAGAGAATTTCATAAAATTTATCCGTGTGGTGATCGGTTGAGAACAACACCCCATCTCTTTCCGTGGGTGTCGTAAGAGGCGACTAAGGAAACACAAATAAGACCTGCCTCCTAGGTAGTAATCCATCCCAGGCAACGACACTTAATTTTTTTCTGAATCTGAGGTGTCGTCCTATGGTCTCATGCGGTGTGGTAGGCTCTGTAAAGGGCCGTCTGGTTCGCGACCACCCTCCTACCGAAGTCCGACGCCAAACAGCTTGCTGTGTTCCGTCGGTGCGTGGGAGTACCAGTGCCTTTATAGGCATTTTCTGGGTTAACTCGCTCCATCCTCGACCTCATCTTTGACCTTATGGTCTCTATTGAGGCCAAGAGTTAACCCATCTTATAATAATAATAAAAACCTTGTAATTGATTTTTTCTCATTGACCGACTTTTTTAGAATGAGAATACAACCTAACCTAACCGAAACTAAATAAAACCTAACCTAAATTATCTCAATTTCATGCAGGCGATCATGAAAGTTTCGTGAGTTTCTAATTTTATCGGGCAAATTGTAATGTCGCGGGTTTTACAATTTTTCGGTGACAGATACAGAAAAATGAATGAAGCGGTGATAAACTTTATGCACATACGAAAGATCCAATAATAAACCTCTTTGTAAAACCTGTCGCGGTAGTCACAAACAGTCGTATGATAATGATATGGTGATATGATGGCCCTCCGAGCACGCGACTGAAATAGATAGCCATTTAATGCTGCAGACATAGTGTAAAAAGGGGAAGTAGGTTATCTTCATACAAACGTACCACGCGCAGCTTGTATGTGTGCGCCATAGTATCTATGCGTCGCCGTACGCACACTCAACAAAATCTCGGCGTGTTTCGCAGTACGCCGCCAGTACCGCACAAGGTTCGAGTGTGCGTGCGGCGACGCATAGATACTATGGCGCACACATACAAGCCGCGCGCGGTGCGTTTTTAAGAAGATAACCTTCTTCCCCTTTTTAAACTATGCTGCAGAATTCAGTTGGAATAATAAACGCCTGATTTGCTGCGTAAGGTGATGTTTACAAACAACCGATGTGGCGCGGCGACGCTGAGTTTTTTTAACAACTCTAAAATTAAAAAAAAAAAAAAAACAACGGGTTGCACTCCGGGAGTGCCGGTAGAAGTGAAAACTTGAACATTAACGTTGTGCATTAATATGGAAATAAAACAAAATACACAAAAAGAGTCCGTTACTCTCTCAGGATTCAAACCCTCGACCTGTTGCTTACAAGCAACTTTTCCACTCGACCAAACTGTCTACTTTCAATTCAGTAAAATAGTGTATCGGTATTTGCGCACTATGTGCGAATAATCGTTGACATCGTTGACATTAGTTCTGTCATACCGTCTTACGGTTTTTCGATCAGCACATGTGACTGACGCGAGTTTCACAGTTTTTACCCATCCCACAAAAGTGCTCAACGCTGCTAAAGAAGTTTTCACTTCAATAATCACCCTAACATTCGATTGCTTATAACTTTTAAACGGCTGAACCAATTTGTATCAAATGTAGCTAAAGGTCATCTCGATTACGTCAGCTTTTAAACAAAAAACCGCATTGAAACCAGTCTATTCGTTTAGGAGCTTCGATGCCACAGAGAACACACAGATAAACAGACACAGAAACTTATAACATTACTTTTTTTGTCAGGGGTTAAAAGTGAATCTTAACAGCTAAGGAGAAAAGGTTTCTTTGCCAAAAATATCCGTCGCGTCCCGACGAAAAGAACCTTTGGTTCATAGTTAGTAACACTTTGACAGCCAGGCGTTTTAAATGCGGTTAGAACCGGTACGCCAGCGATTTTCGCCTTGTTTTGAAAAATCATAAAATTTAAAGTATAAAAGATAGCTATCTGTTTCTTAAAATATATGTAAGATTCATATTTATATGAAAAAAAATGCTTATAACTTGGCCAACCCTGGTGTCAGAGTTTTTAAACCGCACAATGGCCTCTGACTTGGCTTTAACGACTGTAGTCAATCTACAACAGCCGGGACCGACAGCTTAACGTGCCCTCCGAAGCACGGAAACGCTTGTGATAAATTGCCACTTTTGTCACCCATCAGGTTCCCTGCTTCTGTGTACGTTGCTTAACCTCACTGATCGGTTTCCTCATTAAATAATTGGATGTACAAACATGGGAAACATTATTAGTACCTTTAAATTAGAGGGATAAATTTAAAGATACTTCAGTTTCCCTGGGATTCCATTAATAGATCCTGACTTGGTGACACTGGGATTACCTCTGGAGTAAACTGTTTCAAAAATAAAAATAATTTTGAAAATCGGTCCAGAAATGGCAAAGAAATCGGTTAACATACTTTAAAAAAAAGATACATATAGTCGAACAAAGAACCACCCCGTTTTTGAGGTCAGTAAAAAAAAGCCGACGGTAAGTCATAAGTCTAATTCATTAGTCAACATAAACAAACATATAAACAAACAACCAAGAACAACAGATATAACAAACACAAATTACTGTTTGTCAAATCGTAAGAGATGCCGACGTGACAAACTCGTCTTGGCTTCTGTCCAACCTCATCAGATTTTGTCGATTTAAGGCAGTGAAAGTAAAGGGGTTCAGGGAAATAGGATACTTCGCCACTCGGTTGGAAAAACGAAGGTAGATAGAGATAGCTTTCTTACCAGCCCATATACGTCCCCAACGAGGGGCACGGGCCTCCCTTCGAAACACGAAGGGGATTAGGCCATAGTCAGTGGCGTGCATTCCATACAAGCAGAAAAGCAGTGCCTACCCTAGTTTTCAAGGCAAAAAAAATACAAAAATTAAATATTATAATGTACACCAACGATCACAGATCTTTGTGAAACGAATAAACGTTTTCCGAAATGACGCCATCTTCATTTCTCTAACCTTTAACTTTTCAAAACAGCGCCATCTAAACTTCTAATACTGAACTAGTAAGAGCCCTCGTAGGAGCGCGGATTTGCCTTTCTAATTATTCGTTAAAAGCACTCGTTTGAAATGCCTTTTTTGTTGAGGTTTTGTGTTGAAATGGGGGCTTCTGATTGGCTGTTTCGCCTCCCCCGCCAAATATTAACAAACTGATTGTATGGAGAAAAAAGCTCTGCCTATAAAGCGATTCTACCAAATTGAGAAGTGTCAATATTCGGTAAGTTTAAAATGGCTGTTATAAGTAGATTTTTAATTTTGCGGCCTTTTTGTCCTATTGGATGCATTCAGCCATATTGGTTTGTTTTTGTTTTGCAACTACGTAGGTACGAAAACTTTTGCAAATTATTGTTTTATCAGTTTATAGTGATTGTTAGATATTTGTTTAGAACAAAATGAGTGCAATAAGTTGTGAAAAGTGTGGTGATGATGTTTGTTTGCCGAAACTGCGTAATTTTTCAAGTTTACCTTTTCAAGAAAAAGTAAACATTACTTAACGCAAAAGGCCGATACGTGGATTTGACGCAAAAAAAGGTACCGCAGTAAGACATTACTAAAATATACTATATTCATTATTGGTTCACGGGTTGTGTGCATACTAACCGCTTAAGTATTTTGTTTTCTGTGCATTTTGTTTTCAAACTGTTATAAAAACGTATGGAACGGCGCAGGGTTATTTTGATTTGAATAACCTTTATACAGCGATTAAAAAGCATGAGCTTTCTGAAAAACATCTCAAAGCTAGGTACGTTGAAAGTTTTTTCGTTTGTCAAAAGTCGCATAGAAACGAGTTTGAGCGGTCAATTAAAACTAGACAAGTTCACTGCCTACCCTGCCTAAAATGTCTATGCACGCCACTGGCCATAGTCCACCAAGCTGGCCCAATGAATGTTTTCCTTCACCGTTGAGCAAGTGATAATTAGAAATCTGTAGATAAATCTGAAAAGACAAATTAAGTGGTACAGGCCCGCACCAGGGTTTGAACCCGCGACCTTCGGTTTACAAGTCTGGCTCATTACCAACTGGGCTATCACCGAGATAGCTTTGCAAGTATTTTATTTAGTCTCCTCCGTGGTGTGGGGTCACAACATCTTAGTGCTCCAGCCTAGAAACGCTCGTAATCGTAACCGATTTGAACCGATCATTAAGGTTAAGCAACGTAAACAGAGGCAGATAACCTGATGGGTGACCAAAGCGGCAATTTATCACGAGCGTTTCCGTGCTGCGAACGGCACGTTAAGTCGGTCCCAGCTGTTTTCGATTGACTATAGTCGTTACAACCAAATCAGAAGCCTGAAAACTCTGAAAAAAGGGTTAACCAATTTCGCCACATACTTGACACGATAAGAAGAAGAAGAAGTGCTCCAAAATTGTCACCCTCAACTGCTGGTTAACGGATTTATAGAATCTTATGTCTAAAAACTTTGTAGTTTCATTAATAATAACTAATGTCCAAAACTTTAATATTAAATACCTATACTATCTCACAAAGACCACCTGCCGGCTCAAGTGTTCATTTACCCCGAACTTTTGTCCTAGCGCCTCATTTCCATACAAAATAAAGTTATGATCAATTTTACAACCCAAGTTCGGGGTCTTAGGGTTAATAATTAACTTTAGAGCTCAAATAACCTGATAGGGCCCATTCAGATGTCCTTCGGGGTTATTTGTATATATATAATCTATATTTACAAATAAAATCGTAAACCTAAGATAGTTTGTACATTAAAGATACCTATTTGAAAAAAAAATTGCTAGGACGACTTAAGATGAGTAACTGAATATACTTTTTTAATTTCTTGTTTGTTTGAACCCACATCACGCAAAAACTGCTGAACACATTTACATGAATCTTCTTGAATTGTGTAGTCTGAGGTCCGAAATAACATCAAACATAAAATTCTTCACGCTATGTCATTTAGGAACGGCGCAGTGACACAAAATTTCTTTACATCGATGACTGACTGGCGGATCAACGCACAGCCCAAACGGCTGATCGTAGAGACCTCAAACTTAGAGGATAGGTTATTTGTGTGACGTAGGCATCCACTGAGAAAGGATTTTTTGAAATTCTTTCCCTAAGGGGGTCAAAAAAGGGGGTCAAAGTTTGTATGGAACTACGTGATTCCTTGGTCCAATCTCTTTAAAATTTTTCATGGACATTCTTTTTCATTGGACATTTTTCGTGGTTTTCTAGAACCACTGATGCTCTGCTTACCCCGTTAGGGATTACAGGCGTAAGCGAATATATATGTGTATGTATGCATGCATTATTTTTATTTATTTTATTAGGACGAGTTTCTTATTTTTTTGGAATTCATTTCCTAACGGGGTTAAAATGAGCCGGTGCACTAGTCCCTGTTAAAAGTTATTTTGGGGGTAATTTATTTCCAATGAACACAAGGAAAATAAACCCTACTAGTAAAAGAAGAAGTCATCATTTCTCTTGCGCTTGAATTTTTGGGACAAAAAATCATCTTCAATCAAATGCCAGCAAAGGAAATCCAAACTTCTACTATTTTACTTAGGGTCATGTTTTTTTTGGCAATAAACTCGCATATCAGTACAGTGCAAATATTGAAAATAAGAATGTCCCGAAAAAGTTCGAAATTTGAAATGGTAAGGACTAGAACATTGTTCATATAATTTTCCACGTTAAAAGAACGTATAAGTCACCGACTTCAATCCCAACAACAGTTTGCACAAAATAGATAACCATCCCGCAAACAGTGCACTACACCCGCCGATGCAAGGGCACAAGCGCCCTCCTCACGACCCCGCACGGTGCGCACTAGCTATGCGGAGGCATGTCGGAGCGGGGGGGCCGGGGGCACGACTGCTGAAGCGGAGCAGGCATCACCGAAGACTGTGGTTTATTCGGATGACATAGGGAGCGGTTTCGGAGTGGTACGAATATCAAGCACTTATTTAAACCATAACATAATTAATAATAGCTATCCAGGCATAACTTTTAATTCAATAATTTCAAAGATAGCAAATGACAATTTTGATTGTAAAACTAATCTCCCGTGCAGACTTAAATAAGGGCTTGTGCACTTTGCTAGACATTAAAATTATAAAACTAATTGTAAGTTCGTTTTTTGTGCCTTCCCTAATTTCAGTAACTGGACGCAAGCACATAACAAATTAATTTTTAAAATCAACACATATATGTATAGTATTCTATGTAGTCATAGTGACGTTGACGCTATTATGTATTTCGATACAAATAAATTTATTAATAATGTTATTCTGACGAAAAGTACTATGTACTTAAGAAAAAAATTTAAGCGACATTTAGCTACAACTGTAGCCTATTGCATACATAATTTTAAGAAAAATGCTATTAATAATAGCAATATTTATATACAACAAAATTCTTTAAACTACGTAGTGAGACAATAGGAAATCCCTCTCCAAAAAAAGGACAAGGATTTCCTAGCAACTCCAATATGACTAAGGATGTTCTGTCTGTGCAAAATAATAATTGAATAAACTTGGTGCATCAAAATTTAGAAGGAATGGAACACAAAGAATTATTGGTTGAGCTATTTATTAACTGTTATAAAATTGATATTTTATGTATTACCGAGCACTGGTTGCGTAGTCACAAGTAATATTTGGCTTCAATAATCACCAAGTTGCTAGTGCATTCAGCAGAAGTAAAGCCATACGAGGAGGTTCCGCTATATTTGCTCGTAACAATTTAAAGTTTAAAAAACGTAATGACATAGTAAGCTTGTCTGTTGAGCGCACTACTGAAATAGCCTGTATAGAGCTTGAGCAGCTTATTGTATTATGCGTATACAGACCTCCTAATCCTCATATGAATACTTTGAAAAAAAACATGGAGGAAGCACTATTCAAAACTAGTACCTAATAATAATAAAAACATTGTTGTTGTGGAGACTTTAATGTCGACTTACTGAAAGATAGTTCTCTTAGTAAAAGAATCATATCCTTGTTTCAGTGTTACAATTTGAGCAATCTATTTCTAGAGCCTACACGAATTACCGCAACTTCCCAAAGGTGTCTTGATAACATATATACAAATTTTGATCCCTCGGAAAAATCTGCTATCCACAAGTTATCATGGGATCACTCGGGCCAACTAGTTTCCTTTGATGCGCTTCGTGGAAAGGCTGTAGAAAGAGGTATCAAATATGCGCCTATTAATGACATAAGGCTTGAGAATATTGAAGTAATATGATCACCAAACTACCAGATCAAAGATCTGAGAGTGATGATCCTAACAAACTTTATAACTCTGTACTCAGTTTGTCTAAGCAAGAATTTGACATTGTGTTTAAAGCCAAGACGCTAAAAATTAATGACTCCTTGAAGTTTAGTGATTGAGCGACAGTGGGAATTCACAAAATCAGGGAAAGGCTATATGATCTCTATGGTGAGAAAGCATATAACCATTCTGAAACTTTTGTTGAGTATGTTATAGCTTATTCCAAAATATTTAAACGTGTATGTAAAGCGGCGAAGGCTATGTTTGTTAGAAAAAAAAAAAAAATAGTAGTAATATCGTTAAGACTCCTTGGAAAATTATTAATAGTGAGACGGGAAGGGTTAAGGCTCGCAAGTTTGATTTTAAGCTCAATATTAACAACAAAATCCTAACATCCGATGTAGCTATTGCTGCAGAGTTTGAAAGGTTTTTCACTGACATTTCAGTCTCCACTAATCAATTACTTGGCTCACCTCCCGCTCTTGCTGAATCGTTACTCAAGCAAAATGTAGACGAAAGTAGAATAGAAGAGAATAGAAAATTTCAGTTTTTCACACATAAGAATTATTGACATTCTTAAAATTTTTAAAATTTTAAACATGAAAAAGGCTGCGGACCTTGTTGGTCGTTCAGTAAAAGTAATAAATTGCATAATAGATTGTATTGCTCCACATTTAGTGTTTATTTTCAATAGTTGTGTCGATGGTAGTGTGTTTCCTGATTTGATAAAACATAGTAAAGTAATTCCTCTGTTTACATCTGACCCCACCAACTTTAGACCTATTTCAATACTACCAGTACTTAGCAAAATTTTTGAAAAAATTATCCTTAGTCAAATAACTACTCACTTCTACGCTAATAAACTTATGAATATTAATCAATTTGGATTCACACGGGGTCGTTCAACAACCGATGCCGGTGTTGAGCTCATTTGTCACATTTTTGGAGCCTGGGAGGATTCACATGATGCTCTTGGAGTCTTCTGTGATTTGTCCAAGGCTTTTGACTGTATTCACTATGAGACTCTAATCAGAAAATTACATCACTATGGCATAAGAGGAAATGCACTTAGGCTTCTGAAATATTATTTGTGTAATAGGATCCAGAAGGTTGAGGTTAACGGCACTAGATCACCTGGGTCCACAGTCTGTAGGACCATTCTTGTTTCTTGTGTACATTTTTTAATTTTATATTTTATATACATTTAATTTTGCATCCACAGACTTGATGTCCGTGCCCTTGTCTTGTTACATTTAATATTATTATTACATATTTAACCTTTTGAACACACTTACTCTCCATATGAGTTTACAATTAATACACTTAAAATACTAAAATATAAATTTCTTTTAAAACAGTCTAAGTATATATTTTACAAAAATAAAAACACCATTTACCTAAGCCAGCGGTGATTTCTGCCTATTGTCTCCAGTCCTTAAAGCAACGATAACAACCGTATCCCGATTTTTTATGGCCATTTTTAGGTTGTTATTAATCACTTTTCCTAGGCCCGCCGCCTCTGTTTCTTTAATAAAACTTCCTATTCATCATTACCGTCATCTGTTTAATATACGCAGCTGACGGTATGGCGCGATAAGGCCACCTCTGCATGTGGGATGCTGTTGCGTAGCTCCTGTTTGGTTATTACGGTACGGACAATTACCACGTTTTCGTATGTTAAACCCTGTGCTTCATGTATGGTGAGGACGCGTGATCCGGTTCCCGACCCGTATCCCTGACATTTCAGGGCTTCCTTTTCTGCCTGTGTGTGAATAAGGTACAAGGTTTCGGGTGTTCCATTGATCTGTGCGCCCGTATACATTTCATGTATCAGGGAGTGTGCACATGATTTCAACGAGTAGATGCCGCTGTAGACTTCTCTAAGAGCAAATGCTATGTCGAGTGTGTTTCTATGGGTGCACAGGAGCTCTTGCGTGATGTGACTTATTGAGTCAGGACGGGTGTATTTCAGAGGAAAGAGATTGTTACGGTCAATATATGGTAGTTGGTTTATGTCACCGATGAGAAACAATTCACTCTCGTGTACATTAATAATTTCCCTTTTCTTGTTTAAGAGGCCCATGAGATCATATTATTCGCAGATGACTCATCAATTTTATTTAAAGTGAAAAGATATGACACTAATTATGACGACGTGAATACTGCAATCTCAAAGGTAGTTGAATGGTTAGTGAACCAGTTTGCAGTGGCAAATAACCTACTCTTGAACGAGAAAAAACCAAATGTGTTAAATTTACATTGCCTAACGTTAAACAGGTTAATACCAATGTACAGGTTAAAAATGAAAAACTGGAAGTTGTAGAATCTACTGTATTCTTAGGTATCACTATTGACGCAAAGCTTCAATGGGATCCTCATATTGATAAGTTAGCGAACAGACTCAGTTCAGCAGCTTACGCGGTTAAAAAAATCCGTCAATTATCGGACGTAGAAACCGCGAGAACCGTATATTTCAGTTACTTCCACAGCCTAATGTCATATGACATTTTACTGTGGGGTAATGCTGCCGACATCAATGAGATATTTGTCCTTAGAAAAGGGCTGTTCGCGCGATTTAATATATTTAATAATATTTTATATGTAAAGAAAAATGAACAATTGTTCAAGAACAATTGTGATATGCACAATGTAAACATTAGAAGCAAACATAACTTGGATATACAAGACAGCCATCTCTACAAAGTAACAAACTCTTTTATGGGTCAATGTATACGCTTTTACAATAAGATTCCCATGTGTATTCAAAACCTAGCTTTAGAAAAATTTAAGGCGATAATTAAACAAAAACTTTGCAAAAAGGGTTATTATAGAATTTCGAATTATCTGTTAGACAAGCAACCATGGAAATAAATTGCTCAGCTCCAGAGTTATTCAGATATTAAGTCAATTAATAAATTAAAAGTAAGAAAATTTATATGATTGACTTAAAAAGAGCGACCCTCGCAGTTTCTTGCCTATTCTAAAGTCAAAAGTGCCTTATGTAATTCATCATATTGACGTCTTCAAGTATCATTTTTAACAGACTTCAAAAAAGGAGGAGGTTTCTCAATTCGACCGTATATTTTTTTTATGTATGTCCGCGGATGACTTCGTCGTTTATGAACCGATTTTGATTATTCTTTTTTTGTTGGAAAGGGAGTATCCCAAGGATGGTCCCATGGGAAGGAAACCAGGATCTGATGGTGGAATCCTGAAGAAATTGAGGGAAACTCTCGAAATAATTGTCTTTTTGGGATTGAAGTCGGTGACTCTTACGTTTTTGACGTGGAAAATTATATACGAGTATGTTCAATGAAATAAACACTTTCGAGTTTGAGTTTGAATTAAAAAAAAATCTGGATTTTTCATTAATTTATTTAAATATGTGTGTATATACCCGTATGATAAAAATCTTTATTCTTACTAGCTTACTGAATAAATGTAGCAGAAATCTACCTTAATCTAGTATTAATATTTTCTATCAATCGTTAGGTAAGTGTATTATAGGCGACTGTTGCGATCTAAATCTTCGGTCAAAATTCATGTCTACACTAAAGTTTGCCTCTAAAAGTTTTTCTTCTTCAGAAGACATAATCACTGTATTTGGCGCGATAGTTTTAATCCAGGGCAAATACTCATCGACCGGTGTAAAGGAAGAAATCGGTGAAGATGGTCTGTTGTGTCCAATTATAACTCCAGCAATTTTTCCATTAACTATTAGGGGTCCACCAGAATCTCCAGCGCGTGTTGTTTGCAGTCGCTCTGATGATTCACGCTGCAGCGGCGCAACGCAGACTTCTGGTCTTACTGGCCTACGCAACATTTTACGTTCTAGTTCATCTACATTATCTATTAATCTTTCAAAACCAGGACATTTCACAACAAGTCCGAAACCTATTTGAAGATCTCGGGTTGGTATCTTCTCTTCACGTTTCTTCATTTCCAGTCCGGTATTTTTCTTTTTCATCTTGCGCCATCGATTGGTTATACCAAAACCTGCATATTCTACTTGTGAATGTATAAGCAGGTTTGAAGGTATCGACAGTAGTACTCCATACCTTACTGCAGGAAATTTTGACATCTTTACTAGTCCTATATCGTTCACTCTTTCCAAAGGAACTTCTATATATTTAGGATGTGGATATATGTTCAATACGACACTGTAAATATTATTTGTTGCAGGGTTTATCGAAGCATACAAAGAATAATTAGTATATCTTGTTACTATTTCGGGTGGTCCAGGTGTAAGGCAATGGGCTGCTGTGAGCACCCAATTTTCAGACAAAGCGCTGCCTAGAATAGAATATTATTTTTAAGGTATATTGTTTTTAAGGTAGGTACATTATTTAGAAGGACACAAAAATAATTCTGTGGGAAAATGAATTTAATCGTTAACACATAAATCTTGCTGCCAGTTTAAAATAAAATGTTACCTAAAATAATACTTTTTTTGACTCTTGATATTAGTCACCAACTTATTATGAATTGAGAAAGCTAATGTAAGTTTTTAAAGACTCAATTATTTGTCGGTCGGTTTAAGATCCTTATTTTAATTCTACGGGTTGGTTTAATGATAAGTATATATTTTTTTAATAACCCAATCTTACCTGAACACTCTTCAAGAAGAACCGAATTGTTTAGTTTTGGCTTCAGAGCTAACAAAACCACAAATGGATATTTTTCCATTGTGTCACTTACTCCAAATGATATTCTCACATCTATACGAGGTATAATTATACTTGTAGTATTCTGACTGCGCTCGGGGTACGCTAAACTCACAAAATTTATAACAAAAGACAAGAAAAATAATTTCAACAGTCTCATCGAAGTCTAGATTAATATTTGATCATAAAAAGGAATTTAATACAGTTCGCCGTAAATTCTGCTCTCGGAAAAAAAAATAAACTACTTCTGTATGTATACCTATTACGAAATTTCAATTTTATGTTTACGGCAAATAAAAACAAGAGTTATTCATAACTTCTGTGCTGTAATGATTTTGTTTCACTAAATCCCATAATTATTAGTGTGTTTGTAACTAACTATTTAATTATAACTACCTGATTAATTAAACTGTGGTTTTGGTATGATCAAGTGTACTCCTAAAGATAATCGAAAAATGTAGAGGTAAAGAATGTATCGACTTGTTGAAATATTAGCCCACTTTTAAACTTCCTTCTAACGAGTTTAAACGAAACAGTGCAGAAGACGACAATGTTCAGGGAAAAGGCAAATTTAAAAGACGATAAAGTAGTTTTAACGGTTATTATAAGCCAGGAAAAACTAGTTAATGACTTTTTTTATATCCAATCTTCTAATTTTACAGCATCAATAAGGAAATTAAAATAAGTTTTGCATAATGAAAGCAACGTAATAAAAACCCAAGTAGTAATTTTATTTCCTAAAGTATCTGCTATAATAAGCAATTAAAATTACCAAAAAATTACGCATTCTCCCTATTTATATGCAAATTTGAACACAAATTGTTGTGAAAAGAACGTTTATAAAAGGCTACAAAATATATCAAAGAATGAAAAATAAAGGTTTAATTTTAACAATACAAATACAAATTCTTCTCGGAGTATCACTTTTGACAGAAATAAACGGAATAAACGACGCAAATACTCAATACCCTTACATCGTCATATTATTTAATAAACCAAGAAATGATACAGAAAGTTCATGTACTGGAAGTCTTTTGAATCCGTACTGGGTGTTGACATCAGGTCGGTGTGTAGATTCCGGTCCTCCTATAGTAGCTACACGGTACAGAAACTATACTGAATATATAGACGAAAGAAGCGGTCACTACTTTAGCGCAGTACGAAAAGCATTTAAACATCCCGACTATTGGAGAAGTTTTAACGGCGACCAAATCAAAAATGATATCGCATTGATACACATAGAAAAGTATCCAAGTTCGGAGTACGCAACATTACAAATGAAACCAGTAAAAGATATGATGGGGACAAAAGTAACAATAGCAGGGTTTGGCAGAACACCGATTCGATTAGCTTCAAATATGAAAACAATAGCTACAGAAAAAGTACAAACAGGTAATGGAAAAATTGTTAAGTGTTCATACGTAATAGTTGCTCCACAACTATGCGTAACACCAAAAATCTCACAAGACTCGAAAGTTAAATTCTCAGGAGACGCCGGTGAACCTTGTTTTGTTGACAACAAAATTGCTGGAGTGCTGACTGGAAATTTGTATCGCAATAATGATATTGTGTCTTTATTCACACCAGTTGAAAGTTTTGTAAAATGGATAAAAAGCGTTACAGAAACAGGTTCTCTACCTAATGAAACACTGATATTAAATGAGTTACGCAGCTACAATACAAATAAGAAGCCTCCATTTAATACATTAGGCAGTAATTTTAGATTTCAAAAGACACTGAATGAAAATATTCGTAAGCCTTTTAAGGTTTTATGGAAACTAAAAGCTGTCAAAAACCGTACTTTGTTAGTATCGCATGGAGTAGATGATATAAAAAATCAATATCCCTATGTTGTCTTATTAGCTGATAAGCCATCTGATTCGGGTGGTTTAGCTGGTTGTTCTGGAAGTCTTTTGAATCCATTCTGGGTATTGACAGCAGGTCATTGTGTGGATCCCGGTCCTCCTAAAGTAGCTACTCGGTACAGGAACTATACTAAATATTTAAACGCCACTGGCCACTACTTTAGCAAAGTACTAAAAGTTTTCGCACATCCTCAGTATTCCAGAACAAACCATATGATAAAGAATGATATTGCATTGATACTGATAGAAAAGTATCCCTGCCCAAAATACGGAACAATAGAAACTGAGCCTGTAAAAGATAAGATGGGAACTGCAGTTACATTTGCCGGGTTTGGTAGAATTACGCCTTGGATGGCAACAATACCAGCGCCTGAAAACAAACCAATAAGGGCTGAAGTGGTACAATTAGGATACGGTAAAATTTTCAAATGCACAACTAACTTACTTGCACCACAGTTATGTATTGGACCAGATATCCCAGATAACTGGGATTTGAGCAACATACAAACAACAAGACCGGGAGACTCTGGTGGACCTTGTTTTGTTGACAATAAAATTGTTGCTTTAGTGAGCGGGCATTATCATGGTGAAACTAATCCTGTGTCCTCGTTCACACCAGTTGAAAATTTTCTTGAATGGATAAAAAATGTAATGGATGAAAACTCTAAAAATCAACTTTTGGCATGGTTTAAAGACAATAGTAATAATAAATTATTTAATATCCATAAAAGTGACATTCCGCAGAAACATTGTGTGTTATCTACAAATTAATATTATTGTAAAGCTATCTCAGAAATAATTTTTAGAAGCTAAAATTGTTTATTCCTTTTCTTTTAGGTTTATAGTCATAGTCATGGTATACGAGGATATCACTATGTATTAGATATTTACTCTTAATAAAATCATACTGTGAAATTCAATTTTTCTCATTAAAATAATGTTCAAGGTTAATAATGTTTTCAGCGCCGAAACGCGCGTTTCAGAAACGCGCGTTTTCAGCGCCGTAGATGCCGATTTTTGCGTTTTCATAGATTTGAACGCGCGTTTTACATTACAAAACGCTTGTGAAGCGCGGTCGAAACTCGTTTCTATCGCTGTATCTGCGCGTATACGCGCTGTAAACGCGCGTTTCACGATCGCCCCGTGTGCTGAGGTTACAAGGTTGCGTTCCAATCGCGTTTGAAACGCGAATACGCGCGTGAAACGTGCGTTTTCAGCGCCGTAGAAATACGCCGTGTGCTAAGGGTCTAATCTGTCCGAAACTGAACAAACTTTCTCCAAGGTAGGTACTAGGTACTTGAGGTATCTCACAATTGCGGTTAACTTGTACAGAACTGGATGGCTATTCCACTAATCAATGGTGTCACAATGGCGGTTGAATGACAATGGTCGCCGTTTTGTCCATTGAGGTGGCGAAATTGAGAACTATCCAAAATCCATACACCTGATGACGGCTGCTTTGACTATTTAGTGACGCTACCACCAACTGAATGTCAAGCTGCTAAGAGTTCAGTTCGGTTCGGTTTATGAGTTTGCTGAGGTGCTCATAATCGGGGTGGTTGTCATCAAACATATGACGTTTTGATAGTTCTCAATAATTTCACCACCTAAATGGTCACCATTGTCATTCAACCGCCAATGTGACGTAATTAATTAGTGGAATAGCCCTCTTACACGCGTACCTGTTATATGAAAACCTTTTTGAGTGATTTATTTGTAATGTAAAAACACTACAATTTTTTTTTTAATAAAGATGGACTATAATTCTCATTCTTTCCTAAACTTGCTGCGAGATTTAAATGAGGAGGATTCCTATTATACCTAATTTTGTTTTGCATAGAAGCAAACATTCACTCGTGGGTTTACTGCATATATTAGTTTTTTTTTTTTTTTTTTTTTACACTTAATTTTGCATCCACAGACTTGATGTCCGTGCCCTTGTCTTATTATAATTTATATTTTTAATACTAATTTTACATTTTCAACAGATTTTATACTCCATTTGAGTTTACAATAAATACATATAAAGAAACTAAAATATACTTAAATACATTTTTATTCTGTTTATTTACCTAAGCCAGCGGTGGTTTCTGTCTATTGTCTCCAGTCCTTAAAGCATCGATAACAACCGTATCCCGATTTTTGATTGCCATTTTAAGGTTATAATCAATCACTTTTCCTCGGCCCGCCGCCTCTGCTTCTTTGATAAAACTGCCTATCGCATCATTACCGTCATCCGCGTAATATACACAGCTGACGGTATGGCGCGATACGGCAACCACTGCATGTGGGATGCTGTTGTGTAGCTCCTGCCTGGTTGTTATAGTACGAACAATTACCACGTTTTCGTACGTTAGGCCCTGTGCTTCATGTATGGTGAGGACGCGTGATCCAGTTCCCGACCCGTATCCTTCACATTTCAGGGCTTCCTTTTCTGCCTGTGTGTGGACAAGGTACAACGTCTCGGGTTTGGTTCCATTGATCTGCGCGCCCGTAAACCTTTCATGTCTCAGGGAGTGTGCACTAAGTTTTGACGAGTAGATGCCGCTGTAGACTTCTCTAAGCGCAAATGCTACGTCGAGTGGGTTTCTATGGGTGCACAGGAGCTCTTGCGTGATGTTACTCATTAAGTCAGGACGGGTGTATTTCAAAGGAAAGAGATTGTTGCGGTCAATATATGGTAGCTGGTTTATATCACCGATAAGAAACAACTCGCTTGCTTTCGTGATAACTGCCGCCATTATGACAGCTCCAAAGTGGCTCATGAGTGCTTCATCTACCATGAGTCTCTTGCGTCTCTTCCTGTTCGGCTCTTTGAGGCCATTTACAAGAACTGATGCAAGGGTGCGCACCTTGGTTTTCACGTCAGCCCCTATACGACTCGCAAGTTTGTCCCTCAGGTCTTTCGCTGCTTCGGTTGTGTTTGTAACTACCAGGTCTAATTCGGCATCAAAGCGGTTTACGATCCAAGTTGTTTTTCCACATCCAGGAACTCCATTTATCCACGATATTTTTGGCACCTCCCAGGAATCCAAGCTTTCGCCGCCCGAAACATCCCTCGAAACCGCTTCAGCCATTCGGAGGATCCTGTCATCTTGCATGACTTTCGTGCATCGGGCTGTGACAACTATAGGATCATCTGAAGGGGTTTCGAACGTTATTGTACCCGTGCGGCGAGTTACTTCCTCATTGAGAGTAACAAAGCCACTTGTTTTGTTGTATGCGGCCATGTGTGGACTCATTTTTATACCTTTTAGAACTTGGGAGGTGTCATTGTCGTAAACAGTTGCATCCGCTTCCTCGAGTCTCACCTTTAGCAGACCTTCATTTTCTATCATGAAAGATTGCAAGATATTCTCGCAAGTCTTAACATTGACTTCTCTGGTCGCTTTTGTTATTGCTAGGAACTCAAGAAATGCGTTTACCATGTGGTCAAGAGGAGTCACTGCCTGCCTTAGAGAGGGCGGTTCTACTTGCCCCATGTCAGCTTTTGTTCGGTTGGATGGGGCGTTTGGTGGCTGCCTTTTAGGAATACCTTTCGTGAAACTCTTAACAGCTGCTTGCTGTTCTTCTGCAGCGATTACTTTGTTAGTTTTCTTCCATAAATCTTCTTCAGGATGCCTGGTATTCTGGCTGCAGCGGCATTTAATGCATCAAGAATTGCACTGACCTTGCTTTTGCCTTTGGTTTGACTTTGACTTCCCCCTTTATGCTTCTGCTGCGTTGTGCGGTTTGCTACAGCTATCTTTTGTTGTAGCCTTTCCGATCCACTAAGTGTTCCCGCAATGGGATGGCCCCAGCTATCGGTGGCATTGGTAGTTGTCTCGTTATTGGGTGTGTATGGTAAGAGAAAGTTGAGGTTTTCACCTCTATCTTCGTAAACAACTACCTCGTGTACTTCTGAGGCTTTAACACATCCCATATAATCAGACACTTCGCCTTTGACGTGTCCAACCGCCATTGCGTCAACACTTATCTTTCGGGATGTTACCAAGATATTGTTGCTCTCTTCTCTTAGTTTTGTAAGCACTGAGCATGCCTGAGCAAACTGAGTTTCTTCTGCGCTTCCTTCAAATAGCGCTACCGTCTTATTGCGTGATCGCACAAGTCGGCATGAATGGTTCGCTACTTTTATTTCGGGCAGCGCATTAAATGCCTTTCGTTTCATGCTCGTTTTGAAATTACTGCCGTTTAATAGAGCTGCGAGGCCTGGTGATAGCGTGACATTCCCTCGAGCTGTGGCGCAGCAAAAGCTTATACCCAGCCTTTCAGTGTTATTGTCCATGAAAAGAGCCACTCCACGAATTTTTAGCCCGGGTACACCGTGCTCTCCGTACGTAAGCAGCTGGCTTGCTTTGTCGCCTCGGCTGACTGTCATTTCCCCTGTAGGGATAAAATTGGTTTGTGTGACTTGAACACTTGAGAGTGGCGCTTGAATAGGGGGGTGTCTCGGTGCTATTTGAGTTATAGTGCTGTTGCGTTTGGTGGCAACACGGAATATTGTCTCTGCGTACGCGAGGAAATGGTGTCTTTTTACAGCATCAGCTACGATGTCGTGCAACGCTGATTTATTTAGTGTAGTATCCATGATGATTTCAACGTCCATTCTGGCAGCTGCGAATCGTGGGCAATCTAGTAATATGTGCCACACAGACTCACTAACGCCGGGGTCACACTCGCATCCGGGACTGTCCTTTAATTTGAACCGATGTAAGTACTCTGCAATCCCTCCGTGACCTGTCAAAAATAGAGCTCGGATTGGAAGACAGTGCATGATGAATGCAAACTAAAGGTGGAGTTCTCTGTTTCTTTGCCATCCTCCCACCAAGTTAGTGCAGCTCCCACCTTGTCTTTCATTTTGCTGCCGTCCGTGTAAATCTGGGGTCCGGTGATTTGATAAGTGGCAAGGGTTTCGGGATCTGATGTTTCGAGCAGTTCATACTTGATTACTACAAGTTTTGATGGGTGGGGTAAGTGTTTGTGGCTTACAGTGTGTTCCAACTCCAGTCCCGTCGGCAGATAGTCTTGCGAGAGACCCTTTTTCATTCTATAGAGGGTGGCAGCTTCCTGTATTCTCAGATCTAATGGGAGAAGGCCTGAAAGGACGAGTGCCGATGTGAGCGAGACTGTGCGGTACGCCTTGCATATCTTTTGTGCAAATCCCCTTTGGAGCGCATTCAGCTGATTTGTGATCATCTGAAAGTCTGTGGCAGAGGACCATGCTGCAGCGGCGTACATCACAATTGGCTCAATGACGGCGACATAAATGGTTCTTATGATCTCTCCGTTGAGACCCCAACTCACCTTTGCGGTACGTGCAAGCTGTTTGTATAAATCCGCTGCTTTCTTGCATATTGCTGTTACATGTGATTTGAAGGTGAAGTTGTGGTCTATTGTGAGGCCTAAGAGCTTCATTTCCTTAACTATGTTTAGTTTTCTGCCAGACATGTAGAGTTCGGGGTTTTTGTACTTTAACCTCCTTGTGGTAAGCATCACGTTGGTTTTATGTGGTGCAAAGTTAAGCTTGTTACGAATCCCCCATTGCACTACAATATCTAGAGTGGAATTTACAGATTGCTCTAAGGTATTGACTAGGTGGCCGGAGAAGACCAAAACCACGTCATCCGCAAAAGCTTGACAATATACTCCCTCGCCAGTTAGTGTCTGCAACAACGAGTCTAGGATAATATTCCAGAAAGTCGGTCCTCCAATGGAACCCTGGACACAGCCTTTTGTGGTATCCTTCTCAAACGATGCTCTGGCATAGTTGACCTTGATTTTGCGGTCATTTAGGTACGAGTTCACCATGGCGTATAAATTTCTTGGACATTTTTTGGACACTAATTGTTGTTTCAAGGCAGGCCACCACGCATTATCAAAGGCGCCTTCTATGTCAAGAGAAACCACAAGGACGATCTTTTTAAGTGCCACTTCTTCTTTGACGTGGTTTATTAAGTCACAGAGGGCATCTTCAGTGCTCCGCTGCGGCAGAAAACCGTACTGTTTTATGTTGAGAGTTGGAAGTATATGCCATTGAAGACGGTTCACCATCAGTTTCTCTATAATCTTGCCCAGAACTGATAAGAGACCGATAGGTCTATAAGACTTTGGTTGAGTGTAGTCTTCTTTACCTGGTTTCCGTATGATAATTACGTGCGCTGTTTTCCATGGCTTGGGAAAGTATGCCAATGACATGCATTTATTTGCAAGTGCCATAAATACTTCCCTGTCACTTTGGATTGCTTCTGTACATATGTCGGCTGTTAAGCCATCGTGTCCAGGGGCTTTCTTAGGGTTCAGCGATTTAAGCACTAATTCCAGCTCCGCTGATGTGAATGGTGGATCATCTTCGGACAAGCCAACGATTTCATTCAGTTGTTTACCATCTGTGAACTGTCTAATTGGGCTGTGGACTGGAAGGTCAGTCTCCACAGAGTCATCTGGATAAAAAGTCTTGGCCAGAAGCTCTGCCGATAGCTCTGGGCTCAGAGTATCTCCGTTAGCATCCCTAAGGAGCATGTCTTCCTGTCTTTTTGCCGTTTTTCTGATGACTCTGTATACGCTGTCCCACATGCTTTCCTTGTCCTGTGTGGTGCAGAATTCCTTCCAACTCTCTATTTGCTTAGTCTCTGCCGCAGTTTTGTATTCCTGCATGGCAGACACGTATTCTTCTATAACATATTTTTTTCGTGATGGTGCAGCATTTCTGATCCTTCTCTTTTTTCTAAGAACGTCTTCCTTAAGAAGTCGAAGAGAGTCGGACCACCATGGAGGTATAGCTTTCACCTTTCTTGACCCTACTAGCTCACAAGATTCCTGGATGGAATTTACGTAGGTTTGCACTATGGTCTCTAAATCCCCGGGAGATTCTATTGTGCCTATGTGCACGGGAGAAATGTTTTTCTCTGTTAGGGCTGTCCTGAAGTGGGCACGAAAACTCATCCAGTTAGCCTTTCTTGTGTTATACCTGCGAGTGGTTATTGGCCTTAGAGATTTCAGGGCATTTTCCAAGTGCAAGTTAAACACAATGGCATTGTGGTCTGATGTCGTGAGTTTTCTGTCCACCCTCCAGTTGTCGACTTTCCCTACCAGAGGCAAGCTGCAAGCAGTGACGTCTACTCTGCTAGAGTAGAGCTTGCCATTTCTGTATGTCTCAAAAGTTGGAATATCTCCCGTGTTAAGGATTTCGAGTTCCATTTCATTCAAGAAGGTGTTGTATTTTGCGCCTCTCTCATCTTCCTTACTGCTTCCCCACCAGTGGCTCCAGGCATTGACATCTCCCGCCACTATTAAGTTTCTTGTTTGTAACTTCTGCATTACAGCCTTTGTTCTTTCAAGATATGGCTCAATGTCTTGATCCCCTTCGAGGTATAAAGAAACTACTCCTAGTTTCAGGCTACCTGCTATCAATAGTACTGCAGCTTCTGTTTCGGTCACCAGTTGGGGGTCATGAATTACCTCCAGCTTGTCACCAAATACAATTACTGCGGCTTTAACAGGTTTCATTCGGTTCAGTGTGCATTGGATGACTTGCGTACCTGGGTATTCTTTTAAGACGCCTTTTCCACCCACATAGGGTTCTTGAACAATGGCGATCGATACTCCTTTGTCTTTGGCTGCCTGAAACAGCTCAGCTGTAGCTAGTTTGCTGCGGTGTAAATTGGCTTGAATGATGTTAAGCCTACTCTTTTCCTTCTCAATAGGGGTGGAGCCTTGATCAACCTGGGTGCCTTTAGCAATACGCTATTCGAGACCGCGCTATGGCATCCCACTTTTGTTTTTCTGGGCATTCCGCACTAAATGCATTATGTGATAGGTGTGATCCCTCACCATACGCTTTAAGGCAGTTTTTGCAGGTTGGTGACTTTCCCTCAAGCCTGCTACGGCATTTGTCCCAGGAGTGGACTCCTCCACAATAGCTACAGAGATCTTCCTTCTCCTTACAGATTCTTTTGGAGTGCCCAAACTCTAGACATCTCGTGCATTGTACCAGAGGGGAATGGTCTTCTACAATTCTTTTTTGGAGGCCCACGTAGATGTGGCCGGCTTCCACGAAACGTTTATGAACTTCCGAAGAGAGCTCCAGCACCGGGTGACATTCATGTGGGTTTCTGGCTCTTTTCCTGTAACGCACTCTAATTGTGTTCTCTTTCATGTCAACCTCTGTCAATAGTTGCTTGTTTTGTGCTAGTAGCAGAGCAACAATTTCGGTGTCAGTGTGGTAGGAGAGCACATTTTTTATGATCACCAGAGGGTTTTTCGCCTTCGCTACTTCTGCCTTTAGGAGTTTGCTCTTTCCCACTCTAGTTTGGATGAGATTAAGGTCCTCTTTTGTGCAGCAGCTAAGGACAATCTTTTGATTTTTCGCCTTTCTTAGTCTGTCAACCTTGGCTCCTGTTCTGGTGATATCAAGAGCCTCCCTGATGTTTTCAATAACCTTTTCTCCAGTGTTTTTTGGATCCGTGGAGGAAATGATTAGAGTATGATTAGGTTTAGGTGGGGGTGGTTTTTTCAGAGCTTCTGCGTAGGCGATTTTAGTCCTAGGTGGATTTTTTTTTAGTTTGTCAGCTGCTGCGATTTCCTCTCCGAGAGTGACTCCAGAAGACACTTTTTTTTCTTTGAGTTTCCTCATTGTTCGCAATTCCGAAGAAACGGCCTCAAGGTGTTCTTTGAGTGGCTGCAGGTGATCCTCCATAGTTGGTGACGGTGGTGCTGGCTTGCTAATCGCCTTCATAGAAAGATTGATGTTATTGTCCAGTTTCTCGATTTTATCTTTCACACCCGCTAGCTCCTTCTCCATTGTAGCGTTAGGGTTCGTGTCGGCAGCTTTCAGTGGCACGTTTGATACTTGAGCCAATGTTTTAGCGTTGGATTCTAGTATTACGTCAGTTTTTTCTCCGATGTTTTCGAGGCTTCTGCGCAGCTCGTCCAATTGGTGTGAAATAGTATTAACACCTCTTTGAATTTTGGTGTATTCCTCGGTAATTACTTTCTGTTTGTCATCTTCCTTGTGTGTTTGAAATGCGCAATTGTTAGGGGATTGAATGCGTGTATTTAGCTCTTTGATCGCTTTTTCAATCTCTCCTATCTTGCGGTAGGGTTCTTGGGTTTCATACTCTAGCCAGCTACGTATTTCCTTTGCTTCTTTCAGGGTGCCCTTGATATCATTGCGGGCATCACACATTTCAGAGTTTAGTTTTGTGGTGATCTCTTTTGTTATCTCTGTAATTGCCTTGCCATGGGCACGCTCCACGCGCATCAGCTCCTGCGCGTGCCTTGTCCGTTCCTTCTCCAAGTTATATTTGTGCCTTGACCTGGAGTCTGACAGGGCAAGCACAGTTTCGTAAAGGCTCTGAAGGCATTCCTGAGTGGTTAGTTTGTGTTCTGTCTTCATGTTTCCTGCCATTTCCAGCGCATCCTTTCCTTTTTGGAGCAACTCGTTTGCGAGTTTGTTCGCCATGTCCATTTGGACTCCGCTACGCTTGGTAGTTGTCACCAGCATGCTTGATCTACCTGGGTGACCGGGTGTTGAAGCAACGTCATCCGATATTATTGGACGCGGTGGCAGCTCCAATTTCTCCCAGGGTTCGACCCTTTCAAGAGTCTCCCCTGCTGTGCTGGGTGTGCTGGACGTTGATTGTGTCGACTCCTCGCTTGTGGACGATCGTGCGGTTGAAGACTTTGCTAAGACCTTTTCTCGTAATGCTCTTGTTACCCTGGATGTTATGGTAGGACGTGATGACAATGTTTTGGTGTTTGCATATATTAGTTACAGATTTAGAATTTAAACATTCCATTGGTAAAAATATATTAGATTGTTCATAAAAACAAATAATGTGAAGTTTTGATTGGCGGACGCTATAAAAGATACGAAATCAAAAAATGCCTATTTAATCTCCAATTAGCAAATTTTATTGCTATTGATAAGAAAATTAACTGTGTTTGAAATTTTACTGCAATATTTGTATCAACGGTAAGAGAAAATGAGTATTACCCAATTGTTATTTTTTTAAACTTATTGAGAGTTATTAAGAAATAACGAATTGCTGGAATAACAATAATAAGAGGCCACCAAAAATTAAGTCATGAATAATAAAGAGCTAATAATACAACTACTAATACTTTTCGAATATTCCTTTCTTAAAACATTGACGAAAAAAACAAATCTGGTGGCGTTTGGGAAAAGGGATGAACAAAATTTATACCCCTATGTTGTCTTATTAGCTAATAAACCAGTTGAAGGTAACCCACGTGCAAAGTCTTCTTGTACCGGAAGCCTTTTGAATCCGTACTGGGTTTTAACAGCATGTCACTGTGTTTATCCGGGTCCCCCAAAAGTGGTCACAAGATTAAGAAATTATACAAGATATATAAACCTTACGGATCGACACTACTTTAGCAATGTGATACAAGCATTCCCATATCCTGGATACTATAAAACTCCTAATGTAGTAAGAAATGATATAGCACTGATACTCATTGAAAGATACCCTATTGCAAGGTACGCATCTTTACGAACACAACCAGTACAAGATATGATCGGATACAAAGTAACATTTTGTGGATTCGGTTTAACCACTCCATGGTTTGCATTTAGTTCAGCACAGAAGCTAAAGCTGACAAAAAATCGTCCTAGTGACCTAACAATAGGTTATGGAAATTTCGTACAATGTTTAACTAATATTATAGTTCCACAAGTGTGCGTGGGTCCACCAATTCCAGAAAACTGGGACTTAACTAAAATACAAACAACACGGCCGGGAGACTCTGGTGGACCTTGTATTGTAGATAACAAAATCGCTGCAGTGGTGAGTGGACATTTTTATGGTGATACTGTCCCTGTTTCTTCATTTACGCCAATCGCAAATTATATTACATGGATAAAAAATATCATCACTTTACGACCTTCGACACCAGCATCGGATGAAAATATAGATGACAATAATAAAAATACTCCTTATCCACATACGTTTTCTAATCATGTTGATACCAGTACAAATCTCAACATTCAAACATTAGCACCGTCTGAAAATGTTACCACAAACCATGTCGATTCCACAACTGAAGCATTGCTGCTACATGAAAATATTGTAAATACTAAACCCAAATTGAAAGGATTATCACTAAAAGAAAATGTGATTCATACACATACAATGTTGGTGGCACATGGAAAAAATGATTTGAAAAATCAATACCCTTATGTCGTCATATTAGCTGATAAGCCGTCTCAATCTGGGGGAAAAAGTTCTTGTTCTGGAAGTCTTCTAAATCCATACTGGGTGTTGACGGCAGGTCATTGCGTAGATCCCGGTCCTCCTAAAGTAGTTACACGGTACAGGAACTACACTAAATATTTGGACTCTAGTGATCGTCATTACTTCAGCAGTGTACTAGAAGCATTTGCACATCCTGACTACATCAAAACTAACGACCAGATAAAAAATGATATCGCATTGCTGTACGTAGAAAAGTATCCTTGCTCTAAGTATGCAACATTACAAACAAAATCTGTTAAAGATAAGGTGGGAACAAGAGTAACCTATGCCGGGTTTGGCCGAACTACGCCGTGGTTTCCATTTTCGCAAGCATCAAAATTATTAGTAAGAGCTACAGGAATATTACAAGTAGGTTCCGGAAAAATTATCAAATGTATATTTAAAACAGTTGTCCCACAATTGTGCGTTGGACCAGATATCCCAGAAAACTGGAATTTGATCAATTTACAAACAACAAGACCTGGAGACTCTGGTGGACCTTGTTTTGTTGGCAACAAAATTGCTGGAGTGGTGAGTGGACATTTTCATGGCAATACTAACCCTATATCTTCGTTTACACCAGTCGAAAGTTTTATAAACTGGATAAACAGTGTTGTGCATACAAACTCTGAACCTGAAACCCAGTTGTTGAATAAAAAAAAGCTCTCATTTAATAAAAAAGTAAGAAACTTTAAACCTGAAAAACTCTCAATGATTGAAATCTTTAGTACTTCCAAACTTCAGAAACCGTCTTTAAGCAAAAGTTACGTCAAGTCTAAAAAGGGATCGTTGAATAAAAATATTTCCTCAAATCGTACTTTATTGGTATCACATGCAATAATTGATGATAAAAATCAATATCCTTATGTTGTCCTAGTAACTGATTTTGTAACGAAAAATGGTAAATTAGGTAGTTGTTCTGGAAGTCTTTTGAATCCATACTGGGTGTTGACAGCGGGTCATTGTGTTAGGTTCAGTCCTCCGAAAGTAGTAACACGGTACCATAATTATAAGCAATTTTTAAACTCTACAGATGGTCATTACTTTAGCAAAGTACGGCAATCATTTATACATCCAAATTACACCGCAGCTAATCGTCGTATAACAAATGATATTGGATTGGTACACATAGAAAAGTATCCCTGCAAAAAGTATGGGACATTAGAAACAGAGCCCGTTCAAGATATGGTGGGAACAGAAGTTACGTTTGCCGGATTTGGCCTTACTAAGCCATGGTTGGCCCCTGAGTTAGTATCTAGACAAAGCACCCCAGCTAAATTACAATTAGGATTTGGTAAAATTGTCAAATGTACATCAGGTGGTAATTTGATGCCGTCACTTTGTGTTGGACCAAACATTCCAGAAAACTGGGATTTACTCAATATACAAAAAACACAACCGGGAGACTCTGGTGGACCTTGCTTTGTTAATGATAAAATTGTTGGAGTAGTGAGTGGACATTATCACAGTAAAACAATCCCTACAGCCTCGTTCACACCAGTCGAACCCTATCTTGAATGGATAAAAAGTCTTATGGAAGCTAATTCTAAGCTTAAAGTCTTGACATGGCATAAAAAGACTGGTATTGATATTTATTCCAATATTTACAAGAGTGATCACCAACATTGTTTGTTGGCTGGAAGTTAGTCAAAACCTTTTCTTAAATTATAATCAATTAAATTTTATTGGAGTAAAAGTAAAAAATATAAGTATTCGTTGTTAAGGAGCGTTAAGTAGTAAAATTAACTACTCTCTCTCATCTCTATAAAATAATCGGAAAAGATTTTAGAATGATTTATTATGTATTAGAATTGCAGTTAGATTTAGGACAGATAATCCTAAACTGCAGAAGAGAATCTTACTAGTAAAATTATTTATATCAACTATGGGCTTCGTTACCTTATAAAGTTCATCAAAGATATATATATTTATAAACTATGTATTTGTTTTAGTTTTGTTTACTCTTTAGTTACATTATTCATTCATATACTCATGCCTATTATTTCTAACGGGGTAGGCAGAGCATCATGTTATTCACATGACGCCACTTTTGACATGTAAAGGAGATAGACGGATTTTGTATGACAGCCGGGAGGTGTCGTCCGGCAGGAAATTTAGTTATACTGGTTTAAATTGCATATTTTTTGTAAATATTAAGCATTAAAAATGTTTAAAAACAACCCTCATTTATTTTTTAATATATTTTTAAAATAAATGGTGTGCGATGAATTAGAATCTTGAGCTTGCAACGCTTTAACACTTTTTATGCTAAACAAATGGCAACTCTGTTATGTGGATCAGTAAGTTAGGTGTTTTTCTTTTTTGAAGCGAAAACTTCTTTAACGGCGTTGTGCATTTTTGGATGGGTATAAAATTTTAAACTCGCGTCAGAGTCACGTGACCCTGATCAATAATTCGTAAGACGGAGGGTGAAGTGAAAACTTCTTAAACTGCAAGGAAGTAATATATGTTCAAGTTTTCACTTCTGCCGGCACTCCCGGAGTGCAACCTGTTGTTTTTTTTTAACCAAGCAACATCTAGTTTGACAGCTAACGTCAAGTTGTGGTGCGTTCAGAAACACACACAATGTACACTATTTTTTCCAAATATATATGAAAAGATGCGTTCAGAAACGAAATACTGCAAACCAAATACATTTTCGGGATTTAAGAAAACGGGGCTTTATAAAAATATTGTATGACCTTAAAGCAGGAAATCAAAGCTTTAAAATTGTATATATACACATGAACACAGTCTAGGGATATTGCACGATTTTTCATACAAAAGAAGCTATAAAAGCATACCCGAGATACACGGAGGGCTATAATTTTCAGACGAGTAAGTGCTAAACTTGAATTTTCAATTCTAGTCAATAAATCTTGTTTTACTTGAAATTTGTGAAAATCTGACGAAAACGAAAATGCACTTTTTGTAGGAAAATGGTCGAATTTAAGCATTTTTTTTTCATTGAATAGGATTGATAATTCAGGTTTAGCGCTTGCTCATCTGAAAAAAATAGCCCTCCATGTATCTCGAGTATGCTAATTTAGCATGAAGGAGAGCTTTTGGCCGGAGGGCGTGGTGTTCCGCCGTTTTCGAGGGAGATTCCCGATTATAGACACCCCCGGAAAAACACCCGGGAAATAGAGTTAATTAAGTTTTAATTTTGTTAAATTATATTTTATATGTATGTTAGTCTGTAAGGTATTTATCTATGGGCCTAGTTGCCTGAAAATAAATGATTTTATTATTCTTATTATTAATTTTTTGTATATTTTGTATTTTTTGTTTTAAGTTGACTTATTGTCGCGGGCTTTTGGCCAAACGATAAATAAGTGAAAATCAAGGGAAAAATTAACTGTCTAGAGATAGTAATTTTTGGACGATTCTACGTGTATTAAGAATAACGGCTTTTTGAATAAGGATGAATGTAAGGGGGTGGATCTGTAGAGTTTTCAGGCTGGTATGTAAAGATTTGGGAATGACGCCGGTTGATGATATTACTATAGGGATAGTTCTGACTGTGTTCACTCGCCACTGTGATTTAATTTCCACTGATAAGTCGGTGTACTTGGTAATTTTTTCAGTAAATGTGGTTTGTAGGTTATGGGTGTTTGAGATTGCGATGTCTATCAATAAAACTTTATTGGCCTTATCGTGCAGAGTTATATCCGGCCTATTGTAATGAACAGTTCTATCCGTCATGATGGTCCTGTCCCAATAGACCTTATATTCCGAAGATTCGAGTATAATTTGAGGCGTGTATTTATATAATATGCAGTCTTTTCTGTAACTAATTTGTATTTGTAGGCTAGGTACTGGTGAATTATTGCAGCTACTTGGTCATGGCGGTGCTTGTAGTCTGTTTGAGATATAGCTCTATAAGCTCCTGTTATATGTTGTATTGTTTCAGAACTGCTGTGGCAATGGCGGCAAAGATCATTAGCTGATGTTGGGTCACGTATTATATGTTTCCTGTAGTTGCGGGTGTCAATAATTTGGTCCTGGATTGCCACCATAAATCCCTCTGTCTCGGGAAACAATTCACCTCGCTTGAGTCACTCGTTTGATGCTGCTTTGTCAACGTTTGGGCTACATAAGTCATTACGATGTCGTCCGTGAAGGGACTTCTGAGGGACTTCCAGCTTATGTTGTGGGGTAGTCAGTGGTAAGTTTACCGTACGGTCGCTAAGGTTGAGAGGTGTAAGATTCTTCTCTGCGTGAACGATTGCTTGGTGAAGGGATGAGTGCTGTGACTTATTATGGAAAAATGATCGAAGTGTCGTAATCTGTTTGTTATGTAGGTATTTTATATCTATGAGCCCTCTACCTCCTTCTTGTCTCGGCAAGGTTTGCCTTTGTGTGCATGCTCGGGGGTGGTGCTTTCTATATTTGGTCATGATTGTATTAATAGTTCTTTGAAGGTTCTGAAGATCTGTTTGGGACCACTGTATTATACCATTATTATAGCTTCTCAAACAGACCTTTTTTGTATGAAAAATCGTGCAATATCCCTAGACCGTGTTGATGTGTGTATATTGACTCTGCCGAAAATGGCCTCACGCTTCTGTTCATCGCCTTTGTATATAAATTTTGTAAGTATAAAGTATAAGGCTCTATATGTGGCCTTACCGCAAAAAATAAAACTTAAACTTAGACAATTTATGAAAAAGGCTGTAAGTACCTAAATTCCTCTGCATTTCGGACTATCGCGTCGGTTATTCTTATTCTACAGAAAATTATTTTTTTAACGATGTATGATATATTTCAATTAGTGCCGGTACTAATGTGCCCATCATCCTTATAACGCATCTCCTTTTTTGTCGGGGGTTAATAAATTGTGAGGGTTATTAGATGAAATATGAGTTGTTAATTAGTAATGTGTTATTTATTTCTAAAATTCAACGATTTTTCCTAAAAAAAATTTCTCTATTAAAAATGGGTTCGCTCTTGACCACAATCTAGCTTAGGGCAAAGATGTGGTCGAGGATGTAGCGAGCTCACCCAGAAGAAGTCTATTCACTTTTACTTTAAAGATATTTGGGTTGTATGAACTCGGAAATACAGACGCCGGCAGGGAATTCCACTCCTTGGCAGTGCGCAATATAAAAGATGAAGAATAGCGCTCACTACGTATCCGAGGGATCTCGACAAGATAAGGGTGGTACCGCGCAGTGCGTCTGGACGTCCGATGTAAAAAGGGGAAGGTGGAATGAGCTCATGTAGCCTCTGAGCACACTCTCCGAAGTACATCCTATAAAAAACACATAGGCAAGCTACTTTGCGTCTATGAGCTAGGCTTTGTAGCTTATCCTTAACCAGCTTTTTATCACCAATAAGCCTCCTGGCTCTGCGATCCACCGATTTGCTGCGCCGTTGTAATTTCTGGATACGCTTATCCATTGTCCAGGCTTTAGCAGAACAAATAATCTTAGTGAAATATCTAATCTCCGTCACGAAGGGTCACAGATGTCAATTGAACAGGGAAACTTTATCGAACTAGATTATACGTAAAACTTTCACTTTAAGTAATGTACTTACAAAGCTTTGTATTGTGCAACTATAAGGATAAGTCATTGGCGCATGGAGGCTCCAGGAATTGAACACGGTATCTTTAACCTATGCGGTCGACCCCCTCACTACTCAAGTACTCACCTAACTCTGTTTAGAACCCAGAAAAAATTATAAGGACTATGTTATCAGGATAGCTGCGTACCCTATTTCAAAAAAATAGAAGTGTTACCTCTCGCTTGTATCTTCATTTTAGAAGCATGTGTATTTGTTCATCAGCATCCAAATAATTTTTAGTTATAGTAGAAGTCCAACACCCACGTAAAGTTAGAAACAAAATAGATGTTATACCGTAACACCATTAAACACTACAATTTTATAAAAATACAGCTTTCGTGTTGGCTCCTTAATTGTATAATCACCTCCCCGTATGTATAAAAGAACTAAATATTAGACATTTTAAACATAAACTGTACAATTTGTTAGTTGATAAATGTTATTACAACACAAAGGAATATTTAGCAGATAATCTTAAAGTGCAATATATAGAATAAGTAAATGATATACGTACATATAGTTAAGTTAGAATAATGTTACAAACATTAAATATGGAAAAATGTATCCATTATAATGCATGCCATAATGGTATGTTACAGCACACGTTATATTTTATATTACCATCTTATGTTATTTCTTTACCTGTAAAATTGTAATAAATATATTTGAATTTAAATACTACACAAGCTACTATGTAATCAATTGTAATATTTAGCAATGATATTGTTTTATTTCATTGATGACGATAACCAAGTACACATACACATACATACATTACGCTCACGACTATAATCCCTATCGGGGTAGGCACAGCATTGTGCAACTAACCAATAATACCACTAAACCATTTAACTAAAACATTTAATACCACATTCGACGTAAATTCTAAGGGTAGACAACCACCCAAGTAACTGTTGATAATCATAATAAAAACCAGAGACATTGGCCCTTCAATGTCCAACACATTATGTACTTATTGACATTTACTAACTTTCCGTCCGCAGCTTCGCCCGCGTGGACCATAGGTTGTATCGTGGCCAGTTGTAAAATAAAATGTAATCTAAGTCCTTTCCCATGGTCTAATCCAGTGTTTTTCAATCTTTTTGTATTCGCGACCCCTTTGGATCATATAAAGTTCTGGCGACCCCCTAAGGTCCCTAAGACTCTTATAGGCTAAATCTATGTACTGCTTCGGAGATTTTAAAACACATATTAAAAGAGTTTGCCGCAGGTAGACGCGAAAGGCGGCGGGAGGCATCATTACACAGCAGGCATGCCTTTTCACTGAAATCGTCTTAGTTTAGTGTAAAATTTACAAATTTTTGTCTTTTTCTTTTACGCTTCACGTTTAGGCTTCACGACCCCCCTGGGGGTCACGACCCACAGTTTGAAAAACACTGGTCTAATCTATCTCTGTCCCAAATTTCATCAAAATCGGTTTAGTAGTTTAGGCGTGAAAGCGTAATAGACAGACGCGTGCGATCTCTGCTAATCATTAAGTGCTAAAGGGCGAAGCACGTTGCGCTTGTAAGATTAAGCATTATACATAAATAAATACATAGATTTATAGGCATGTGCCGCAGGCCCCCCGGCCGGTACCGCCGCAACCGTTATGTCCCTGCATTTAAAATCTGTAATATCTTCTAACCATAATAGGGACAGACAGACAAATAGACAATGGGAAGCGACTTTGTTTTATACTATGTAGTGATAGTGATTGTAAGTGACAAATAAAAAAATAATTCTGTTCTATTGTTTTTATTATTATTATAAGTTAAATGTCTTCCAAGAAATACAGATCCAAATTTCATTACTTAAGTTCCTTTTCACTATAACAATAAAGTTAAAATAGTTGAAAATATGAATTTCAACATAAATTATAATAAAAGTCTGCACGTGTAAGCCTCAACAACAAAATACTTAAAAACGTGACTGCACGTAATATGAAAACATTGAAATAAAATCGAAATATATTTAGATTGCTAGAATTCAAAAACAAATGTTTAAATTGGAAATAATACCTGGTGCAATCTCAAGTTAAGCGTTAATAATGTCGAAACATATTTAAAACGTTCTGTGATCTGTAGATTCAAAAAATATTCACAATGAAAATAATTTCATCGATTCTACTATTATTCTTTTTAGAGACTAAAGCTTTCAATGCCAAAGAAGTTAATGGAAATTATGACATAACCAAAGAGTATTCTTTTGTGGTAGTAGTAAATGTTATCGATGGTAATATAGGAAATAGTGAAAACAGCCGTTGTTTAGGCAGTTTCGTCGCCGATGAATGGGTTCTAACCGCAGCCCACTGTATCGTTCCCGGCCTCCTTACAATCACAAGCTATGGAAATGATGAAATCACGAAAACTCCAACTGCGATCAACATGAAAGTCCTTCAAAAATTCTACCATCCTTCCTTCAGCAAAAACTTTAAAATGGTCAAAAACGATATAGCGTTGTTAAAGACAGAGAAAATTAAAAGAAGAAAATATGGGCAGATATTATCAAACGATTACAGAAGTTTAATAGGATTCAGAGTGAAATATGCTGGACATAAATTGGCCACAGAAACAACACAACTGCAAGGGATTGACTATTTAGGACACATGGAAATCGGACAAGGAGTACTTATGCCATGCGAAGAAATTCGTAAAAGTCTTATTTTTATAACAGCAATGTGTATAATACCTTCAAGTAAGAAAGTTTATGTGACTGATATCGGGGGAGAATCTGGTGCTCCACTAATGGTTGCTGGAAAGATTGCGGGAATCGTTCATGGCTATAGAAAAGATGGACTCAAATATTTAAGTTTTACCCCGATTAGTCCTAATTTGGACTGGATATCACACGTAATACATGGTAAAACCGTCAAAAACACGATTTCTACACAGAATATTCGCAGGGTAAAAAGAGCGCCAAAATTCGAAACGATTTCAGTATCTGTTGCAGCTTTTGAAAGTGTTTTTACTAAAAAGCCTAAAAATAATACCAAAGTTGAAATTAAACCTGTTTTTAGTTCTGATTTAGATAAAACGGAGTCAAATGAAAAAGAAATAGAAGAACTAAGTACTAAACTTCCATACACAATAAAGGTGCATCACGTGGAGACCGTAACATACGCACCAGTAAGTAGGATTCAAAAGAAAATTCGTACTACAGCTACTGCCAAGACACTTTGGCGTGTTTGGAAGCAGGTAAGAGAAACTGAAGAATCTTCTCAAGAAGAACAGACTTTTCCTAGTCGCACTACTTTTAGACATACTACTGCTACTCGTAGGTTTAAGACTCCAACTCCAAGTCGACCAAAAAGAACAACTAAACCAAAAGAACTGCTGCAAAAATCTACAGAAACAAAATCAAAAGATAATTTGAAGCCAATACCGCTGGCTAGTTTCGAAAAATTTCACATAAATAAACCAAATTATTTGATACATAATAATAAATTAGAAAACTCAAAATTACAAAAAACTCAAAAATTCGGAAGAAAAGCTGTGGGAAAGGATTTGGACTTCTTTTTCAAAAAGAACATGAAGTGGATCTCGTAAAAAAAATACAGGCAAGAGGAATAAAAGCAGATATAGAAATGACAGTTTTAGGGTACTTACGAGTAATTTGTTTTTTTGGATTTTAGATTGTTAGGTCCGTATATAGAACGCGACTCAAACTCTGGTCTATACTTAAGTAGCAGTCGTCTTTGTCATATTCATAGTGGCACTGAGACAATAAATTTATACTTAAGTATAAATCAAGACTTGAGTCTCCTTCTTCTGTAATACGGCCCTGAGAATGTTATATTGGAAAATCAATTCTTTCTACCTCTTTTATTAAATCATAATGAAAATACGATATATTTCATTGATATAATTCAAACTTAATTTATTGTTTTTTTTTTTTTTTTAAATTAAGGTACCCATTTTTTACTAATTTAGAATACCAAGAGCTGTCTTATAAAATAAGTTAAACTATGTTACAGTTGAATCGTTATTATATAAAACTTAGCTAATGATAATAACTTAAACCTGTGTTCGCTAACTACTTTAGATTCACCTCATATTAATCATTTTTTAACCGACATCAAAAAAAGGAGGAGGTTCGAGTGTTTTTTTTTAATGTTTATTACCTCAAAACTCCGTCATTTGAAGACTGATTTTTAATATTTTTTTTGTTCGGAAGCGTCTACTTTCAGATTGGTCCCGTAACATTTTTATCGGAATCGGTTCAGTAGTTTAGTTAAAAAATAAAAAAAACTGAAATTAACGGTCATATACAGGGTGTAAAGGACAGCTTAGCAAATACTTAAATGGTGGAATCTACTCATAACTATCATCAGTTATAAGTATTATTTTTTTCCCGGATACGTCATGTTAAGGAGTTTTCATAATTTACCTAATGGCACTACGCAACGTATCGCGAAACCGCGTCTCGCGCGCGATCCCCCCGTGCCGCGCTACTTTCGGAGTGCGATGTGCATTGCTGTTTTTCATGTTTTACGTCGTTATGATTGTTTTTGTATTGCAAAATGGAGTGTAATCGATTAAATAATAAAAAAAATGTAAGCAGAAAATATTTAAAAACATGAAAAAAAAATATTCCGGAGAAAAACTCTACTGGAAAATCATTCAGAATGATTGTTTGAGTCCAGGGCTTCAGTCTTTGCTAAGCTGTCTTTTGACACCCTGTATGTGGATGATTGGTCATCATCATCAAAGTAAACAAAGCAAAGTTGTTCCCTGAGACTATTGTGTTATTTTTTGGTGCTCTTTTGTTTCCTGGGGCTTTACCGTTTAGTGATCAGTAGAATATATTACCACCACATATCTTTCCTACCGTCTAGTGATCGGTTGATAATATCACCACCCCATATCTTACATGCTATCTGGCGATCGGATTGAGAATTGTACCACCCCTTATCTTTCTTGCCATCTTGCGACTGGTTGTGAATATCACCATCTCATATCTTTCCATGGGTATCAAGGGGGAGATACTATATCGCACTTTAATCTCGAGTGATTTGGTGCTTTATATTAAATCTACGAGGAAAGTTCTATGAATGATAAATGATAACCTTTAAAAATAATTTATTAATCTTAACTCTTAACGCATAAATCCTTCAAAAAACGACACCATTTTTAATGGTAGTCTTTTGAGTCACGAATGGTCAGAATGGAATTGTTCTTTGTATGGAAGAGAATTGAAGAGGATATATTAAGGCGATTCGTTTCGTGGCTTTGTGCGGACACAAAGCTATTTGCAGCCAATCGGGACGTGCCGTATAATGCGACGACATACTGTTCCCCGATTCTGTAATTTCAGTTGTGTGTCGATTGAATGGTCGCCATTTTATCCGTTCAGAACTATTCAAATTATATTATTTGTTCAGAAAATTGAGAACCATCCAAAGGAGAATTGGCAAAAATGTATGGATCTTAGTCTATGTTTTATGCATCAAGCGGCAGTCTCAGGACTAAGCATTTCTAGAAACACATTAATATGCAGAACTATTAAAATAACAATGGTGTTAATACACCGGTTAGTTTAGGAAATACAGTATATTTTGTTTTATACTTGAATGAATTTTGAAATGCACTTTTATTGTATTTTATCACAAAAACTAATGATGTTGACTATGATTAACAAAAGTTTTAGTTAAATGTGAGTTCACACTTAGGAAATAAATATCGCAGTTTATTTATGTTTCTAACTATGGATAACCCGCATTAGCTTCCATATAAAAAGTTTCTTATCATGAGTCTAACTTTGATATTCTATGGGTACTTGAGACTGCCGCTTATTTTTATTTGTTTTTAATCATTTATAGACCAAAATTTCCATTCTCCTTTCATACATCTAATGACGGCTGCTTTGACTGGTGACGCCACCGCCCCATCGCCAACTAAATTTGAGTGAGATCCCAGGGCCGCTAGACCTTACTTATTTTCTCATTAACCAAATGTGTGGGAAATAGTAGTACTAGTACGTAGGTACTAATAACGTATGAATACTGGCCGACGGCTAACGGCCGACGGCCAATTTTCAGCTACCAGGTTCTGAAGGTACTTACAAAAATTAAACTTGCCTTGAAGTCTGGGTGCTGATGTCTTATAGAATATAACTAATAAAATATAAAAATTAATAATCAACACCGCCCGACACTCCGTCGGCTGTAATTTCTACCAGACGTTTTACATCTCGCAAGTAAATTATGCGATTGTACCTTCAATAATGTTCAGGGAACTGTAACAATATGTTTTGAGCACCCAGACTTCAAGACCAGTGAGTAATTTTTGCAAGTACGTTCAGAACCTGATAGCTGAAAATTGGCCGTCGGCCCAGGCTAGCAGGTATTCATACATTATTAGTACGTACTAGCACTACTATTTCCCACACATTTGATTAATGAGAAAATAAGTAAGGTCTGGCGGCCCAGTTGCTAGTCAGTTGCTAGGTAGTTTGCAAGTTTACGTTCGCTTGGCGGCGGCGCTACTGGTCGGGGTGGCTGTCAGTGGCTGAACAGTTGGCTGAATAGATAAAATGGCCTCCATTCCATCGACACACAACTGAAGTTACAGAATCGGGGCCCTGTGCACAAGCTGGCAGAGCAAAGTGGCTATTCCTCTAAAATGAAATAGATTTCAATTAATTTACAGTTTCTTGGCAATACGTGTATAGATTTTCTATCTATAGTTGTCATGGTGTAAGCGGCTAAATTTAGTGATACTGGAGTCAGAGTTTTCAAACTGAGAAATAGCGCATCTAATTTTGATCGTGTTCTAATTACCAAATTTCTGTAGTGTTGCTTTTAAATAAATGAGATATGGATTTAAAAAACTAAAAAATTGTCTTTAGCAATAATTTTTTGTGTTGCACTTAATAGTTTACATTTAGACTGTCTGAAAATTAGTTTACCTCATCCCATTTCCTTAGATAGGTATATTCAGGTATGTGGCGAACCCCACTCACTTCACGAACGTACAAAAGGCTGAAAAAATGACGAATATGGAACGAAGGCTACTTATGCGGGCCCCCATCTCCCATGGTATATCCTCCACTGCCTCCTCTAGTCCTAAATAGTCCTCCTTGTCGTGTCCAACATCAGAGACCTAGCCATTCGTAAGAGTTCCTTGCGTGAGCTCTAATATGGCTTGCAAAATCAAACTTGGTTTTGAAAATTTTGTCGCACTGTATGCATACAACTGCATATACCTACTTTCAATGAAGTATTCATCTATACACTTACGCTCATAATCCCTATCAGGATACGCTTCTTCCACGCTGGACTGGGAGTGAAAGAAAAACGTAGAATAAGCCAGCTGCCAATTCTTCTCAGGCATACTGTATAAATCAGTAAGTGCGAGGGTTTTGTTATATTATAGGCGAAAGGCTGACAACCTCTTATTATTATACACCATATTTCATCTAGTGTCTCTAAGAATTTATGTCAAATGTGGCATCATGTGGTTCTAAAACCACTGATTTTCTGCCTACCCTGACATAGATTAAGGGCGTGAGCGTATGTATGTGTGTATGTAGGATACGCAGGATAAAAGGAGAAACTGACTGACTGACTGACTGACATATCAACGCACAGCCTAAACGGCTAAACGTAGGCACTTGAAATTTGGAAGGGACGTAGCTTAGGTATTGTAGAGGTGCACTAAGAAAGGAATTCCCGAAATTCCCACGGGAACGGGAATTAGCGGGAAAATCCTTTTGTATGAAAAATCTAAACCGCTTAAGAAATTTGGCATGCAGGTACCTTAGTAAACTTAAAGCTTAGTTGCAACAGGATATTGCAAAATTCCCACGGAAACGGGAGTTAGCGGGAAAAAACTTTTGTATGTAAAAATCTAAATCTTAAACTAAATCGATGGACCGTCAATAAAGTTTAATCTGTTTAAAAGAAAAAATTAACACGCAAACGAAGTTGCGGGCATCAGCTAGTCATACATATATTTGGTTCTAACGATTTGACGCGACATTTCGATGTCAGAACCAGTGAGAAAATTTTTGCCAAACACCAAAAACAGGAACTTTATAGGATACGCCTTCGAGCCACCTGTTAAATGCTATGATAGTGATTATCTATACGTTATTACACGCTTGTCCTGAAATCTTATAAGGTAAGAGCTTTCTACAACGGGATCTTAGACTATAACAACAAAACGTAACAAGAAAGAAATTTTCTTCGTTATTAAGCAACGGTTGCAGCTGGCTGGACATTCTGCCACGAGATATAATGTTTCATATAGCACAAATGCACATGCAGTTTCAGATTGCAGGCCATTTGGTGCACGTGTTACGGTGCAAAAAGCCAGGAATGCGAGCCAACTACTAACTGAGCTGTGTGAGTAAATTTCCCGTTCGTACTAAGCCCAGCGGAAAAAGCTAACAGTTTTGCTAAACGTACCTTAGTCGATGTAAATTGGTTTGTAAATTCTGCGATTGTACGTTTTCTATATTTACACTGTATTTCTTTTATCTTAATAATAATTATTCTAGATGTAGATATTTCCCAACACAAGCAAACATTTGCTTAAAGGGTGACTCCCACAACCCCCTAGCTACTGAATAAATACATAAATATTATATATATATATATATATATATTTATAATGTAGATTCAACAAAATTCTGATATATTTTGGCGCACTTTTCGGTAGGCTAAATCAAAAAATATAAATGGCCATAATTTTTATTTATTATTTCCACGTAAAGAATCAAGTAGAGCACAAAATTACGTATAACGTTAAATAACGTAAAGCAATTAAAAATTGGGTCAAAATTTCCAAAAGTTAATGATAAAAATTTATCAATTCACTAAGTGTACAACTTTTACTATCTAATGTACAGATTACAAAACATAAAAATTGTAGAAATATATTTGCCTTTTCTTACATTTTGTACTATTAGCTACATACATACATACATGCAAACGCTCACGCCTATAATCCCTAACGGGGTAGGCAGAGCATCAGTGGTTCTAGAGCTGCTACATGCCACGTTTGACACACATTGTGAAGGTTATCAGAATGGTGAGAGGTGGTCAAATTGTATAATGGTGAGAGGTGGTCAGCCTTTCGCCCACTGTACAGCAAAACCCTTGAACCCCACTTACAGACTTTTACTGTATACCTGGGAAGAGTTGGTAGCTGGCACATACTAAGTTCAGCACATTCTAAGTTCAGCTACTTCTAAAAAATAATTCAGATCAGCTTCATTCACGCTGTAAAGTTTTACTAATTCATTAAAGGTATAACCTCCACAGGCACATCACCTGTTCATAACACAGCCTTTTACTCTAAACACCCTTAAGCTTGAATTAATAAGCTTCTAAGTTCATCAGAATTTTAAACAACGGTTTATAAAGGCATAAATTTAAATTTTCATTAAAAGCCCCTTTAACAAGGGCTTGCGTAAGCAATCCTTTTCCTAAGAAAAGATACTGTCACATTTATCAACTAGAACATAAAGGGTGGCATTGTTTAGTGGATTTGGTCTTGCAGAGTAAGTAAGTATAACCCGTCGGAAATACTTTGCTGGAATCTTACACTCAGACATTTTGGGCGGTTTTCCACTTGACGGCACGGCAACGGCACGGCATTGGCGCCGGTAATCAGGGAACCAAAAATGTATGAAAAAGAGTCATCGCCGTACCGGTGCCAGCGCCGGTCAGTGGAAAAACCTGTCATATGTTTTCATACATTTTTGCTTCCCGCCGTTGCCGGCGCCGGTGTCGTGCCGTTGCCGTGCCATCAAGTGGAAAACCGCCCATTATATTTTTAAAATCGTTTGTTCTACTAGTCCCTTTATTTATTTATTTACTTAAGGTACACTAACAACAATACATATCTTATATTTCACTTTAATAAAAATTACAACACCATTGAAAAACGACAGGCAGAAAAACCCATCAGAAAAAAAATTCTGTAAACAGGTTGACACCATTCAAAACGACTGACAGAAAAAACGCATCAGGACTTTACAGGTTTACTTTTTTACAACTACTTTTTGGACCATAAGCTATGTATGACGTCATTTAGTTAGGTGCATAGATGTTTCTGACGGTTTGTACATACATTAGTGATTGTAAAATAGGGTTCATCGAGGCTACGAATAATCTGTATAACCTCATAGAAGTATACCGCAGAACAGAGCTTCTATTCTGTAATTCTAAGATCGATTCTTCGGAACATCGGATCTTAGTACAGTGCCCCTATATTCTTGTTGTATCTAGGCAAACTTCTCTATGATAGCTCTAGTGATAGTAACGTCAGGCTCACAAAAGGCACGACTCTAAAATTATCTAGAGATAGAGTTTCAAAGCCGCCGTAAATAGGTTAACATTAACAAGATATTGATTTTACTTACAAACCTTAGCTACTCCTATAAGTGTGAATGTTTAATACAGAGATTGCTTGTTTTATTCTTATTGTAGTCTTCTTCTTTTCAACTTAACTAACCCTGGTGTCAGAATTTTCAAACCGCATAATGCCCTCTGACTTAGTTTTAACGACTGTAATCAATCGACAGAAGCCGGGACCGACAGACAGCTTAACGTGCCCGCCGAAGCACGAAAACACTCGTGATAAATAACCACTTTGGTCATCCATCAGGTCCCCTTCCTCTGTGTACGTTGCTTAACTACACTGATCGGTTTAAACCAGCTAGCGCCACTGGGCTATGAGCGCTGTAGTAATATGAGGAAATTCCTTTAATCAAACAATTGTGAAATGTTCTATGGGTCAAAACACAATAGCCTCATTCACACGCGTTGCTAATTTTGTATCTTGATTATTAGGTCTGATTATGCGCAGATGCGAACATTATGCGCGTGTGTAGGTAATTATAGGCAGAACTTTGCCAATTCGGTGAATTATCATATTTATCAGCGTGAAGAGATGCTCCTTTATGGATACCTGAAGAAAATTACGTCAGGAAAATACAGTGGTTTGTACTGCCTGGACGGAAAAGGAGATGTGAAATGTTGAACTGAATATCTATTTATATTTTTAATAACTAGCTTTCCGCTGGTTTATATTTTTAACTAATCTACATAATTTTAACACATAGTCTACATAATTTTCCCAAATTAGGAATTGGTTAATCCAGGATGTCAGCATACCTCCATACCTAATTTTATCAAAATTGGTTCAGCCATTTGAGCGTGAAAGAGGAACAAACATCCATACATACATATACAAACTTTCGCGTTTATAATATAGTAAGGAAGGATGTGCGCAAATGCAGACGTACATTTAACTTGCCTTTCATTCATTAGTTTGTTTTCTTACAACTGTATTCTTACAATCAATTATTATTCTTTCAAAGTCAACACCAGCAGCATGTCAGGTTACCTATTTGCACTACGAAAATCAGCGCTATTACGAGCGAGATAAAGGTGACTACTAGGTCAACATTTATAGCCTGCAGCTAGCAGAATAACGACAAACTCGCGCTCGGCTCACGCTAAAACTTCACTTTGATTGCGCGAGGGTCCCGCGCAAAGGCTTACTCGCCCTATGGCATTGTCAATGTTGACATTTTGACATAGGACCGCAGTGTTGTCGCGGCGCTGTCACTATCGTTCTCGGCCTGCAGCCGGTACAATACTTTTTTTTTACCAGCCCATATACTTTTCCACCGAAAGGCACGGGCCTCCCTTCAAAACACGAAGGGGATTTAGGCCATAGTCCACCACGGCCCAATGCGGGTTGGTGGTCCGTTCGCTTTCGAAAATTATTTTTTCTTGGATGGGCGGGTTTCATCACGATGTTTTCCTTCACCGTTGAGCAAGTGATAATAATTTCTAATTATTAGAAATCTGTACATAATTCCGAAAAGACTAATTTAGTGGTACAGTCCCGCACCAGGATTTAAACCCGCAACCTTCCGATTACAAGTCTGGCTCACTACCAACTCGGCTGCACCGCTTTCCATATTACATCCCAATTTATTGGCAATATTATGACGCTATCGCGGGAACCTATAATAAAATACGTAGTTATCACATGACCATAGATAAAATACCATTTCGCCACACGCCACGCTACAACTATTAACGGAGATTATACGCCCTGAAACTTTTGCAATATTCCCACACTATCCATATTTCACGGACTTTTTGCCCCGATCGTTGTTAGCAGGATATTTTACCACTTACCTTCAATATTTTGATGTATTATTTTTAACCTCCGACAAAAAAGTGGGGTGTTATAAGTTTTGTCTGTGTATCTTGCTCCTGAAGGAATAGGTCGATTTCGATACGATATACAGGTTGAAAAAGAACCTCCTAGATTTATTGAAAATCCTGAACCAGCATCACTTACTGAACACTTTTTTTTTGTTTTTTATTTATTTATTATTTGGGGGGGGGTATTATTGTTTCCTAAACGTAGACACCACTCGGGCTTACCCCCCGAGCGCTACCCATTGAAAAAATATTTAAAAAACAATTTTTTTTCGTAAATGTGTTCTTTGAGTGATACTGGTTCAGGATTTTGAATATACATAGCTAGGAGGTTCTTTTTCACTCAGTATATGTTTTTTGAAATTTATTAATCAATAAAAATTTACAATAGTTAACCTCATTAATGTTAAAACTTTAGTTTCATTTAGTAAAAAAATTCAGTCTAAGGCTTTAGAGGGATCACAAATATCTCTTTTTAACCCCCGACAAAAATAGGGGTGTTATAAGTTTAACGTGTCTGTTTGTGTATCTGTGTATCTGTATGTGGTATTATAGCTCCCAAACGGATGAACCGATTTTCGTTTAGTTTTTTTTGTATCATAGATAATTTTATCCCGATAGTTCTTAGCTATGTTTTATGATTTTATTTATTTTATTTATTTTTTATTTTATTCACAATTCTTAACAATAAACATATTGTGTTGAATATATGTGCTTAAAACTACATTAATTAAAAAAGAAAGAATACAATGTCAAATTAATAAATCTAAAAAATGTTAAAATAAAAAATTAAATGAAAAAGTCAATAATATACAGTCAACATGTCATAAAAATTCACTATCATTAATAAACTCATCAATACTATAATAACATTTACTTATCAGAAGGGCCCTCAACTTACTTTTAAATGTAACATTACTAGTCAACTGCTTTAGATATTTTGGCAGTTTATTAAATAATCTAGTTTCTTGAAATGCAACACTATGTTTCACAATATTTAAGCGGGGGATCAGGTTATATCTCACATCCTTTCTCCGAGTACTTAAACGCACCTTGTAATCTTCCTCAGTTTCTTCACGACCAAGACGCTTATGAAAACTCGTTAAGACTACAAATATATATAAACATGGCACAGTTAGGATTTCCAAGTTAATGAAATGATCTCTGCATGACTCTATCTGTGATATTCTAACCATATTTCTTATAGCCCTTTTTTGTATAACAAAAGCTTTGTTAACATTATAGGAATAGCTGTTCCCCCAATATTTAATGCTGTATCTAAGCTTAGATTCCACAAGAGCATAGTATACACACTTCAATTGTTTGATGTTTAGTTCATCTCATCATCAATTGTTTGATGTTTGTTTAGTTCATGAAAATCTGTTCAGCCGTTTAAAAGTTATAAACAATCGATTGTCGGGGGTGAATCAAAATTATTAGTACTATTATTTCTAAAGAAATTCAAACCTATAGCAATCCAATAAATTCTCCGCCCTCGCTTCGCTATGTGCACCGATATATTACCACTTTTCTATTGAAATGTGTTCTTTTGATTTATAGGAAACGGATCTGGATAGGTTGAAGCGTTTATCAAGGAAAAATCACTGTTCAGAATAGCTAGTTCGTAATCGCTATTGTTTTCATTATTTGAAGGTATTGCAAACTTTATTTATTTAATATTTTATGTTACTAAAATTCCACAGCACTGAAAATATGTTACATTTGGTTTGTGACCCTGTGTTCTTGAAAATATTTATTTGTATAAAAAAATTAAAATAGAAAGCCATGATAACTTTTCTATGCCATGATAACTGGTGAACGGTGCTGGTTGCACAGTGAATAATACCGACATATAGCCTGTATAATTATAAAAATGTACTGTGCAATTGTTTGTTTACCCAAATAAACTAAAATATATATATATAATTCTAGGATAAGTAATAGAAAGAGAACCAGTTTTCAAAAATATTGTCATTTTATTTCCAATAAAAATATTCAGGCTTGCTAACGAAGCCAAGTAACACCACAGCGCAAACAATATTTATCTGTGCCATCAAATATATAGCTACCATAAATTAACTTTATTAACACTCAAACAAATGTAATTAATAGTCTCACAAAGTCTTTCTATAGCATCACACGGTATATGACATAATAAAATACCTAATTAATGTTTATGCGCTATCTTTTATTTGTGTCGTAAGACGCGTAGAATAAGAGCCATAAGATTTAAGAAATCTTATATACAGGGCTTTAGGTATCTCTCTTTCAACCTCTCGGGTGCTAAATCAGTCCATGAAACTGTACAAATTTCCAGTAACATAGGTCAAATAACGAGAAAAAAGTTTTGAGTTCCCATACAAACTTCATCAGCATACAAGGTGTTTCAGAAAAACCCAAAAAAATGATAATTTTTTTGCTTATTAATTTAATTTAAGCTTATTGCACAGCTCTATTACAAATTGACAAGTATGTCATATTAATTACATGAAACTTTCATTTTGTAAATGTTAAACCGTGCAACTGATTACTAGAGTTGTGACTATTTCACTTTTAAATTATATTTTTGGAATTTCTTCTTTTGGGTTTTTTTGAAACACCTTGTATAAGCGCATTTTTTATGGGAGTTCAAAATTTTTTTTTCGTATTTTGACCTATGTTCCTTGTGGAAGTTCCTCAGTTTCATGGACTGATTTACCACCCGAGAGGTTGCAAGAGAGATAACTAAAGACCTGTATATGTATAAAATTGGAGGTCCTTCTTCACTGACTCATCAACGCCCGGCCCAAACCCTTACATCTAGAAAGCTGAAATTTGGAAAAAAGGTTTTTATGACGTAGGTGAGCACTAAGAAAGGATTTTTCGAAATTAAACCCATAAGGGGATTCAAAGTTTGTATGGAGAAAACAATTTTTTTGGACATTTTGACTCGAAACTTCGTCAAGATATACTTACCTTGAAGCAAATAAACGGATACGTGTTTCGCGATTTTGCGAAAATTATTCCCTAAGGGGTCAAGAAATGAAATGGGTGACTAAAAGAGTTTTTTGCGTGAGCGAAGCCGCGGGAAAAAGCTAGTATGTCATAAAAGTTCAGTATATATGTATTCTATGCAATATGCATACAATAAGTATGAATTGCATTATCTTTTATGAACAACTAGCTTTCCGCCCGGGGCTTCGTTCCAGTGGCTGATTCACATCCTTAATTTGCGCCAACTAATTTAATGTCATCCACGTTATCTTTTAATCAGTACGCAAATTTTTTGTACGTTAACTTAATGAAAATTTAACAGACCCATATTTTTTGTTTTATATCGTTTAATATAAAAATTTCAAGCTAGATCGTCTGAAGCATGAAAATAAATCAAAATTTTTGTATGGAAAAAAATTACATCGTCCAATGGACTTGAAACTTGGTAATAGTATTCCTCAACACAATTTGTGACACCCATGTTTCTGCGTTTTACAAAATTCATCCACTAAGACTTTAAAAAGGGGTATCAATATCTTAAAATTTTGGAAAATAAAATATTTTTCCTCCTTATTTACGTTACTGACACCGTAAGATTTTCGTACAGATTAAAAAGTCACCCTGTAATATAAAAGTCACGTGGTCAGTTCGTGTCAATCCCATACATTTCAGAACCATCGATTTTAGTAATCGCTAACAGAATGTAACCTTGTCTAGGCCACTTTAGCTAATAATACGATTCAATTTAATTCAGAAAGCGAAACATCTCTGCATTCGATAGCTGTCAGCTGATATCTCTTGAACGTGAAAATGGCTGGTCCTTGGCACATTTTGTCTTTGCATAACAAGTTAGCAGGGTGTAACAAAACGTAATGGTCAATTTAAGAAGAAATCAGGCCATTTCTTTTTAGTGCATAAAATTTAAAAATAAAAGAAGGTTATATGTATGTTCTAATGGGCCTTTTTATAATATGAAAACGGCACCATTGCCTCCTGTGTAATAGTAATACTAGAAGCTGAGAACATAGGGGCCAATGGTAATTCAAATTTTGAAGTGCCGTGCCGTTCGATGATAAAAATGGTAGAATTGTGATTGGTCATTGACTGTTTGTAGCTGCCATTTTTAAAGCAGGGCTTTTTTAGGAACTCAACACATTTCTTGCACTTACTTTGCAGCTTACTGTTATTATTTACTAGTATTCCGCCCGGGACTTCGTTCCCGTGGGAATTCGGGAAAATTATGTAGCCTATATCCATCGGGGATAATGTAGCTTTCGAACGGCGAAAGAATTTATCAAATCGGTCCGGTAGTTTCGGAGTCTATACAATACAAACAAACAAACAATCAAATCTTTCCTCTTTATAATATTAGTAAGATAAGATTTGGTTGTAAGTTTACCCAAAAATGTTAATTAAAATAAAATAAATAATGTAATTATTCAACTCTTAATCATGCTTAAAATTTTCACCCCTACTTATCTATTTGTAGAGCACCCTATTTAAGGTAACAACAAATTAGTCAGCGAAACTTTAAGGGTGATTATTTCCGTGAAACTGAACCGTTTTTCCCAACTGAACAACCAATTCCCAAGAAAAAAATTAGTTCATGTACTACGGCAATTAGCAGACCGTAGTGGCCTGTATTGTATGGAGAGGATTTTTTTTTATTTACTTCCCTCTATCGATCTAACTAGTAGACGGAGATCCCAGGGCCGCCAGACCTTACTTATTTTCTCATTAACCAAATGTGTGGGAAATAGTAGTGCTAATGTATACTATTAACATATGATTACCAGCGCACCTGGGTCGACGGCCAATTTTCAGCTACCAGGTTCTGAAGGTTACTTACAAAAATTACTGACTTGTCTTGAAGTCTGGCAGCTGAAATCTTATAGAATATAATTAATTAAATATAAAAATTAATAATTAGCACCGCCAGACGCTCTCTGTCGGCTGTAATTTCTGACAGACGCTATACAGTTTGCAAGTAAATTATGCGATTATACCTACAATCTGAGCCGTGATTATTTTATATGATGTTCAGGGAACTATAACAATATTTTTTATAGCACCCAGACTTCAAGACAAGTGAGTAATTTTTGGAAGTACCTTCAGAACCTGGTAGCTGATAATTGGTCGTCGGCCCACGCTAGCTGGTATTCATATGTTAATAGTACATATTAGCACTACTCTTTCCCACACTTTTGATTAATGAGAAAATAAGTAAGGTCTGGCGGCTCTGGGAACTTGGTCTATAGGTTTCAAACTGCGACATCACATTCGAGAAAACCGGCCGCCATCTTGGATCACAGGTCGTTTTTCTTCGAACCTCTTTGACTTGTTATCCTTAGGAAAAGTTGTTACGTTTAGTAAGCTGTGTTCCTTAGGGAAAGTTGTTCCGAAGGAATTTCGGGAATAAATTTCATAAATAAATCTTTCCCTTGAATTACTCCATCAATTCGTGAAAACTGTATGAAAATCCGTTCAGTCGTTTATACAAGGTATTAAAAAAATAATGTAACACCTTGTATAATAAATAATATTCCTGTTAAAAATGTATGAGATTTAACTTTGTTTCTTGCGGCGTGATTCTTAAGTATCTTAAAAGCTCTTTAAATTGTTTTCCAGAATGTTCTCTCGGAAAGAAAGTCGCTTAAATGGCGATTACGTAAGAAACTCGACCGAGGGGTCGTTTTTACACCTATTTTATTAAGACATAACGAAAGATAAAAGCCTTCACAGACCTACAATGATGTAGTTATGGTTTAATGTTGATATAAACGCGGAATATGGTCAAAATGTCGGGACATTTTCTCCTCGCTAGTTTTACCCATAGCTCGCTGATCTCAACCGATAAGTGAGGTTATGCAAAGTACATTGAGGCAGAGAACCTGATGGGTGACCAAAGTAGGAATTTATCACGAGCATTTCCATGCTTCGGAGGGCACGTTAAGCTGTCAGTCCCGGCTGTTTTCGATTGACTACAGTCGTTAACACCAAGTCAGAGGCCATTGTGCGGTTTGAAAACTCTGACACCATGGTTAGCCAAGTTCGCCACACATTTGACAGTTGACTATACCTACACGATAAGAAGAAGTTTAATCCAGCTGCAGAAACGTCAGTTGAAGTTAATGCTACTTATATGATATATTATTTTATATTATATCATATCATATATTATATTATATTATATGATATTTAAATATCATACTGTCACTTTCCGCCATAAAGTCATGGGTACATAAATCCTTCCAGGCTGGACAGGGAGTGAAAGAAAAACGTAGGAAGTGTTTAGGTCCATATTACAGAACGCGACTCAGACTCTAATCTATATATACTTAAGGCGACTACAGCACCCGATAAAGGCAGCACACATAGGAATGGTGCCATCTCCGTCTCTCAACAGGCCTGGGCCGGCAGTGCGAACAGTGTCGATACACGAAGTTTACGGACTATGAAAGCGTGCGTGCGTAAAAACATGTTCGAAAGTTAGAAAAATGAGATTTATGGAAAGGTAACAGCTTAAATCTAAAAATGCGTTAACTGCCTATCGAGAGTGTTCAATCATGAACATTTTGATAGCAAATTCAAGTTCCTGTGTGCATTTTACTATCGTTTTACAGCTTAAAAGATACACAATATTGGAATTTAGAAGTGACTTTATGAGCTTTTCGAACCAAAAGTGCTGAATCATGTTTTCAGCAAACTACTTATCTAGTTTATGTCCTGAATATTACCGTAGTATTTTTTTCTTCGATTTAATGCAATGCGTCATGCTTATCTACACACCATAAAATCGTAATTTAGGTGCTGTAGTCGCCTTAAGTAGCAGTCGTCTTTGTCATTTTGATAGTAAGAGAAAGAGACAATCAATACTTAGGGACAGATCAAGACTTGAGTCTCCTTCTGTAATACAGGCCTTATAATGTCTATACTTAGACACGAACACCTATGATCCGAGAACAATACAATATACTTACTTTATTTGCACATAGAGACATACAATACAATTAACAGAACATAAAACATAGTGTACAACAAGGCGGCCTTATTGCTAGGTAGCAATTTCTTCAGGAACAATCATCTGCTTCTTACACAAATGTTTGCCCCGATCGGGAATCGAACCCAGGACCTGTCGATCAAGAGGCAGTGCCATTACCCCTCAACCCAGAGGCAGTGGTTTTCCCCGAAACCACCCGTCAATACTCAGAGTTGTTCAGTTTCATCTGATTTGAGGGTACGGGCTAAGACTAACCGAGAGGACCGGCTTCGTATCTATTTCTGGTCTATCTGTCTTTTCTCGAAGTGTTTGTAAAATTTACTTTATTGCACACCAAAGACAAACAAAAGTAAATGAACATAAATTATCAAGCAATTAAGCGGTGATAGCCCTGTTGGTAATGAGCCAGAATTGTAATCCGAAGGTCATAGGTTCAAATCCTGGTGCGGGCCTGTACCACTAAATTCGTCTTTTCGGATTTATGTACGGATTTCTAATTATCACTTACTCAACGATGAAGGAAAACATCGTGATGAAACCCGCCCGTCCAAGAAAATTTTCGAAAGACGAGCGGTCCACCAACCCGCATTGGGCCAGCGTGGTGGACTGTAGCCTAAATCCCCTTCGTGTTTCGAAGGGAGGCCCGTGTCCCTCGAGGGGGGCGTATATGGGCTGGTAAACAAAAAAAAATCAAGCAAGTAGAATGTACAGAAATGTAGAATGTAACCTTTTGATTAGGATATTTTTCGAAAGGTAACAAAGCAAAGCGGATGGTGGCTAGAACAAAAAAAAATTCATGCTATCTAAACAGTTACATAAAACTAAGTATAAATAAGAATACATATTTAAAAAAACGTTACATATACAGGGCTTTAGGTATCTCTCTTTCAGCCTCTCAGGTGGTTAATCAGTCCATAAAACTAAACAACTTTCCCAAGGAACGTAGGTGAAAATACAAAAAAAAATTTGAGTTTCCTTACAAACTTCATCAGCATATAGCGCATTTGTATGGGAGATCAAAATTTTTTTTTCGTGTTTTGACCTATGTTCCTTGGATAAGTTGTTTAGTTTCTTGGACCAATTAACCACCCGAGAAGTTGAAAGAGAGATACCTAAAGCCCTGTATACATACTTATACATACAGGGTAAGGGTTGGGCTCGCCATGAGTTCTGATTAGTTTTTAACAACAAAAGCGTTAGAAGCTAGAGTGACCGCAATCTACTTAACATGAAATGCATCTGATAAAAATAATCGCTACATACTCAAAGGCCCACACTAAGGTTTTCCCTTGTGATAAGGTAACCTTTTCATGTTTAATCTGATAACTCTCTCAAACGTGGCGTCAATTTCAAGGTTTCAAAAGAAAAGCAGAAGTGAATTTAAAATACACAGTAACACAGGATGTAACGGATAGCTTCTTCTCATCGTGTAGGTATAGTCAAGTATGTGGCGAACTTGGCTAATAATAATAATAATATATCTTTATTTCAGACTAATAATGGTCCATAATATGAATACAAATGAAATCAAAATTAAACTAAAAATGTTAAGAATAAACACAAACAACACAAAAATCAGGCAGCTATATCTAGCCACCGCTTATAGGTGCTAGTGGAGTGTAGTCTGTCTGCAAACTCTTTAATTATTGCATTTTTACAGTTGTCAACCCTGGACATGAATGACGCAATTCTGTGACTCTTAATGGCGTTGAACGCGTTTAGTCGCGCCTCTGCGAACATCCCGGAGGCGGTGCAGTAACGCTTGTATCCCATTAGGTGCCTAAAGATATTATTATACTGCACGCGAATGCCATTCAGAGACTTCTGGTGTCAGAGTTTTCAAACCGCACAATAGCCTCCGACTTGGTTTTAACGACTGGTAGTCAATCGACAACAGCAGGGACCGATAGCTTAACGTGCCCTCCGAAGCACGGAAACGCTCGTGATAAATTGCCACTTTGGTAACCCATCAGGTTCCCTGCCTCTGTGTACGTTGCTTAACCTCACTGATCGGTTGAGATTAGCGAGAGCCACTGGGCTACGAGCGCTTTAAACGCACGGATAACTTAGCAAATTGGTGGAATCTACCCCTTGATCACAAGCTTTTTTTTCCGTTTTTGTTATTTACCTACTTTGCCATAATGCAATGTACCACGAAACCGCGCCTCAGGCGCTACCAGAATGCGATTTGCATCACGGTTTTCGTTTTTTATTGCTGTTATTGCAAAATGGAGCATACAATATTTAAAATATTATAAAATATTAAAAATTTCACTGAGTAATTTTCCTACAAATTTTTAATTCAAAAGTTTGCTCTGAATTCAAGGTTTCAGTTACTAGGCTCTCCTTTACACCTTGTATACTGACTGAATAAACAACGTAACAACATGTTTACATATCTGTGAAGTGACTCCAAATTAGTAAAAAAAAATTATAAACAATATGTAAGTAAGTAGAAAATACTTTGATAAATAATTAGGAGGTGCTTCTTCACATGAATTTAAACAACTTTCCCAAAGAAACTCAAATGAAAGAGCTTATTTTAAAAAATATATAAATAAATAATACGCGCTACACACTCAAAGGCCCACACTTAAAATTTCTCATGTGTCGTGGGTCCCTCGGAACATATATAAAGACAGCCACAAGCACCCAAGACCCGAGAACATACATCTGCTTTCCACACAAATATTTGCCTTGACTGGAAATCGAACCCAGGACGCGTCAATCAAGTTGTTATGTTTTCCGTCAATTTTCGATAAATAAATTTGAAGTCACCCAAAGGGTATACGTAATCTAATAAAAGCAGTTTTAACAAAAATATACCTTACCTTTACATTTTTCTGCGGAAAACCCCAAAGGTAAACATTTATTTTGACATGTTTTCGGTTTTGACAGCGGCCCCGAGGACCAGTGAAAGGTGGTATTATTTTATTTTTATACAAAAAATACGCGACAGTTTTCTAAATTAACTCACTCATGCTTCAATGAAGAGAGAATATTCCTACTTCAAAATATGTGTTCATGTTTGACAAAAAAAAACGTAATATAAAACAATGTGGCACTGGACAACATAATAGTATAGAAACAATTGAAATTTTTAAAAATGATAATCGCTGCGTCACTTCAAATTCAAATGTTAAAGTTAATTTAAATTAACTTTTTCTGTGTTAATACATAACCCCTTATACATATTCATAGTACTTAGTATATAGGATAGCTAAGAGTATATACTTAGTCTGGCCATAAATACTGTTACAATTAAAAATAAGAAAGATATAACATTTGAATTTGGAATCTGTCATTTTTATACGATTGCTCATTGTGTTTTCTAATTTTGGCGCCAATACATTTTATAATATTTTGCGATATTATAATGGAGTGGGGTGATAAAGAGAACCGAATCGCTGTGATTGCATTACACAAAGTTGGTATGGAGCCAAATGCAATTTTTAAAACTCTCCATACACTTGGTATTAGTCAAATCTTTGTGTACCGGGCTATCAATAGGTACAATGAGACCTCCTCTGTTTGTGACAGAAAAAGATCTGGCCGTCCACGTAATGTTCGTACAAAAAAGGTGGTCAAAGCAGTAAGGGAAAGAATTCGCAGAAATCCTGTCCGAAAGCAAAAGATTTTATCTCGGGAGATGAAAATAGCACCCAGAACCATGTCGCGTATTTTAAAATATGACTTAGGACTTGCAGCCTATAAGAGACGCACTGGTCATTTTTTAACTGATAATTTAAAAATGAATAGGGTGGTAAAATCGAAAAAACTACTGAAGCGGTACGCAAAGGGAGTTCACAGAAAAATTTTGTTTACGGATGAGAAAATCTTTACAATTGAGCAACATTTTAACAAACAAAATGACCGTATTTATGCTCAAACCTCTAAGGAAGCTTCCCAATTAGTCGGCAGAGTGCAACGTGGGCATTACCCGACTTCAGTGATGGTTTGGTGGGGTGTTAGCTATGAAGGAGTGACTGAGCCATATTTTTGTGAAAAAAGTATCAAAACATCGGCACAAGTGTATCAAGATACCATTCTTGAGAAGGTAGTTAAGCCCCTTAACAACACCATGTTCAATAACCAAGCATGGTCTTTCCAACAAGATTCGGCGCCGGGTCATAAAGCTCGGTCCACGCAGTCTTGGTTAGAAGCGAACGTTTCGGACTTCATCAGAGCTGAAGACTGGCCGTCGTCTAGTCCCGATCTTAATCCGCTGGATTATGATTTATGGTCAGTTTTAGAGAGTACGGCTTGCTCTAAACGCCATGATAATTTGGAGTCCCTAAAACAATCCATACGATTGGCAGTGAAGAATTTTCCCATGGAAAGAGTGCGTGCTTCTATTGATAACTGGCCTCAACGTTTAAAGGACTGTATAGCAGCCAATGGAGACCACTTCGAATAAGATTTTTATATTTTAAATTGTTTTATATTTATGTATAAAACTAACACACTGTAAAAGTAATAAATGTTATTTGCATTAAAAAAAATCTTTGTGACAATATTTATGGCAAGACTAGGTATAAAGACTAATTGTTCATACATCTCATCCAGACTAACATCATATGTTCTAGAACATTTGATATCAGTACATAAGAAAGTGGTAAAAGATAAGTTGTCAGAATTCGCCCACGAAATAGCAAACCTCTCATATTTTATAATGTTCTTATATTTCGTGCTGTATTGCCAAAAAATGACTGTATAGGGCCAACCTACGAAGATTTATTCAAAAAACGTCAACCTAAGAAATGACAAGGATATTGTGGACAGAAGGTATGGTATGAAAATATAAAACGGCTTGTATTAAAATGTATCATATTCAGTTGTAATAAGAGCGTTTTTCAACAAAAAGCTTGATGTGACGTGGCATGGGTCTCTTATCCCATGGACCTATTGATAAGTAAGAGGCAACCTCACCATACAGAGTGAAACGTGCAACATGATTAATTTTTGTGAGTTTATGGCTCAGTTGCAGAAAACGTCATTAAATTTAAAGCTTCTTTTAATGTTATCACGTCCTTGTTGACGTCAACAAGACGGAAAGTAACAATAGCGTTAAAATATATGATACTAGCAATCCGCCCATGACCTCGTTCCCGTGGGTATTCGGAAAAATTATGTGGCCTATGTTACTCAGGCGTAATGTAGCATCCTAATGGTGAAAGAATTTTTGAAATCGGTCCAGTAGTTTTCAAGTTTATTCGTTACATACAAAAATACAAATCTTTCCTCTTTATAATATTAGTGTAAGTAGATGTAGATTAGTGTGGATGTAGAGTTAAAGTAGCATTAACTTTAATGGACGTTTCAGCAACTACATGATAAACACATACAAGGTGTCAATTAACACGATTTTTATCGATGACTGAATTATTTTACCTGTATGTAAAGGTACTTATTTTTCATGTAAGGAGTCTACAATATGCGGTGACTTTGCAGGGTGCACCATAGTTTGGTAAAACCTAGATACAACACATTCTATCTCCTTGAACGTTCTATCTATCCTTGTCTTAAAATAGAGTTATGAATGTTATGATTAAAACCTACGCAAGGAAACCATAATAAACAGCCGGACACGTCTGAATCACTCTCAACTGAAGGATAAAGGATGCTGGGCTCTAATTGAGGACGAAGAGTATGAAGGCAATGAATGGCAAGTGGTCTGCAATCAAGGAGCCGCTTTGTCAGCGGTCGGTCGTAATTATGCCATGTAGTAATTCGCTCGGGCTATTCAATAGACCTGTGTATGAGGCGAGGTCTATGTGAAACGCGTACGTGTACGTCAGAAAAGATCTGAAGTCTATAGTGTTAGGAAAAGTAACTCTCTTTAAAAGCATAATTATATGGTATAGATAGGAATACTATAAATGTGAACTACCGTTTGAAACAAATATTCAAGCAAGGTCCTGAGCGATATGTACCAAGTTCCATGGCCAAATTTGATATGATCTACCAAATCCTGGATCACGGTCAAGCGTATCCCAAATCTGACAAGCAACAAAGCATTAGTAAGAAGAATACTTACATTATTTAGGTAAAATTTTTAAGTTCCATTCCCACTGTATTTTGATAAATTCCTATAACTTAGACCCACGTAGCCTCTTAAGAGAAGTGGACAGAATCAATGGTGCCATATTCTTAGATAGACTTTCCTAAGGATGACCTGTGCCTAGAAATATTTATACCACACTAGCTTTCCGCCCGCGGCTCCGCCCGCGTCCTAATTTTTTTTAAATAAAAAGTATCCTATAAACCTCACGGAGCCCGAGACCTTTCCAAAGTATGCAAAACTGTGGAAATCGGTTCGTGCGTTCTGAAGTTATAGCTTCAGGAAGGAAAACCCGACTTATTTTTATATAGTAGATAAAGCAATAAATGAATATGAATACGTGGTGAATCCGTGTATATATGTATAGAAAGAAATGTGCTAAACAAAACCACCAAAAACTGACTAAATGTATGGCTAACTTTTTTCATTCTTTCTTAACATGTAGGTATAGTCAAGTGTGTGGCGAACTTGGGTAAACCTGGTGTCAGAATTTTCAAACCACCAAATGGCCTTTGACTTGATTTTAACGACTGTTGTCAATCGACAACAGCCGGGACCGATAGCTTAACGTGCCCTCCGATGCACAGAATCGCTCGTGATAAATTGCCGCTTTGGTCACCCACCAGGTTCCCTGCCTCTGTGTACGTAGCTTAACCTCAGTGGTCGGTTGAGATCAGCAAGTGCCACTGGGCTACGAGCGCTTCAATGACTGACTGATTGACTGCATGACTGATCGATCAACTCACAGCCGAAATCGCTGAGTCGAGAAGCATAAAGTTTGGCATAAATGTTCTATTATTTAAGTTTCTTTAATAAATTGTTCGATTTGGCGTTTTCGCATTATTGCATTATTTACGCATTCCGATGATTTTTAATAGGTATATTTTGGGACTATCTCTTGGTATTTACTATCTCCAAAATTTCAATCCTCATCAAATGATACGAAATGTGTTACTGATGTTAGCGTAACTTTAATTTATTCTATGTGTCTTCTATTTCACAAGTAACATAATCTTAATCTGGAAGTAATTTATATACTCGTAAAGACAAAACCGTATCCAATACACAGTTTAATCCTAGTCTTGTTCTTGAGATTTGGCTGGTAACGAGATCTCAGCCAACGTTTGTTGAGAACTCGACTATTCTCCACGGCTTCTCGTGTCATGTGTAAATTCATGCAAAGAAGCTTTCTCGAGACTTTGTTTATGTAAATTTTTGTTATCACTTTTATCGTTGTTTTTCTAAGCGATGAAAACTCTAAGATATCTCTAAGTGGTTTACTGAGGGAGGATTTTCTTTGTTTGGATTATAAGAATGTTTGAAGATGAAATTGAGCGGTTTATGTTCGTCTCATCATTTCTTCTTGACTTTTTTTTATTTTTTTATTATAAGATGGGTTAACTCTTGACCTCAATCTTGACCATAAGGTCAAAGATGAGGTCGACGAGTTAACCCAGAAAATGCCTATAAAGGCACTGGTACTCCCACGCACTGACGGAACACAGCAAGCTGTTTGGCGTCGGACTTCGGTAGGAGGGTGGTCGCGAACCAGACGGCCCTTTACAGACCGCATGAGACCATAGGACGACACCTGAGATTCAGAAAAAAAATGAAATGTCGTTGCCTGGGATGGATTACTAGGAGGCAGGTCTCATTTATGTTTCCTTAGTCGCCTCCTACGACACCCACGAAAAGAGATGGGGTGGTGTTATTCTCAACCGATCACCACATGGGACTTTATCTACACAGACCTTACAGTAGCATTGGGTTTGGTAAATAAGAACTTCTTTCATATCGATGACAATTCAATTCCTCAGGTTTCACGTAATAATCTTTACTTAAGTACCCTTTATTTGTATATCACGTAAAAGCAGAAGAAACACAAATCGTTAAGAGTCAATGCCGGAAAAGATGTTGCAAAGAAAATCGCTTATTCTTGATTATTTGTATATTGAAGTAGTAGGTATTGAAGTAGTGTGTTTTATATATCGAATAATTACATATAAAACTGTATTTATGTTAAACTGTGTTATATTATATATATATGTATTTATATTAAATATATGTTTATATTTTGTTTAATATATATTGTTTAGGTTTATATATTGCGCCCGCTCTTGATTTCACTATGCGACTTTTCATACCCAAAGGTTACCTGGAAGAAATCGCTTGAAGCGATAAGGTCGCCTATATTGTACCTTTTGTAAAGTTACTTGTAATTGTCTCATCATTGTATTTCTTTTCAAATTGTGCAATAAAGTATATTGTATTGTATTGTACACAATGCAAAAGGTTAATTTGAGTGTCGCGCACGGACGTCGTAAGCGTAGTGGTTAACTGGAGGTGGAAGCGCAGTCCGCCTGCAGTCCCGCGCAAGGCCTTACGTGACCCGCGCAGCAACACTAAGGAGACTCGAGTCTTTATTTAGAACTAGTTAAGTATCGATTGACTCTTTCTCTCGCTATCAAAATGACAAAGACGACTGCTACTCAATTATAGATCAGAGTCTGAGTCGCGTTCTGTAATACAGACCTAAAGTATACTTCAAAGAAGTATTTCGTGTAAAATTGCTTTTAAAAAATATTAAAATTGTCATCTTACACATGTTATTAGACATGATTAGACTGACATTTTGTAGGTTATTACGAAACTTGAAAAAAAATCGCTGGATTTCATTTTAAACATCCGCTAAGGGTCTATTAGGTAATTACCCTCAAAATTTTCTCATCATTTCAGACGAAACTTGGGGATCGGATAGTAGCGTGTCAAGCGAAAATCTTCCTTATATCTTAGAGCTTATATTTAAGCCATGGAGACCTAATTAGTAGGCGTAACATCTTGAATAATTTTCTCGTAAAATATTTCGAAATGCTTTTCAATATTCAGGAGGAATTAAGATCTAGATTCTCATCAGTTCGCACTAATTACTGTGGTGATGAGATGAGTTCGAATAACGTTTTTGTGGTTAAAAGTAAAAATTAATTACTTACTTTATCTGGGAAAATTGACATATTGTTTTAAAATAACATGAAGGATAGGAAGCACTTGAAATTCAGTAAGTTTACGAACGATATTTTTGAGCTTTGTATCAGAAGCAAAACTATATTATTTTTTATGCTGATTTACAGATGACAGTGAGAGGTTGTCGATCGAATCTTAGCCTAATTACACCCAGGGAGGTTTTAGTATTTTTAACCCCCAACAAAAAAGGAAGTGTTATAAATTTGACGTGTGTACTTGTGCGTCTGTGTATCTAAATGTCAGTGTTCCGTGTCTGTCTGTGGCATTGCCTATCTCCTAAACGAATAGACCGATTTCGATGTGGTTTTCTTTGTTTCAAAGCTGACGTAATCAGAATGGTGCTCAGCTATATTTTATCAAAATTGATTCAATACTTTCTTAGTGCTTGTCTACGTCATAAAAAACACCTTTTTGCCAAATTTCAGCTTTCTAGGTCTAAAAGGGTTTGGGCTGGGCGTTGATGAGTCAGTGAATCAGGACCTCCAATTTTATATATATATATATAAGAGAAGATTAGCATTTAATTTTAATGTACACTTTTTTTTGCTTTTTTTGTGATTTGACAAGTCACGTTTTATTACTTAAGATTGTATTATAATTTTAAATAAATTGGGCCCATGGGAAAGTTTTGCATCTAAGTAGTAATCAAATGACTTGATTTGATTTCTTTTAGTATCCAGTAATTGCCTGAACTAAAAGTGTTCGAAAGTTCTAAACAATTTAAGCCTATTTAGTAACAAATGGAGTTCATTTTAAAGATTTAAGGGAAAATAACCATCGTGTAACGTTAATAGAGTCTAAATTATTTTAGGGAATGGCTCCGACATTAATGTTCAGTCATTTGTATAAATTTCATGAAGAAAGAACATGGCCTTTAGAGTTAGTTGGACTAGATACTATTGAACACATCGATGTATGAATAGTTTAAAGAGATAAATACAGCACGGGCGTAGCCAGAATTCTGTTTCAGGGGGGTTTAAAAAAGTAAAATAAGAACAATGTAATGTGATATATGAAATGACATTTTTAATCAAGTGAACTCAAACGCATTAGAGGATCAATCTTCTCTCTTTTTTCTTAAATATATCCACATTTCAACTTTCCATACTTCAAGTTCTGCTTTGACTACAGATGTACTTCTTTCGGGAAGCACTGACGAGTACATACAAATCGCTTCGTCAATTCAGATCCAGTCGCAAAATTTGGAGATAACACAACAGATAATGCCGATACTAAGGTACTTTACGGTAGGGCAGGTAGTGATACCAAGTCAGCCGCAATAGTGAACATACCTTAGCATAACAACACTGTTTTTTTTTCTTGTGTAGTAATTTACTATTTTAATTTAAGTTTCAGTTCGCCATTTTTTTTAGTGGTTTGAAAACACTGACATCACCGTTGGTCTAAGCCAGTGTTTATCAATCTTTTTGATTTCGCGACCCCTTTGGATCATATAAAGTTCAAGTCCCTAAGACCCTTTTAGGCAAAATTTATGTAATACTTCTGAGATTTTAAAACATAATAAAAGAGTTCACCGCGGGGTAGACGCGGAAGGCGGGGGCATCATTATACAGGCACAGCCTTTTCACTGAAATTGTCTTATTTTAGTGTAAGATTTATAAATTATTATCTTTTTCTTTTACCTGCGACCCCCCGAGTAAGGCTTTACAGTTTGAAAAACACTGGTCTAAACAGTCAGTTAGTCGGGATCTTGAAAAAATCATGCCTAATCTTTTTCTGTGCCCATTTCTCCGGAAATTCATTTCCATTCGTGGTTTGAGGAAAATTTAAATTTTTCTGGGAAGATTAAAGAACGATCCGTCAGTTAAGTAAGTGGTCCAATTTGTTTTATTGGATAACCGGTAACATTTTAGAACTTTTGAAGATTGGAAGCGATTTTTCTGAATTTTATAATGGAACTGGAAACATTTTTAGACCGTGGATTTGAAAAACAATTTTTCCTGTAATCGGTGTTTCAAGTTTTTTTTTTCTAATTGGCGATTGGATTGCAATTATTGGAATTAGTGAGGCGATATTCGGTTAGAACAAAAACCGCCAAAACGCTAACAAACATTTGTTGCCGTCAAATTAATTAGAGCTAACCGGGACGAAATCTTAAGACAAAACAATAGTCTCAAGATTGTGCAAATACAAAATTTTACTATAATGAATACCTACATTACAAGTCAATAAGATTTTGTGACACATACAAATTCACGCCTTTGTTCCTTGGGATAGACAGAGGCCACAGATTGCCACCTTGTTATCTGCTTTTTAGTTTTTATTCACAAAATACTTGAATGGCAGAGTCTATTTAGTAACTACAAACTCTGCATTGTAGTTACTATATAGACTCTGCCATTCAAGTATTTTGTGAGTAAAAACTAAAAAGCAGATAACACAAAATACTTGAATGGCAGAGTCTATATAGTAACTACAAACTCTGCATTGTAGTTACTATATAGACTCTGCCATTCAAGTATTTTGTGAGTAAAAACTAAAAAGCAGATAACATTGTAGATTGTAGGGTTTAAGTACACGAATAAGGTAATGTGATATGTAATCTTCACCGTGTTGGGATTGCGTATCACAGACTGGCTGATCGGAGTGCTGTCATCAAGTAAAGATTTGAATTTGAAATTGAACTAGGTCGTTCAGTAAATTAAAAAATTAAAAAAAGACAGCAATCCGGGGCCAGGCGTCATTCCTTACTATTATTAATTTGTGGTCATTCCATCACAGACGGTCAAGTGTCTTAGATGTGTAAATAATACAGTGTTCGATGTGTAAACGATTCAGGCGTATTACTCTGTCGTGTTAAATGAAATTAAAATCTGTGTATATCAAGACTGTGGTTTCTGTTACAAAACGCCCCTACAGTACAATAGCCTTAAAAATTTTAGCTGTCAAACACGAAACCTAATCTCTGACCATCAAATATAAACATCAATGAACTTTCAAAAAAACGTCGTTTATTAAAACCTCGTTCAATATTTGCACGAGGGATTTGGTCCCCACTTTCAAACGAAAGATTTATGAAAGCCTACAACGCTTTCACAATTCACACTCGTATTTCAAGCATTTGTTTATAGATTTTTTCACAGTCACGCCCTTTTATGATGCGTGATTGTGATGATTTACTCTGAAAATGTAGGCTTAGATTTTATGAAAATCTATACAACCAGTCGGATTTCTTTGACTTGTGTTAAAAGAAAACTCTCCAGCTTTTAGGATTACGGTAATACTTGTGGGTAAGAGACAGCTTAGGAAAAACTGAAACTCTGGATAAATACCATCATTCTAAAAAGATCTACAATGGAATTTTTCTTAGGAATTTTACTTGAAGCTTTTTTTTTCAGTACAATTATATGTTTTTCTCAGCGTAAAACAGAAAAATTATAACAAAAATAACAGCGTAAACCAGAAAAACTTGCAATGTACAACTCAATCTGGTAACGAAACGTCGGCGGCGCGGGGGCACCGCGCTACATTGCTTGTAGCTGATCTTAGTTATTGTATAAGTACTATAGATTCTACCATTCAAATATTTGCTAAGTTGTCCTTTACACCCTGTATTATACACTCGACATGAATTCGGATCGACTCGAAATGTCATTTCCTTAATCTTTTGTGCTGTTTGCTACATATTATTGTGAAATAACAGAAGTAAATAAAATCTAACTTTTATCTTTAAAACTTGTGCTCGTCAGTACCAAAAAGTTTAGATTTAGTTTTTATCGCACAGAAACACAGAAATTGTAAATATTATTTCTCTTGTGCGATGAATCTTTCAAAACTACTCGTACGTAGAATGAATTCCGATTTAGCCGGCAACTTTTGATTTTAACTGTTCGACTCGACTTATGTTCTCTGTTAAGAATATAACAATAATTATGACAACACCAACATCTTCTTGTACCACTACACATACATACACTCACGCTTATAATCCCTAACGGGGTAGACAGAGCGTCCTTACTTCTAGCGAATCACTTGATGCCACGTTTGACACAAATTGTGAGGGTAATCGGACGGAACAAGTTGTATAATGGTGAGACATGGTCAGCCTTTCGCCTATTATACAGTAAAACCCTCGGATCCCACTTACAGACCACTTGTCTTCAATAAATATGTGTTACTTACTGTATTCCGAGTGTTTTAATCAATATCCAGCCCACAGTCCACAATGAACGAACATTGGTCCTTCGAGCCGGATTTAACGTAATAATCCTACAAATGTACAAATGTCCGTCAACTGTCGGGTTAGATAGACCAATAAAAAATCGATAAAACCCTAATAGCCTTACAAACCCTAATAATCCTTTTCCATTCTCTTGTTCCAGATAATATGCAAAATGGAAGACTACAACGAGACTTTCGAGGACATACTGAACGGCTCAGAGCCGTACCAACCTTACTATGAACGGCCAGAGACGTATATTGTGCCAATCATATTTGCTCTCATATTCGTCATCGGCGTGGTCGGCAACGGCACACTTGTGGCCGTTTTCGTACGACACAAGGCTATGAGGAATGTGCCTAATACGTAAGTACAACTATTTTGTAGAAACGAATATTAATTTAACGCAAATTCTTTACGGGTCGAAACACAAAATTGCAATACCATTGAGAGAGCCCAAATAGGATATCTGCTGTAAGTTGCTGAGGAGAAAGATATCGCACAAATTACATCATACTATATACATATCTAATGTAGCGTAGCTTGGAAGGAGCTAGTAGCGGGGATGGTGCTGATGGAGACCACAGGAAAAGGCAAAGAATCACTTTTAAATCATTTATTGATTTATTGAGGAACCTGACTCTAGGTTTTTCCGCGCCAAAATCTGCGAATCAGTTTGATTATTACCAATCGCGTTCAAAGCAGATTACAAGCTTTTATTTGACTTCCCCTGTTAGTATGTGTGGGAAAAATCTTGCAAGTTAAATTTGATCCACTTCCCGGTTTCCGATTCAGCTGAAATTTTGCATACATATGTATAACGCGTGACAATGCAATAGTTTGATGACCGGGAGCTGATCTGATGCTGTAGCTGGAAGGTGGCCATATGGACTCCGCAATAAAACGATACAACTTCATCGAGTTTGGGCTCGTTCGATTCGTATTGACAAGTACTTTGCAGAAAAGCTTGTTTAAAGCTTGCTTGCTTGCTTTGTTTTATGGCAGAAAAGCTTGTTTTAAAAAGATTTTTTTTTAGTTTTAGAGTTATTATCCTGGAGATAAAATCTCCCCACTACTATAGTATGCTATAGTTACTATATTGTATATTATAGTATACCGGTTTTAAAATCCATCGAACTATTGCGATGGAAGTGACCTTGAGTACGTAATCATCGAGGTGCATCGAAGCTACCGAATTGATGATTAAGTAACTGTAGGAACTACACAATTTAGGGTTCCATGTCACGGCCGGAATGCTAGTTGAACCAAAAAACTAATAAAACGGGAACAAAACAACCTTTTCCTGGTGAACGCGGTCATTAATCAAGTCGTTAAATATTGTAATAAAATTATGTAGCTTGAATAAAATATGTTGCGAAAATCATTTTTAATAGCCCTTACTCATCACATCAATCACCGGAAAATTTATCAGCCGGCATACATTTTATGTACTCTTTGTCTTTTATACGAGACTTGGTAGTGAAAAATGGCGGAACATAGTCTAAGATAGAGACGATATCGCGTTATCCCATTTCAGAAACCAAGATCTAGCCACTTGCCACAGTGCATCACAAATAGCAAATTGATAAACTTGTCTTGTTTTATATTGTCTTGTTTTTAACCCCCGACAAAAATAAAGGGTTATTTTAAGTTGGACGTGTGTATCTGTGTGTCTGTGTGTCCACAGACAGACACACAGATTTGTTTGAAAGCTGACGCAATCGAGATGGTTCTTAGCTAAAATGGGTTCAGCCGTTTAAAAGTTATAAGCAATCGAATGTTGGGGGTGATTAAAAATAATAATTTAAGAGTTATTTATATTCAAAGACAATGTTTATTTGTAATTTATTTTTATGTTTTGTTGCTCAGTGTCTTGAATGAAGAGTATATCTGTCACAGTAAAAAAAACACGTTGTAACTAGTCAAAGCTAGTATTAACTAACTACAGTTAACTATAACTATAGTAATTTACCACTAATTATAGTTAAAACTTGAACCTTAGTTAAAACTAGTACTAGAGAAACTTGTTAGGGATTGAAAATATGGATAAGGTAGCTTTCCGCCCGCGGCTCCGCCCGCGTGGACTACCGGTTATATCGTGCCCAACTGTGGGATAAAATGTAGCCTGTGTCCATTGCCAGGCCGTAATCTATCTCTGTACTAAATTTCATCAAAATTGTTTCAGTAGTTTAGGCGTGAAAGACGGACGGACAGACAGATAGACAAAGACTTTCGCATTTATAAAATTATATTACGTAAGAATAGTTTTTTTATTTTATTATAATTATAAATAAACGCTACACACTCAAAGGCCCACACTGAGGTTTTCCCTTGTGTCGTGGGTCCCTTGGAACACACATAAAGACAAACACAAACTCCCATGACCCGAGAACAAACATCTGCTTTTTACACAAATGTTTGCCCCGACTGGGGATCGAACCCAGGACCCGCCGATCAAGAGGCAGCGTCACTACCACTCGACCAAACCGGCCGTCAATAGTAAGAAATAGTAAGGATTAGTAAAAGGATTAGGTTAGGTTCTTTATTTTTGAACAGCAGTTAATTCTAGTTTTCACAAAGGCATTAGTTAAAATGCGTTTCAACTATACACTTTAACTGTAACATAACCTAATTGGGTCGCTGCGCCAGAAGAATTAAAATGAATTTATTTATAGCCTAATTCCGGTCAGGGTATTTATGTTTTATATTTTTGTCTGTTCCAAGCATAGAAAGGAGAACTGTGGAGGTAGATCCACGGTTAAAGGTGGTGGAGGGTAAGAAGAAACGCTAATTTATGTTCGCCGGTTTATTTGCATTCAATCTACGCTCAGTACAGAGGTTTCCATCAGTTTCCACGCAGTGGATTGATCGTATCGGGGAGCCTTATTTGACTGACGCCTTAGGGTTTGGCCAAAAGAAAAGAATAAAGTTGCACGGATGGTGCCTATGCTCAGAGGTGTCAGAGATGGACTGCTGGCGCTATCGCATCTCCTAACCTTACTGCCTTGGAGTGGACTGCGGGAGCTATCGCACTCTTGGGCCTAATCAAGTTACTAAAGGACTGCTGGCGCTATCGCTTAAGTAACTCGCTAGCTACTGATGATGTGTTCGGCTGCGCTGCTTTTATACTCGTCGGCCGGTCGCTGTTGGTTTGGTGTCGTGTGCAAAAGTCTTCGGGATTGGTTCGTTGGTGGCCTGGTGCCGTGTGCAGCGTCTTCGGAAGTGTAGTATGTTTTCAATGTGTTGGTGAGGTAATGTGTTCTTGCTACAGTCTCCCCCTCTGGTGCTCGATGACGTCCCGTTAGAGTACCAGTATCTATGAAGATGCGGTTTTTTAGGTCGTCCACGTCTTTTTATAGGTTTTATTGGATTAGGGACTTGAGTTTCTTTTTCTCTATTTTCAAATTTGACGATTGCAGAAGAATGATATTATCTTCCAAGAGGTTTTCTTGGGTCGTTTGTGTTTGCGACCTCATATATTGAGCTGCCATGTTTATTGATTACCACATAGGGATCATCACGTCGTGGCGCGAATTTTGCAGAGAATTGTTTTTCCTGATAAAATTGTGTGTTGTTTCATAGGATGTCCTCATTTCTCTTCCAAATGTGAGGTATGCTGCTGTGAACCTAGTACTATGATGGCTAGTGCTTCTTTTCGGTTACGGTGTAATTGTGTTCCGCTGGAAGGTATTAATAGAGGATTCGCATATTCGATCGGATGCTCTTGTCCTCCCTCCCCCTGCAACGAGGCTGCTCCTGTTGCATAATTGCTAGCGTCGGTTTTAATAGTAAACGGAGCATCATATTCTGCTTGTCTTAGAATAGGTGTCGACGTTAGTGCTTCCTTTAATGCTTCATATGACTTATCCTGTTCGTCGTCTCATTGCCATGCTGCTGTCAATTTCTACCCTTCCAGTTAAAAGTTGGTTATTATTTACGTTGGGCGCCAAATGTGGAGGTAGATCCACGGTTAAAGGTGGTGGAGGGTAAGAAGAAACGCTAATTTATGTTCGCCGGTTTATTTGCATTCAATCTATTCTCAGTACAGAGGTTTCCATCAGTTTCCACGCAGTGGATTGATCGTATCGGGGAGCCTTATTTGACTGACGCCTTAGGGTTTGGCCAAAAGAAAAGAATAAAGTTGCACGGATGGTGCCTATGCTCAGAGGTGTCAGAGATGGACTGCTGGCGCTATCGCATCTCCTAACCTTACTGCCTTGGAGTGGACTGCGGGAGCTATCGCACTCTTGGGCCTAATCAAGTTACTAAAGGACTGCTGGCGCTATCGCTTAAGTAACTCGCTAGCTACTGATGATGTGTTCGGCTGCGGGGCTGCTTTTATACTCGTCGGCCGGTCGCTGTTGGTTTGGTGTCGTGTGCAAAAGTCTTCGGGATTGGTTCGTTGGTGGCCTGGTGCCGTGTGCAGCGTCTTCGGAAGTGTAGTATGTTTTCAATGTGTTGGTGAGGTAATGTGTTCTTGCTACAGAACTAAGTAAGCATTCGAAAATTGCACATTTTTGGAATAGTTTTTAGCAAGCAATGATACTTAGAACCACGTGTTAGGCACTAAGTACATTTATGTCAAAAAGTACGTTAAAAAGAGCGTTATAAAAATTTAGGTCTCTGAGTAACCTTAAAACTGAAACAGTGAGCCTCAAACTGTCAGAAGTGGAGCCTAATGGGCCTTTCTATAATTCGAAAACGGCACGGCAAAATTGTATTATTTTTTTTATTTTTTTTTATTAAAAATGGGTTCGCTCTTGACCACAATCTAGCTTAGGGCAAAGATGTGGTCGAGGATGTAGCGAGCTCACCCAGAAGAAGCCTATTCACTCGCACTTTAAAGATATTTGGGTTGTATGAACTCGGAAATACAGACGCCGGCAGAGAATTCCACTCCCTGGCAGTGCGCAATATAAAAGATGAAGAATAGCGCTCAGTACGTATCCGAGGGATCTCGACAAGATAAGGGTGGTACCCCGCAGTGCGTCTGGACGTCCGATGGAAAAAAGGGACAGGCGGAATGAGCTCATGTAGCCTCTGAGCACACTCTCCGAAGTACATCCTATAAAAAACACATAGGCAAGCTTAGAATAAGCTTAGAATGTTAGAATAGAATTACTATTGCTTCCTATGTAATAGTAATACTAGAAGCTGAGAACATAGCGGACAATGGTAATTCAAATTTTGAAGTGCCGTGCCGTGCCGTTCGAAATAAAAAAAAGGCCTATTACCTCTGTTTTTCAAGGCCACTTGAAGGCTTAACGTTTTGAGGATATATATCGCAAAAACTTTCAATATTTTAGAAGAACTAACAAGCGCTATCAAAAAGGAAATAAAAACTGTGCCAGGGAAATATGCGAAAAGATACATCAGCATTATTAGAGTTAGTTTACTACTCGTATTGCTATGTATGCAAGGGACTTACGATATAATATAAGGAAAAGGTTTGTGGGCCTATGATTCAAAAACTGTAAGAATCTTGTCCTTAAGGGACCATCCATAAATTACGTCACATGTTAAGGGGAGGGGAGGGGGTCGACAAAGTGTGACATTGTGTGACAAGGAGATAGGAGGGGTCGTAAGTTTCGTGACGTCACATTTCAAAATGTGTTATGAGTATCAAAACGCGTTAACTATTAACGACAAACTTAGTTTCCTCAGTCCCAAGCACTCTTTTTACGTTTTTACTTTGGTTGAGACAGTGAGTTTTGAGTTCCCAAAAAAAAATAACAACACTAAAGTACTGCTTTTATTAAAAAATTACAAAAAATGGAAAATATGCAAAATATGTGACGTCACGCTAGGGATGTGACCAGCTGTGACAAGGAGGGGGGAGGGGTCAAAAAATCATGGAATTCGTGTGACGTAATTCATGGATGGTCCCTAATAGAGTTCCGGATAAAACTTAAGTCACGTCTTTGTCTCAAAAATACGATTCCACGATTGGATAGGATTATTGACAAATAGAGTAAGGACAAAAGAATCCCTTGGCCTTTGAAGAATAAGAAGCGGGAAAAAAGTTCGTCATCGTGCACTACAAAAGAAATTATATTACGAGAAATTGCTTCTGTTTCGTCTCTGTGGAGCTAAGCCAAGTCAGTAACTTTGTCTGCATAATATAATAACAAAATTCTTTGCTGCACATAGAACAATATTACGCAGCACTATAAACAACGCAAAAAAAATTAAAAACAATTGAAGTACCAAAAAAGGACGTGGTGATTTCTCTGAAAGAGGACGCAATGAAACCAGTGTGTTTTGAGAATTATTTAGACAACATTAGACAACAAAATGTGTCAGTTAATTTAGACCGTGAGCACCCGTGAGATAGATTGTAAGCCTTTACGATGGTTTACAAAAAATCTCTCATAGATCGGTTCGGCATTGCAAAAAAATCCGATTCTGTAAAATACTATCAAAGAAACTACGGTGATAGATATTTCAACGATTTTTTAATCAGAAGAGCAATTCCACTAATCAATGGCGTCACAATGGCGGTTGAATGACAACGTGAGCCATATTATCTGTTTAAGTGGCGTAATTAAGAACTATTTACCTAATTTTCGTATACTTGCTGACAGCAACCCCGACCAGCAGGCCGAGTACGATAGTGACAGCGCCGCGACAACAACGCGGTCCTATGTCAAAATGTCAACATTGACTACGCCATAGGGTGAGCAAGCCTCTGCGCGGGGCCCTCGCGTAATCAAAGTGAAGTTTCAGCGTGAGCCGAGCGCAAGTTTGTCGTTATCGTGCTAGAGCTGCAGCAGTGACATCGCCAACCGAACGTAAAGTCGCAAACTGCCTAGCAAGCTAGCAACTGAACATTCAGTTAGCGGTGGCGCCACCAGTCAAAGCAGCCGTCATTAGATGTATGAAATTTCGATAGTTCTTCAGTTTCCCCACCTGAACGGATAAAATGGTGACCATTGTCATTCAACCGCCACTGAGACACTATTCATTAGTGGAATCGCCGCGACAACACCGCGGTCCTATGTCAAAATGTCAACATTGACAACGCCATAATAGGGCGAGCAAGCCTTGAAGTTTCAGAGTGAGCCGAGCGCGAGTTTGTCGTTATCGTGCTAGAGCTGCAGATCTCCTGATAGCACTGTAATTACTTTGGACGAAACAGATTGCAAACACGTACGGCAGTCCCTGGGCCCTTCAAAGTCCATTTAGTATATTCAAGTAGCTTTGTTCTAAATTGATTGAAAGGCTGCCTCATGGGCAGTTATTGATTAAGTGAATCCCATCTATAAACCTAATGAGTGTCACTGACAGCCATAATGGGTTATTAATATTATTATACATCAATGGAGAATGCATACCGAATCCACACAAAATGATGACCGAAAGACATAATGGGACGCAATTTCAAAAAAACTGTTGATAACAAAATTTTATGTTGCATCTACGTCTATTTAGTTTCACCATTTGATAGCTATATGTATAATCAAATAATTTGTTATGTTTTCTGAGAACTGTGACGCTTCGTGTATGCGTAAAACACTCTGCCTTATGTCTACGACACAGAAATGCCCAATTTTTCCTTTGATAGGTTGATTGATCATACCAGATGAGATGAACAATCTATACAATTCCATTCTCGAAGACCGCAAGGTAACAACGCGAAACCAAAAAATCAATTATCTTTAAATTATTCTGTTTGAATATAACACTACGCAACACCATAGATGTCATCGATTATATGTGCTAATTCTGCATCTAGGAGCCTGGCCTACAGACGACAGTGGTTCCACTGTAATAAACTGATTTGCCAAACTCTGGATCATCAACAGGACATATCTTCAAACGAATAAAATTTAAAAATAAAATAAAAGTTTTGTATAACCCCCGATATTCGATCGCTTATAACTCTCAAACATCTGAAGTGAATAAATTTTATCTATGTCTATGGTTTTGATCAAATTTAGTTAAAAACCATTCCAATCAGGTCAGCTTCCAACCAAAAATCCGCATCGAAATCGGTCCATTCGGATAGGAGCTACGATGCCACAGACAGACACACGTCAAACCTCTTTTTTACGGGGGTTAAAAAAAGGACGAAAGCACTAAGAAGAAGACTTCGAAATGTATGTGATCGAGCGCTATGTTCTGGCTTAACAAATGCCAGCAAACCAGATGCTATAAAATTACTAAGTATTTTTTTACAAACGTTCACAGTCAATGTTTTTAAAAGTAAAATGAACTGCCAGTTGCAAAACTTAAAAGTAAAGAGAAGCAGAAAAACAGTTAAATAATGAAATTGAAGGTACTTACTTTAATTAAATTTTCATTTTCGCATCACAAAGCTTACTGAAGCAGTTTTTGTGAAACTTTACTGTCAGCTATCTTTTGAATATTTCAGTTAAATGAATACTTTATCTGGCTTTGTACAGTGAATCTTAAAATTGACAAAAGAATTGCAACAGTCGTTATCTTTAAAAAAAGCCAAAGAAAACGAATCTTACTGGCACTTGGCTGATTTATTTTTTGTATCTATACTGGTACGAAACTCTTTGGGATATTTTGACGGAATTTTACACAAAAATTATAAATTTTTGGCCAAAGAGGAAAAATTACTTTAATCGAAGAATGGTCATTATTTATTATTATTTTGTTTACGATGTCGATACACTTTATTGATGTTTTTCTAACTCGAATCTACGATTTTTTTAAATACGTAGGTCCTTTTTTGTATTCTACCACATTTTTTTGTTACAAAGTGGTAGTATAAAATGTTGAAGTGTTCAGAAACTCACAAATAAATAATAGGACTTTACTATGCGATTGCCGATTTTTTCTCAAGCTTTTTTATTATTATTAATAAAGGGTTCGCTCTTGACCACAATCTAGCCCAAGGGCAAAGATGCGGTCGAGGATGTAGCAAGCTCACCCAGAAGAAGCCTATTCACTCGAACTTTAACAAGCTTTTTTTTATTCATAATTTAAGTATTTGATTGAACAGCTATTACTAAAATTGTTTTTTATTTAAAACCTTGGCCATATAACGGAGATATATGGCCAAGGCTGAGTCAAATTAATACATATTTACTTTAGATTTATTTGCTGAAAAAGAAGCTCAAATATAGCTCGTTTCATCCGTTGCCCGTTACATTACTTATTTTTGCTGTACCGTTGTTACAGTTACAACATTCAATAAATTAAGTATGATGAAAATTAACTTAGTATTGTCCAAACCTTCCCACAAAATTTTGCTAAATTTGGATTTCGCATTCCCGAGAAAAATCCAAAAACGTTAGTATGGAAAATTCAGTTTTCCAAAAATATTGTATGAAAAACGGCAATTTCATAGGTAAAGACCTATTATAAAGAAGAAGTAAATAACACACATACATACTCTTAAGCCTATTAATCCTTATTGAAGTAGGCAGAGCATCAGTGGTTTTAAAACCACTTGACATACATTCAGAGGGTTAAAAGATAAGTTGAATGAATGAATAAATTCTTTATTGCACACGTAAACAAAAACATAAGGGAAAATTTACATTAGTGCAAAAGGCGGCCTTATCACTAAAAGTGATCTCTTCCAGACAACCCTTTATGATGTGAGAAGTTGTCAGCCTTTCGCCCACAATACAGCAAAACCATCGCGTCACACTTACTGTGACTTTTAACTCCTAGTCCAGCATGGAAGTATATAATAATTGTGAATAAGTAACGCAAGTATGACAAAGGATAATGATGAGTCCCTTTTCGTTCCACCCGCATGACAAAATACAAAGCAGAGATTAAAAATTCTTGCGTAAAACCCTTTGCGCGAATAACTTTTGGGTAACTTTCTCCTTTATTGAGATTACATTCGAGGACCTTTACAGTTAAAACCTATTACATCCCATAGTATTAGGCACATAAATCCATACACTCACGCCTTCAATCCCTGACGGGGGAGGCAGGGCATCTTGTGGTTCGTGACTCCACGTTTGACATGCATTCTGAGAGTTATTAGATGCAAAGGCAGCAAAGGCAGAGTTGCGAGTGAAAAACTAGCAATTCACAAAAGCAATTCGATCTAGGAAAAAATATATAAAATTGATTCAATTTGTCGTAGAAAGAAAAGCGTGTAAAAAGTTAATTATTAAGCTCGATATTTGTTCTCGGAACTGGGTGTACGTTTGTACCGCCTTTCGTAATTTATATTTTTAATCGGTTTTATTTAGCTTGCCCTGTTTGTTTATTTATTTATTTGGGTCAAATCTAGTAATTTAAATGGGCATTGATCAGACAAAAAAATAAAGTCGTTGGGCGCGTGAAATTTCTATCAAATCAATCGCTATATCACAATAAATGCTATTTACATATTTACGCAAGTAACGCGCGCCCAACGATTATATTTTTTTGTCTGATCAATGCCCTAGATTGATGAGGAGAGTGGTGTGATGACTGGACCTACCAAATTATTGTTTAGCTTTACACTTCATTTATATTAATCTACACTAATATTATAATGAAGAAAGATTTGTATTTTTGTATGTAACGAAGAAACTTAAAAACTTCTGGACCGATTTAAAAAATTCTTTCACTATTAGAATTCTACGTTATCTGTGATGTTCATAGGGTACATGATTTTCCCACATTCCCACGGGCACGAAGTAAGTCCCGAGCGGAAAGCTAGTTTTCAGTAAAATCGTTTAACTAAAAAATGTTTTTTACTCGTTTTTTTATTGTTTGTAGTTTTCCTTAGGATAAATCCATCTTATAGGCAACTACACATCAGTTTGAAACGTAAAAAAACATACAGTCGAACATAGAACCTCTTCCTTTTTTGAAGTCGTAAATGGCGTGAGTAGGTATTGTAAGTAACAAACAATCATACGCTATAAATAATCCCAATTAAAGGGTTCTTCGAAAGCCCTTGAAAAGGGGAGAACCTCGAAATGTTTAGATGTAATTAACCTGTCTAGATTAATTACCTTTAGATCCGTGGAATGTAATTTGTCGATTTCAAAATTACAATCGAAAGGTAAAACGTGACACCCAATGGAATGGAATGAAACATTTCTGAAATGAGTTTCAATTTTGCCTGATTTTGGAGTAAAAAGCCAGCCAAGTGCGAGTCGGACTCGCGCATCGAGGGTTCCGTACAAACCTGTAGGTTCAAAATTATTAAAAATATGTTTATTATATGACGTAAGTAAAACTTTACGGTTTTTTTTTTTTTTTTTAAATTATTAAACATATTATCATCTACTTTCATGCCCAAATACGTAACAATTTTAATACGTTCTATAGGTTTACAATTACAATATCTCATATCGTTGTGAAAGCATTCAAAAGTATGGGTAAGAATGGATGGAACTGTTTGATTGAGAGGCAAGTATGGTGAATGAATAATCATACACTTGGTTTTTTCAGCATTTAAAACTATACCATTATCATGTGACCACTTAACAACGGCGTCGACATCACTCTGTACGAGTCGGCAGGTCTCAGCGAGGTCCGTGCCCGCGCGCAGTGCGCATAGGTTTTCGCAATTTTCCCTTTATCTGTGCTATAAGACGTTGCTTTGTACCAAATTTCAAGATTCTGAGTTCACGGGAAGTACTCTGTAGGTTTTGATTCCCTTGCGAGTGTCGACGGAAATTTGCGGCAAAAACGGCTATATCTTTTGATTGCGTTGGCTTAGAAGTTTGATTTTTTTACATCTCCAAGGGACAGTATTTGATATAAATTCTAGCTTGATACTTCTACGCGTTCCTGAGTGAAAGGTTTTGACAGACAGACAGACGGACGGACGGACGGACAACAAAGTGATCCTATAAGGGTTCCGTTTTTTCCTTTCGAAGTACGGAACCCTAAAAATACGAATAAGGTTTGTTATTTTATGTTAAATGAAGAGAAAGTATAGTCATGTTGGGATTTTTGTGTTTTGGAAAGTTGGAAGTCATTTTGAAAGTTGACGATTTGGGAAGTTGCCTTTTTGGTTCTAAAAAAATTGGTACTAAAACATATTTTGTTAGGCTTGCTTGACCGCATAAGCAACAAAAATGTATTTAAAGTGATTATTTAAAATATATTATTCAATACATGTTCTATCTGTCTCTTTATAATTTTCTTTTGTATGCATATACGTATTATGATTCCCATCGCTCTCTCGTAGGTTAACTGGAAGAGATCCCTTTGTAGAGAGGTCAGCGATCAGGTTACTGCATTTTCATTGCAAAACCGCTCTTATAACATCAGCACACAGTGCACGCGTATGTTAATCTAAGCTTTCAATGTATGTAAATTGTCCGTACTTGCAATTATGTAATATTCATAACACTTTTGATTAAAGTTTACTTATTTTGTTTAATTTACAATATAGGATTTTACAATACAATAGATAAAAAATACGCAGTATAAAGTTTATTTCAGTGTAATTTCAATTCGTTCAAATTAATTCAGTCAAGTGATTCCAATTAACTTTGGAATTTGCATGCTGTCAAACAGCGACAACAATCCTGAATAGTCTGCAATCGATGTCACCTCTGTCTGGGGCACTTACGAGTTCTTTACTCATGTCATTCGCATCAGTTTCTCAATTATTAATCTGCTAAGGAGATACGAGTTCTTTAACCTACCATGTTTTTGAATTATAGACATTCTACAGCCATTCATGTCTTTGTTATTCGCTATCAAGCTATCATTAGAATAACCTTTCCCAAGTTTCACCGTTCCTTCCACTTGACACCACCAAAACGACACCACCAGTGGTGTCGTATGGAATCTCTAGTCCATATGACACCACCGATTATTAGTGAGGTTACATAACAAAGTTGTTGATATAAAAACTCCATTTAAGTTCAAGCAGTTTTATTAATGAGGTCATTTGATAAAGTTTATATTTATAAGTATTTATATGTCACTCAAATGGTCATCTTGACATTGTTCATTGCAATTTGCATATCATTGTCTTTCCGTCCTAATCTTTTAATTTTTCAAAATGGACATGGATACTAATACTGAAGACATAAAATACATAAAAACTCATGGCGGAACAACTTTGCTCTGGCAAACGTATAAATTTCACCGTCACAAGGGATATAAAAACAGCTCAGTGTTATGGAGATGCACTAGCTTCAAAAGGACATGACGATGTCACACCAGACATTTATATGTCCGTGAAAACGCAAACGGAACAAAATATGAAGGATAATTGTACCCAAACGGACCATTTGAGAGATGCTCAGATTGTATTAAATACAGCAAAATTGTTGGCTGAAAGTTTTTTTCCCAGAAAAGAAACACTAAAAGAAAAGTTCATTAAGGCCTATAACAAGCACGTAACAACAATTGTGGATATGCTGGAAGACTAGTTTTCCGGTCCGTACTTTAATACCTACATAACTATTTACTTCACTTAAATAAAAAATTAAATTTCATAAACTTTGTTTTATTAATTATCGTTTAACTATAGATAACTTAAAATAATGAATTGGGAGCTGTACATCACTAGGGTGGTGTCATATGGACTAGAGATTCCATACGACACCACCGGTGGTGTCGTTTTGGTGGTGTCAAGTGGAAGGAATGAGTTTCACTAAATATCTATACAGGGTGTAAGAGACAGGTTAGCAAAAACTCAAACTCTCTCAGACCATCATTCTGAATGATCTTCCAGTGGATTTTTTTCATGTTTTTTTTTCTATATTTTCTGCTGTAAAATTAAATTAGTTATTCTAATACACTCCATTTTCTAATAATAAAACAATGATATCAGCGTGAAATGCGAAAACCAGGAATAATTCTGACAGCGGTGGAGCGGCGCGTGGAGGCCGGCCGAGCAAGGGGGCGCGGTTTCGCGGGACATTGCGTAGCGCTAAAGTAGGAAAGTTAACATTTAGTCGATCATAGGGGAGATTCCACCATTTAAGTATCTGCTAAGCTAAACCTTATACCCAGTATTATTCGCTATCAAGAATAACCTGGCCGAGAACGTGAGGTAATTTTAAATTAGTTAGTGGAACGAGGGTGTTTCACTAAACATCTACATTAATACAATTTGCTGGCACAGAATACTTAGCAGCACGGGGCTTCGAGGTCGGCTTGACATAACCGAGGTAAACTTGAAGCGCTAAAATACACAGAGGTGTAAACCTGATTTATGGAGCAGAGGAAAGGCGCAGACCCACCGCTGCGCACGCTGTGGCGCATTTTAGCTACGTGGATTAGATCAAAATCTAATTTGAGCCTTAAAGTCATACTCACTGAATAGATAATCACCAGGCATTTGTCGCGTTCGTGTGTAGCATGTTCGTGGTTTGTCACGTGGGTTGCCACGAAAATGCTACGCATCAATGCCACAAACGCCAGATGATTATCTACTCAGTGAGTATGACATTAATGTCATACTCACTGAGTAGATAATCATCATTAATGACAGATAAGTATGACATTAGTGCCTTAAGGCTCAAATTCGATTTTGATCTAATCGACGCAGCTAAAATGCGCCGCGTGTCCGTTAATAGAGGTCTATGCACAGTAATAACTCTATTACACAGCAGATAGAGCACAATGCGCCACTCGAGTGAGTCAACTCGCGATGGAACTTCAAATTGGCACCGACTGACTGGTGACGTCCTGTTTCTTGATCCACTGGTATCCAGAAGCGTCGTAATAAATGAAATAACGAGTTCTTCCTTGAAGTGTGGTTTAATTAAGTAAGAGAACGATCAACGGTTACAGATGACATTAGTGACAATACTGGCTTAATCTCAGAGGACCGCCAGTGATGAAGAAATAGAATTAAATCACTGGCTGGACTGTTACTCAATTATTTTTGTGATCGACCCCGTAATATCGATCCAGCAGCGGCGTTTCTATTCTATAGCAGCTAGAGCACGATGTGCTCGCGCGCGGAATGCGCCCCGGTGGAATGTCAAAATGTCAACATTGACAACGCCAGAGGGCGAGTAAGCCTTTGTGCGGGGCCATCGCGCAGTTAAAGTGAAGTTTCACCATCAGCCGAGTGGCGTGCCGCGCGACTTTGTCGCGCACCATGCTCGAGCTGTAGGCAGCGTCTCTCATTAGTTTAGTATCTCCGTGCTCAAGTCGAACAACAAGCGTTATCTCAGTTGGCGTACACCCAGGGCCTTGCAATAAAATAATTCCATCAGTTAAGTGCAAATGCAGATCATGCTTACTTAGTCAAATTATATTTGTAGTAATGTTGTCACGTTCTCTATTTATGTACATGTGGAAAAATGCCACCGGTTTGGTTGAGTGGTAGTCGATGGGTCCTGGGTTCGATTCCCAATCGGTGCAAATGTTTCTGTAAAAAGCACATGGTTTGTTCTTGGGTCTGTGTGTTTGTGTCTGTCTTTGTGTATGTTCCAAGAGATTCACGACACAAGGGAAAAACCTTAGGGCGACTTGCCCCAACAAAATCTGTTAAATTAATCAAAATTAGTCTCGCATTTAGCGAGACTAATTTTGATTAATTTAACAGATTTTGTTGCTTTGACAACCAAGTTAAATATGTTAAGGCTGTTAATATGTTTAAAGCTGTGGTGCAAGTCGCCCCTAATGTGGGTTTAAAAAAAACATAATATATACCTATTTAAAAAAGAGTGGTACGATGGAAATTTCAACATAATTTTATAGTTAAATACATATAAAGGTTGAAATAGAACCTAAGCTTTATTGAAACACCTGAACCAATATCACTTACAGAACACTTTTTTTTTTTTCCTTAACGTAGACACTACTCGGGTGCACCCTCCGAGCGCTTCCCGCACCACTCGCGTACCTGGTGTAGGAGTAATGTCTTCTTTTAGGGAAAAAATGAACTATTCCCATTGAAAATTTTTTTTTCATAAATATGTGTTCTTTGAGTGATACTGGTTCAGGATCTTGAATATAGCTAGGAGGTTTTTTCATCCTGAATATTGTTTTCTCGGCAACTAAATTGTAAAACGTTAAACGATTTATACGTGAGTTAAATAATGTGTAACGTGAGCCTACTTGAAACACGTGCGCACGCGATACCACTTGGATTGGATGGGTGCCGGGTCACAGTCATTGGCGTATCTAGGGTTATTTTGTAGGGGGGGCCTGGCGAAAATTAAATGTACTCTAGCATCAGTAACTGTATTATTATTATAGTATGTAATGATAAATAAGTATGTAGATTTCTCGGTAGTGGGTAACTAAATATTTTTTGTGTGAAGTTATCAGTATTTTGGCGTCAATCATAGAATTTCGAATTGGTAGTCCAACATTCTGGGGTGGGCCCTAGACCATACTGGGGTGGGCACGGCCCACCCGGCCCCCCCTCTTTATACGCCTATGGTCACAGTGGTATCGCAGGTAATGAAGCGGCCGATTGCATGGCCAAAGCCGGCGCAGAGAGTGCAACCATGGGACCTGAACCCGTCTGTGGCATTCCTTCGTGCGCAATTAAGCTTGCACTTAGACACTGGGGGCATAGTGAAAGCAATAGACTTTGGGCTCAGACCCCGGGACAGGTGCAGGCTAAATCGCTCATCAAGGGCTTCGATGAGAAATCGTCAAAGTCAGTGCGTTCAATGAACAAAGGCAACGTAAGAATTCTCACTAGGATTCTAACTGGCCACAACAAACTGAACAAACATCTGCACAACATGGGCCTCACCGAGACCAAGCTGTGTAGATTCTGTCATGAAGCTGACGAAACGTCTCTTCATGTAACCTGTGACTGCAGCGCGCTGCACTGCAGCAGGAATCGGTACCTTGGAGTCCACAACTTGTCCAAACACGATATTAAGGATGTGCCCGCTAAGGACATAGCCAGATTCGCGGTTGGCATAGGACTCCAGGATGTACTGTGATATAGAAGGGTACTGTTACAATAGATCTGTCAAGGTCGCAGTGACACGGGGGCCTGCGTACAAGCTTGACCCCAACCCTTCGAACTCTTTAAATAATAATAATAATAACACTATATTTTTGACTTGCTAGTCAAATCAGCTACTCGTTATTAAGTCATATAATTTCGTCAATTTATTTTTACTTTTAATGATTCATTTTAAAATGAAAATTATTGTCAATAACAAAATTTTGATCTCTAAAAGACCGTCTAGTTGCTAATTAGTTTAAATTAATTTTTATTTCTCAAAATCACAGGTGGTTATGGGCTACTTATCACAAAACTAAACAGTCGTAATTAGCTATTTCCGAGCACTCCATTCTTCTTCTTATCGTGTAGGTATAGTCAAGTGTGTGGCGAACTTGGCTAACCCTGGTGACAGAGTTTTCAAACCGCACAATGGCCTCTGACTTGGTTTTAACGACTGTAGTCAATCGACAACAGTTGGGACCGATGGCTTAACGTGCCCTCCGAAGCACGGAAACTCTCAAGATAAATTGCCACTTTCGTCACCCATCAGGTTTCCTGCCTCTTTGTACGTTGCTTACCCTCACTGATCGGTTGAGATCAGCGAGACTGGGCTACGAGCACTCCATTGTAATATAGTTTTGTTAATGTTACCAATAAGTTGTCAAAATAGTTTTTGAGTTGAAAGTTCCAACTGTGTTTTGAGAATTAATTTCGATTGAAAATGTACCTAATTGGAATCCAGATAATGACTATGTAGAATTATCGGCTATTTATTAAATGTGTGGGATATTGAGCTACATTTATTAAATGATCTTTTATAAACATTTTTATTAAAATTGTAAAATTATTTATGGATATAAAATGCCTCAGATAAGAAAAGATTAACATCGGCTTTTTACTTACGTTATTTGTAAGTAATATTTTTTATTAGTTACTGCGCGTCGTAATAATTATGAATTTATATTATTATAGCATATCTAACTAAAATATACTATTATTATTGTATATTATTCAATATGGTAAAGGGTAACCTGTATAATCTAGACTAACATCTTATCAATAACCACGTTTACCACAGTAAGCATTCCATTTTAAAATTTTCAAACTAAACTCATATTCTAATGCGTTCTAGTTAGTCTCGTGCTTAAATTGGAATTCCATAAATTCAATGGGCCTTTTTAGGGTTCCGTAGTAATCTACGAACCCTTATAGTTTCGCCATGTCCGTCTGTCCGTCTGTCCGTCTGTCCGCGGGTTTCCTAAGAAACCCTTGGTACTACAGAGCTGAAACTTGGCATGATTATACATATAAATCACGCCGACAGAACTGTAGAGTAAAATCTTAGAAAAAAAAATTTTTTCTGGTGTCTCCCATAGACGTGAAAGGGCGATGAATTTTTTTTTTCTCGCCAATATTTTTGAGTGGGGTGTCATAGGATAGCATATTAAAAGATAGAAGGGGTTTACTAAGAACGTTTTTCGATTCAGCACTCCGTTTGCGAAATATAAATTTTAAAGTGAAAATGTTTGTCAAACACAAGTGTCCCCCCCCTCTACCTGCTAAACGGTTGTTTCTAATAATGTGGAAAAATTCACGTTGGTAGATTATATAACGAAATTAAAAGGAAAACTATCACACATAACTTGGTCCTTCAAGTTTGCGAGTAATAGTCGACCAAGTGCCAAACACTGTTGGGATTAATAAGAATATATTTACTAATATAAGATCTTTGGTACTACAGAGCTGAAATTTGGCATGGTTATAGATATTGATTGCGCCGACAGATCAAAAATATACAATTTTGGAAAAAACATTTTTTCGGGTGTTTCCCATACACGTGAAAGGGCGATGGATTTTTTTTTCTCGCCGATACCATCGAATTGAATGTCATAAGATAGATTTTTAAAATATAGAAGGGGTTTACTGAGAACGTTTTTCGATTCAGCACTCCGTTTGAGAAAAAAATATTTTTAAAGTGAATTTTTTTGTTAAAAACAAGTTTCCGGGGGGGACACTACCAGCTAAATAGTTGTTTCTAAAAATGTAAAAAAAATTCACGGTTATAGAATATACAACGAAATTAAAAGAAAAACTATCACACATAAGTTGGCCCTTCAAGTTTGCGAGTAATAGTCGACCAAACGTTTTAGGGATTAATAAGAATATGTTTACAAGGTTCCACGCTAAAAGTGAGGGGAGGTCGAAAGCCAAACTGTAACATATTGACATTTTAGGTGTCGTTAAATAGTTTTTTGGGGGTGTTAATTACGAAAATGACATCAAAATTATTTTAACAGCAGGTTGATATTATTTCTAACAGTAATATTGCCGTAAAAAAAAAAACAAAAAAAAAACAACAAAAAAAAATTCGCGCTCGCTTCGCTCGCGAATTTTATACTTACATTCGGTTGCATTTAGACCAAAACAAAAATTATTTCCCAAATTACAAACTCTTTAATAATACATCTGTTTTTAGGGTTCCGTAGTAATTTACGAACCCTTATAGTTTCGCCATGTCTGTCTGTCCGCAGGTTTCCTAAGAAACCCTTGGTAGCACAGAGCTGAAATTTGGCATGGTCACACATACCTATTGATTGTGGTGACAAATCTAAAAAATAAAATGGTAGAAAAAAAAGTTTTCGTGTGTTTCCCATTAACGTGAATGGGCGATGGTTTTTTTTCTAGCCGATATCATTGAGTGCGTTATCATAGGATAGCTTTTTAAAAGATAGAAGGGGTTTACTACAAACGTTTTTCGATTCAGCAATCCGTTTAGGAAACATTAATTTTTATAATGAAAAAAAATGTGGAATAATTCACGAGGGTAGCATTTACGACGAAGTGTACCCTAATCCAAAATGGTTGACATACAAGGTTCCACGCTAAAAGTGAGGCGAGCCGAAAGCCAAGCTGTAACATATTGACACTTCAGATGTCGTTTAATAGGTTTTTGTGGGTGCTAATTACGAAAACGACATAAAAAATATACACCTGCTTAGTTTGATATTATTATATTATTCCTTACAATAAAATTGTCGCAAAAAAAAAAAAGTCGCGCTCGCTTCGCTCGCGCATTAAACACTTCCATTCTGTTATATTTAGGCCAAACTTTTTAATACATTTGTTTATGATACTAAGTATAGTATTTGGGGATTTTAACATAAACTATGATAATATGCTTGTAGAATTAAGAAGCCAGCTGCATATTTGAACCATGCTGCTACGGAACCCTACAATGCGCGTGGCCCGACACGCTCTTGGCCGGTTTTTATTATTCGAACGGCACGGCACGGCATGACAGAATTTGTATTACTTGTCTTCTATGTTCCCAGCTTCTAGTGGGCAAGGTAATACAATTTTGATGTGCCGTTTTCGTATTATAATAAAATAAATTAATTTAAAAATAAAAAAACCCGACTGCTTAGTAAAAACTGGAAAAAAAATTAATAACTTCAGTAGTCGAGACTTTTGTTATTAAATATTATTGAATAACATAAAGATTTTAACAGTCGGGACCCATTATTAGGTCGCCGGATTTTTGATGGGTCCCGACTGTTAAAATCGTTATATCATTCAATAATATTCAATTACAAAAATCTCGACTACTGAAGTTACTTATTTTTTTCCTTTCAGTTTTTACTAAGCAGTGGGTTTTTTTTATCTTTTTTATAAATTTATTTTAATTTACACTTTTTAATTAGGGTCAGATATTTGTATTTGTTTATTTATTTTCTCATTAGTTGTATATAATATATCTCACTTGCATAAAAATTGAACAATATCCGCAATAAAAGCCTACATCGTTACTAACCAATTTTAAATTGTTATAGATCCTAAACGATAATTCTGATTGAAGAACGATATGAAAAACCTGTAAATTATTTTTAAATTCCTATTCAACGATACCCAATTCGATATAGTTTGTCGATTTAATTTTTTTTCTTCTTCACATTATGGTGTCCAAAATCGGCCATTTTGATTTTTCCAAATTTTTATACTTTCTATGACACTCGCGCCGTTATGTATGACAAATCCAACGACGTATCATTTATCAAAATCGGCCCACGCGTTTGGTCTAAATAGTGCCACAAAGGTACAAACCCACATACATACATACATACATACCTACATAGGCTGATAAACACATTACCCTCCTTTGCGTCGCGCAGTCGGGTAAAAAGGCCCATTGTCGCCCTTCCTACGCATGAACTTTAACCCTTGTACAGTACATCCCACCACACAACGAAATACAAAAACATTACGTAGTCGCGCTGATAATGGAGTGGAAACCGAGAAATAACGAGGGAATTATACTACTGACTGGACTGCACGGGTCAGCAGAACCGCGGAATTAAATTGAAGAGAACTTTCCATTCCGTTTGCTAAATATCTTTTGTATCTATACTCTACAGGGCACGGCAAAATTGTATAACCATTGTCTTCTATGTACAAGTGATATTAGAAGCTGGGAATATAAGGGGCAATGGTAATTCAAATTTTAACATGCCGTGCCGTGCCATTCGAATTATAAAAAGGTTCATAGTGTTGTGTCAACTTGTAGCTGACTTTACGCAGTCGACCTGCGGATAAATTCTACTGAAAACTGCAGCGTAACTGCTGCGCGACATGTATCAAATTAAAAATTATGATAGCTTCAAGCTTTTTCAAAATTCTGATTTAAAAAATGAAACATGTATTTCTTAAAGATTTGGGAGAACGTGGTTTAGCCAGTCATTCATTAAATTGAATTCAGTCTTCGTGATATAAATTGTTTTACAAATGCATTGAGTAAAATTCGATAAAAAATTTAGAAGATTAATTAAATTTTACCCAAAAATTGATGATTAAAACGTAAATTGAATTAATTAAGCAATATTCGCCAATATTCTCCAACAAAATAGAAATCATTATACAGCGGTTTTAGCGTCTGCCAAAAATAGCGAAAGTCCTAATGCGGCTCCCTGGGGAACTCACAAATTTCGTGAATCATGCTGATGTGCTAAAACAGCTCCCAAGTCACTACCTTCGTTAAAACTGTCGTTTCCAGAGTAATGGATTACCGAAATTAATTGAGGGATTGTTTTGGAACAAGTTCCGTTAAGATTTTACTCGATTAGTGGTTTTAACCCCCAACAAAAAAGAGGGGTGTGTGTATGCCTGTGTATCTGTGTGTGGCCTGTGGCATCGTAGCACCTAAACGAATAGACCGATTTCGATGTGGTTTTTTTTTTAATCTGACGTGAGTGGATATCAAATTATTAATTTAAATAAATAGTAAATTAATTTTAGGTCCATACTACAGAACTACAGAACGCGACTCAAACTCTTATCTACACTTAAGTAGCAGTCGTCTTTATTATTTTGATAGTGAGAGAAAGAGACAATCAATGCTTAAGTATAGATCAAGACTTTAGTCTCCTTCTGCAATACGGGCATTAGACACAGAATATATTACTCAAAGAGAACAACTATGAGTTTAGAGAACAAAAATTTCACTTTTCCATACAACTTGTAATGTGAAAATTCGATGGTTTTTCTTAGGAGTTTCAACTGGGTTTCTATAGGAAAGATGTCCAGTTTCATGATAATAACATCCCCCTACGTTAACCCCCCCCCCCCCACTCCCCATAAACAAACACAATACAAAGCCCTCGCTGGGTAAAGAACCCTGTAAGCTATCAAAAAGCATCGATATAGAAAATCAACATTCCATTTTCTGAGTAAAGCAGGGAAAATTTGATTTCCTTTTGTTCAATTATTTAGGCTTGTCCTCTACACAATATATAGCTCAGCTCAATTTGGAATTATTGTGTGCTTGATTATTTATCTGAAAATAATATAGAGACAATAGTCACGTTGTTTTGTGAAATATTTTTCATCCTCCATGCTCGGGAAAGACTTCTTACCTCCCCAAAAACAGGGATGTAAGTAGACTATAACACACCTATAAATCAAAACAGGGATGTAAGTAAATTTGAAATTGGAACAAAATCTGCCTATACAAATAGTTGGAATCAAATCTACATGCTGAATAATTACGATTTTAAATGTCGCGTTCATGTTTCTATTTTAAAAATAGAACGGCGGGTTTTGTCTAATTTGCAAAAATTAAAATAATAAAACTTATTTTTCCTTTGCTTACAATAGTTTTTTTACCTCGCATGGAGGATGAAAATCAGAGTGTTTACCTCGGGTGGAAGTATCAATAACACCCTTGTGTAACAATCTACTATTATTATTGAAAAACCACAAAACGTAATAAAACTGAACATGAGGTTCCTAACAACGATTACACATCACATTATTTGTACCGGCCTCGCCCTCTTGTTTACCTTGTTTTCATCTGTAATTATTTTTAACCAACTACTTCATATAAAAGAGGAGGTTTTTAATTCAACTGTATTTTTTATATATTATTGCGCCTTATATTATTATTTTTATATTTGTTGCGCCTTAACTCGGCCATTGGCGACCGATTTTTTATACATTTATATGGGACCATAACTATATGAATTTTATAGAAATTGATTTAGCACGTTTAAAAAAAACAATAAAACCAAAAAACATACACATTAAAATGACATTTTGGTTTGTGATTTTCTGCTGATAGGCATTACTGCGATTGAAATCGGTTGATTTTAAGCTTTTTAACGTGACAAATTATTCTAGTACAATTTTATAACCTAAAGCGCCATTCTCTGGACCATTTTTCTTAAAAGAAATGGAAAATCCTGACTCACTAATTCATGAACGCTCAGCTTAAGTCTTGGAACAAGAAAGCTGAAATTTTCCAGTTTTCTTTTATGATGTAGATAGTAGTTGTTGTTTGCTTTTATCCATCAGGATAGGCAAATAACGGAGCCAAACAGCCAAAGAAATGAAATGTTAACAAATTCTCTATAGTAAAATATTTATAAACATTTTGGAGACACATGAAGAGTAAAACCCTTCTACGAAACTGAAGTAAAATAAATGCTTTAAGAGAATCGTCTCACATGTTTTTCCCATACAAACGGCGTCAATGGATTCCAACCCCTAAACGTCAACGGATCCCTGGAAAATTTTGGTACTTATAGTATCAGGAACACCAAAAACTGGGTCCGCACGTTTTGATTTTTGTGATATTTTTAGTAGACAAAAAGATATTTGAGACTAAAAGTCAGCATTTTTCCCCAAAAAAATTCTCAATATTTAAAAGGTAACTGTTGAAAAACTAAGAATAATTTTGGAAAAACAAAACGCACGAACCTCGTTTACGAATCGAAAAACGTACGATTTCATTAAGGTTTTGGGGTAGGAATTCATTTCAACTCATAATTTTGGAAATAAAACTCGGCATTTCGCCGGAAAGCTGCAATTGTCCCTTTCGCACAAGTCTGAGGTGGATGGTCGACATCGAGACAGCATGAAAAACAACTGAGACGCTAGTCAAAACTGAGATGCTCCTCTTAACCTTTCCCAAAAATGTTAGAAAAGACAACGTAATATACTTACAGATAATAATATTTTTGGGTCGAGGAGAAGTGCCAATTCAGCGTTTCGTAGAGTGGAGTAAAGAAAAACAATAAAACTAATCTCGCAAAGGTTCTACGCAAAACTAAAATATTCATGCTTAAAGTGTTTATTTTTAAATCTCATGAAATATGCGCCGTGTAGTGATCGGTTGAGAATAACACCACCCCATCTCTTTCCGTGGGTGTCGTAAGAGGTGTCTAAGGAAACAAAAATGAGACCTGCCTCCTAGTAATCCATCTTAGGCAACGACACCTCAGTTTGTTTTCAATCTGAGGTGGTGTCTTATGGTCTCATGCAGTGTGGTAGGCCCTGTGAAGGGCCGTCTGGTTCGCGACTACCCTCCTACCGAAGTCCGACGCCAAACAGCTTGCTGTGTTCCGTACCAGTCCCTTAATTGGCATTACCAGTCCCTTAATTGGCATTTTCTGGGTTAACTCGCTCCATCGTCGACCTCAGCTATTACCTCGGTCAAGATTGGGGTCAAGCAAGAGTTAACCTATCTCATAATAAATAAATTTAAAATAAACATTTACAATTCTGCATGGCTCTTCCGTCCGATGATGCTCAAATATGGAGTGACCTTGAGTTAGCGAAACTTTAGTGAATGATTCTTACCCTTTTTCTTCTTATCGTGTAGGTATAGTCAACTCTGTGGCGAACTTGGCCAACCCTGGTGACAGAGTTTTCAAACCGCACAATGGTCTCTGACTTGCTTTTAACGACTGTAGTCAATCGACAACAGACGGAACCGACAGCTTAATATGCCCTCCGAAGCACGGAAACGCTCGTGATAAATTGCTCCTTTTTGGTCGCCCATCAGGTTCCCTGCCTCTGTGTATGTTGCTTAACCCCACTGATCGGTTGAGATCAGCGAGCGCCACTAGGCTATACGAGCGTTTCAACGTATAATCCAGGACCGTGTGACAATGACGTACAATCCAGACCGTTTTCTTATTATAGGTCTACTATTGCTGTTTTGCTAATAACATTTTTGTAAAACTGATATTTTCTTGTAAAAATTTTCGAATATATTTTTCAGGGATGTGAAATCCAAATGTAAAAAAAATTGTGGGAAAATTCAGCTAATCATAGCAAGATTTAGATTACTGAAAGTGCCAATTTAAAAAAAGTTATTACGAAAATAATTATTGAAACGGATATCTAGTCTAGGAGCTGCATTTGAGCCAGGTCATCAGTTATGAATCCAAAGCAAAAATATGTAAATTGTACTCAAAATCTGTATTAAAATACTTTATTTTTATTTTTATTATAACATGGGTTAACTCTTGACCTCAATCTTGACCAAGGTCATAGTCATAGATGGAGTCCACGATGGAGCGAGTTAACCCAGAAAATGCCCATTAAGGCACTGATACTCCTACGCACCGACGACGGAACAGAGCAAGCTGTTTGGCGTCGGACTTCGGTAGGAGGGTGGTTGCGAACCAGACGGCCCTTTACAGAGCCTACCACACCGCATGAGACCATAGGACGCCACCTCAGATTCAGAACAAATTGAGGTGTCGTTGCCTGGGGTGGATTAATAGGAGGCAGGTCTCATTTGTGTTTCCTTAGTCGCCTCTTACGACACCAACGGAAAGAAATGGTTATTCTCAACCGATCACAACACGGCTTAAATTCTATATTAATATCTAATATCTAGTAGCTATAAGAAGAAAAGAGAGTATAAAGATAATTATCTTATCTTATTAACTTATTTAGCCTAATGTGTTCCACTGCTTTCCTCCACAGATCGAAAAAAAAAACAGAGCAAAATAAAGTCATTTTGGAGATGAAGACTCAGTCTTATGTGTTATTATCTTCATTTACCATATAATAAATACGCGCCCAACGCTGAGTTACCTACTCAAATTTTTCATACGCGTTGGTTTCAGTGGACGCCCTTTAAGTGCTCCTATCGAATTAATTAAGCCACCTAATTTACTTGATCATCCTTACACGTTTACTGAGTCAGAGTACATCATGACAGCAAATTATTCTATTAGAAAGGATTAAATACAGAGATAAAATTCAATTATCTTGTTTGCAGCACTCCTGTGAAATTTAGAAGTGGTCGATTTCTGTACAGTTCTCTACATGTTTTAGATATCTGCCACTCAAAGCTTGAATATGTATCAGAATGGCTCACTAAACCTGAAAATAAGCACCGCGAATTCTCAGAAATGTCTTGTATTTTGATGTCACGTCTCATTTCATAAGCTTACTCCGTCATGTTTTTGTGTGAATTCCTGAATTCTTAACTTCTGAATTATTACATAATAATATACAAGTCTATATTTACAACGTCATATTTAACAATTTCAAGTTTGGTGGAATTTCATAAAACCCTCAAAAAATAAATTTTGACTAAATAAAAATTGTCTGATGTGTAAATGTATGTAACGGCTAATACCCGAAGTACGGTACACCTAGTTTTTTTTTAGTTTTTTTTAGCCGACTTAAAATTTAAGATTAGCTAGCTACACTTAACATAACCTAAGTGTACTCGGCTTATCTTAAGTATATGTTCCACATATCTACCTTTTATTTAGCCGTAACATACATAATATAAGTATGTTTGTACGTGTAAAATCTTGCAACCGAGTTAACTCACAAACAAAAGCACGAACATAAGGACGCAAAATAAGATCTTTAAAAAACCCAATATGGCGCACTCCCAATTCCAATGATATATGGGTATCAAATGGAAGGGCTTGCTGAAAAGCATAGGAAAATAAAAATGAAGTGAAAAGTTCGTTTTTTTTTTTTTTTTTTAACAATAACTTATTATTTCATCGCTTTAAATTTTTAGTAAACGTTCAACAACAAAGGAGCCACACATTTTTGATTCCCCAAACCGCTTCGAAAATTTTAAGCCGCTTTGAAAATTTTATTTAAAAAGTTCAGTAAATATTATTATTTTATTGAACTTCAGTGAAGATTTCGATATTACTTAAGTAGGTTGTTACTAAAAATGATAATAGTAGAACATTTCGCTAATCACCTAAAGTAGGTAATCAAGATTTTCTTGAACAAAACCTATTGTGTCTGCGTCCAATAAATGATTAGAGTATTGCAGAAGGTCTTGATGGATTGGTTATTTCTCTAGACAATCTAGAATCTAGATTATCCCTGGTCACAAAGACTAGGACTAATATGAATCATCAAAGTAATCGAATCGATAGACACTATTACAATCTAAAACAACATACCTAGTTTAGAAAGACGTCAGTGTAATGGTAACAAAAGGTATTTTTTTCTTCTGTTGTGTTGATGGAAACTGAGCAACTGTTAAACCAAGCACCAATGGTGGACTTTATAGGACGAGGTCGTTTTCCGGTCGTGGCAATTTATTTTTTTATCAGCCCATTTACGTCCCCACCGAGGGGTACGGACCTCCCTTCGAAACACAAAGAGGATTTTAGTCATAGTCCACCATGCTGGCAAAATGCGGGATGGTGGACCGCGAGCCTTTCGAAGACGAATTTTCTTAGACGTGCAGGTTTCTTCAAGATTTTTCCCTTACCTCTGAGAAAGTGATAACTAATGAAAATTAATACATCAATCCGCAAAGAGGAAATTAGTGATACACTAAATCTACTTGGATCAACCTTTCGGTAACAAGTTTGACCCCTTACCAACTGGGCTTTCACCGCTTCACCGGTCTGGGAAAATAACATTCATGTAAAAAGCAGATGTTTGCTCTCTGGTCATGGATATTTGTATCTGTATTTGTCTATGTTCCAAGGGCATAAAAAAAACCTTCGATTTGAGAAGACAGAATGATTTTATTAATTTTCTAATTAGTCTTTCCTCCTTAGGCTTTTCCGTGTTTCTGATTTTTTACTTTTGGTGAGGTATTTTTTACGCTATTTTTCTGATTATATTTTTTTAAGAGTTAAGTGAGCTACAACATTCCTGGCACAGGAATTTTACATTCTTAAAAAGAGGTTCCTGCAAGATTACTTTGTTATTTAACTTGGTTATTTGGAAGTCTTGTAAAAGTAAATAAACATTTTTGTTTTTTGTATAAAATGAAGTACCTACCTTCAGGGATATTTTCATTTCAGTGCTAAGTTTAGACACAGATTACATTTATTTAGCACACAAAACACAATTAAATTATAAGAAGATACACTAAAATTCAGCTACAATGTTACTAACCTTAAAGCATAGCAATAGCAATACGGAGTGTCATATCATAATGTATGATAATATATAACATGTAGACAGAGAATAATCGGTGCGTAAAGTTGATACTGTAGGGGCGTTTTTATAAGAGAAACCGTAGACTTGATATACACATGTTTTCATTCATTTAACGCAACAGAATTGAACCACAAAATATATAATAGTACCTTAATTGAACGCCTGAATCGTGTCGTGTAAATAATATAATGTCGCACATCCGAACATTATATTATTTACACGTCTAAGACACTTGTCCGTAAGGGAATGACGCGGCCCCGGATTGCTGTCTCCGTCTTTTCTTTAATTGTCGAATATCCAAATTCAATTTTAAATTTAAATCGATACTTGATGACAACACTCCGATCGGCCAGTAACGTCTGTGATACGCAGTCCCAACACGGTGAAGACTACATATCACAATACCATTAATAACTAAAAATGCCAAAAGCGTACACATCTAAATTTATAAGTAAAATCTCGTTAGTCACTGTTGAAGAGATGTTTTATAGTCTTTTTGTACAGGCGATTGCAACCTGACATACGTGCAGAGGGTAGCTCATCAGGGCCCCGACTCTGTGGCCCAGGTTCCCCATTTCCATTTCAAATCCGCTCTTATTTCACTATCATTATCGAATCGAACGCAGACAACGCATTGAATTTAGAAATGAGGGCACTAATGAGCAAAATATACGTGCATTCTCTGGCAGTGTGCACTGTGATTTGTTTGTAGATTTGTTATGTTTGGAAGCGATTCATTGTAGAACATCTGATAATGTTCACGATGTGTGCTGTTTTACATCTTTGAACTCTATTCGTAGATATTTAAGCTCTAAAAGTGATTTCCAGCCCAAACAGATTAGATTTTACGCCTAAAATAACTATCTGTATTGAGATATACTAGGCCATAGGTAAGTTTATCCAAAAACTAAGTAAAAAATATCCCCAAAAATAAAATTAGCTCGCTAGAGTTATTTTTCCAGCTATTGTTATCTACCAGTAGATAAAACAACAATACTTATTGGTTGTCTTGCTTAATGTTGCGATGATCTCATTTGGACTCTACCTAATTCCTTTAACAAAGCCTTAAGTGAACAGTTAATTAAATCAAACATAGCCGCAAGGCATCCACTGCTGGACCTAGGCCTAGGCCTCCCCCAAGGATCTCCACATCAATCAGTCTTACGTCATTCGCATCCCGCGGCTTCCCGCAATCTTTGCTAGACCTTCCACCTAATGGGAAGCTTTGCTACCCTGCGCCTTCCGGTATGTAGTCACAGATCGCCACTCGAGAACTTTCTACTCCAATAGCCGTGCCTAATCAATTTTTAAAAGATACCAATTAAAGACCCAATAACTCTAAAAATGAAAATTTCGTATCAACCCCGACGATTGCTTATAACTTTTAAACGACAAATCCTATTAGCTAAGAGCCATCTCGATTACTTGACCTTTCAAACAATTAAACTGCATTGAAATCGGTTCATTCATTTAGGATTTACGATACCACAGACAGACATACAGATACAAATATACACATATCAAACTTAAAACACCCCTCCCTTTTTGTCGGGGATTAAAAAGTGTATCTCACCAAAAAACCTCATTTCTAACAAAACGTCTTTGTTTTTAACCCCATCTCTTTGTGTATTTGTGGAAAACGATGCTGACTGTACTATTAAACATAGTTTTCGTTATTTAGATAAGTAAGTATTACATATAGTATTGCTGTTTGTTCTTCTGAATAAAATAAATCTCTCTTTTCCAGGTATATCCTCTCCCTCGCACTTGCGGACCTCCTGGTCATCATCACGTGCGTCCCATTCACCTCGATCGTGTACACCGTGGAGTCCTGGCCCTGGGGTGCCACGGTCTGCAGGGTCTCCGAAGCTGCGAAGGACGTCAGCATCGGCGTGTCAGTCTTCACTCTGACAGCGTTGTCTGCTGATCGGTACTTCGCGATTGTGGACCCTTTGAGGAAGCTGCATGCTACAGGTTAGTGAAACAGTTTTGTTTTTGCTGACGTTGTTGGAATGGCAGTGGTGATTATTGTTGTTGTAAGAATAGAATAGAATAGCATTATTTGCATGAATATAAGTACAAAAAGGTGTTACAATAATATATAAGTCAATGTATCCAGCCTGCTTGCAGGCGTGCAAATATTTGGTCTTACGTAAAATATAACTAAAAGCATATTAAATGTCAAAAATGTGCTTAAATTTAATTTTTACAAGAACTAAACATCTTTCATCCAACCAAACTGTCAATGCCTTTCAGAATTTAGTAATTGGCAGACATTTAATATAATCGGGTACTTTATTATATAGGACTATGCACATATTTAAAGCGTTTTTAAAAAAGGTTCCTTATAATAAAATATATGTCTTTTGTGTTTCCCAGATTTTGTGGTCGAAAGGTCAAAGTCAAGTCTGTTTTCTTGCATTTTCAAACTCTGGGTAAAAAAGACCGAAGCCTTTTTTGGTTCTTACGTTAGGAACTAAGAAAGTTATCTTTCTTACAGTTCGAATGAGAGAACAAACGTTTTCTGGATAACTTTAATAAATAGTGCCAACTTCGTAGAATTCCTCATGGATTTCAACAATCTTTATTTAGATGAAAAGGGAAGAAAAAACATATAAAAAACATATGCCAGAAAGTTCATGAGTTATGGTGAATTAGGATCTATTTTAAATATAGTCCAAAAGTCAAATAAATCTTTTTCAGACGTTTCCGTCTAGACTATTTTGGAGGGTCTGTCTAAACGCACGACAGCAAGATGTATCGCTTACGAGTATTTGTTACGTTTTGATATAACTGAAGACAAAATAAACTTTAGTGATAAGTTCGCATTTATAGAACTCGTTTCTTTTATGTGTCGGAGTATGAAAGTTACTATTTAACTTTTTACTATTTAAAAATCACAACACACAAATATGACTGTGTTTAGTTTTTTGAAAGTTGTTCCTAAAAGGTACAACAGCTCAATAGCTCATCACAATAGTTGTGAACCTTAACGACTACCCCTATAGAGGTCCCTTACCATTTTCCCAGTCACATATCGGTAAAGAAATACGTAGAGTTTCTGCGGGACCCTATATTTCGATTTCACAATCGTAAAAACTTTACCACACTTTGGCGACCCATGGTTTAGTGATAAAAAGCTTATGTTGTCACAACAAATAACCTTGTCTTTAGTGACGCAGATACCTGAGGGCTAGGCGGGGCAGTGCCCCGGTGCCTCCAATCTCAGGGCGCCCTCCTCACACTCTGACTTACAAACTACAAATTGAACAAGTGAAAATTTCTCCAACATTTGGAATACAAATAAACCAGATTCCAAAAACGCGACTTTAATTCCTGCAACTTATTTGAAAAAAATACAGGAGAATTCCCAACAAGTCTCGAAATCTGAAGTACGTCGAATTCAGAACACGACAAATACGGAACAAAAGATTTTAAATACACACATCAACACGGTCTATACAAAAGAGGTCTGTTTGAGAAGCTATAAAAGCATACTCGAGATACAAGGAGGGCTCTATAATTTTTTGACGAGCAAGTGCTAAATCTGAATTTTAAATCTAGTCAATAAATTTTTGTTTACTTGAAATTTGTGAATACGTGACGGAGACGAAAACGAAAATGCACTTTTTGCCTGCTTTTTGTATGAAAATGGTCGAATTTACGCAACTTTTTTATTTCATTTTCGTCACGTTTTCACAAATTTCAAGTAAAACAAAATTTATGGACTAGAATTTAAAATTCAGGTTTAGTACTTGCTCGTCTGAAAATTATAGCCCCCCCATGTATCTCGAGTATGCTTTTATAGCTTTTCAAACAGACCTCTTTTGTATGAAAAATCGTGCAATATCCCTAGACCGTGTTGATGTGTATAGTTTAGTTGGGGCCCTAGTTAATTTTTTGCTCCAGGGCCTTTGGTTACCTAGCTACGCCACTGCTTGTCTCCCCAATACTTTAAGTATCTCTCATAAACAGGAAGATGACGAGTGCATTGAATCACAACAAAAGAAAAGAAACCAATACGAGCAGATGAAAAAAAACCGGCCAAGTGCGAGTCGGACTCGCGCACGAAGGGTTCCATACCATTATGGAACCCTCCGTGGCCTCTTGACTTGAACTCCTCCGTGGCCTCTTGAATGCATCGCCAGACATGAATCCATTTGCATGTAAATGGGCAACAATCTTGGGAGAAATTCACAAACATTGTGAAAATATTTAATTTAAGTTTAATTATCAGTTCATGAGAACTGGCGACAGACGAACAGACGGACGGACGGACGGACAACGGAGTCTAAGTAATAGGGTCCCATTTTTACCCTTTGGGTACGGAACCCTAAAAATTATATTGTCTCACTATAATTCCCAAAAATATTGAGGAAAGATATCTTTTCTTCACCATTCGGTACAATATTCCTTATGTCAATTTTGCGGGTTTCTTTATCCTCAATTCTTTTTGAAGAGATAAATGATATCGTTTTTTTGGCGGAGGGTTGATAAAGTTCTTTTTGTGATTGAGAAAATTCTGGAAATATGAGTTTATGCCTCTGTCCTTTTCGGGACACAAAATAAGTAATTATAACACTTTTTTTTAAATGAAACTGACACAGTCGCGCGCTAGCTTACGCCGCGTGCGATACAAATCGTGTAGGGTGTGCAAGAATCGCGCGAAGGATTAAAAACAAAAACTCAAGATTAGACTTTTTATTTTATTAATTTTTAACCCTTGACAAAAAAGAGAGGTATTATAAATTAGACGTTTGTTTCTGTGTGTCTGTGCATCTGTTCTTTGTATCTGTATATCTGGGTGTCTGTCTGTGGCATCGTAGCTCCTAAACGAATGGACTGATTTGGATGCGGTTTTATTTTTATTTGAAAGCTGACTTGGTCGAGATGGTACTAAGGTATATTTATTTAAAATTGGTTCAGCCATTTAAAAGCTATAAGCTTTAGATGCCCCGACATTAATCGCCGGGGGTGATACAAAGTTTTTAATTTTTTAGGTATGTAAGTATAAGAATTTTTTCTTGTTTTCTTGTCTACAGATTTTGAAACTTTGGAATCTTTGAACAAAAACCACAAACGGCAACATCAGAAAGTTTCAAAACTTTAGATAACTTCGAAATGAACCACAAAAGACTACGAAAACAGCCAGTTAGACTGTCTCTAGTGCTTTTAGAAGAGCCCTAACTAGTTGCTTTTCTACAGAATACATCTGTACAACAGAAGAGACAGCCCGCAAATACATTTAACGATAACTCTCAAATAAAACAAAAAATTATCACCACCGATTTTCATCAACGCACAGCCCATACCGCTGGGTCTAGAGATTTCAAATTTAGCATGTAGGTTTTTTATGAGGTCTAGGGGATCACTAAAAAAGTGTTTTTCGAAACTCACCCTCTAAGGGGGTGAAACAGGGGTTCGAAGTTTGTATAGAGGAAACATTTTTTTTTTACATTTTGACTTCTTCGTGAGGATATACCTTGAAGCAAATAAACGTACTTACCCGTGTTTTGCGGTTTTTCGAAAATCAAAATGGGTGACAAAAAAAGTTCTTTGCACGAGCGAAGCCGCGGGAAAAAGGTAGTAGCTTATAATTTTTAAACGACTTAACCAATTATATAATAAAATATAGCTAATAACCATATTGATGAAGTCAGCTTTAAAAAAAAAACGCATCAAAATCGGTTCATTCGTTTAGTTTAGGACCTAAGATGCTGTAGTATACCTGCAACTCAAATACAGCGTGAAAACAAAGCGGGAAAATTTCAAAAAAGTTTTTTATTACCTACCTATTATTTGATTGTTTGCGTCCCAAGGGTTTACAAAGGTCAAACAAAAATGAGGGCCTTTTAGTATGTGGACCAGGGTTAGCCAAGTTCGCCACACCCTTCTAAATTGAGCAAGGAGCGAAACCCAATATTAATAAACAAAATAGAATAATAATAATAATAAAATCATTTATTATTAGGCATCTAAGGCCCATAAATAAATACCTTACAGACTAACATACATATAAATTATAATTAAACAAAATAAAATGAAACTAACTAACTCTATTTCCCGGGTGTTTTTGGGTGTATGCGACCGGGAATCTCCCTCGGAAACGGCGGAACACCACGCCCTCCAGCCAAAAGCTCTCCTTCATGACTGTCTCCAGCATAAACGTCGGGAACCGCACCACAAATTCTTTGAAACTAACATGGTTATACGATTCCAACGGTTTCACTCTCTGGAGACCTAAGGGAACTTTTGTCTTCTGCCGTATGTACCCGACGACGTCTTGCACCTCAGTGTGTAGTCAGTGTGTAGTGCTGTAAACTAGCTTTCCGCCCGCAGCTCCGCCCGCATGGACTACAGGTTACATTGTGCCTGGTTGTGGGATAAAACGCAGCCTATATCCTTTCTCAAGATCTAATCTATCTCTGTACCAAGTTTCATCGAAATCGATTTAGCGGTGAAGGCGTGAAAGCGTAACAGACAGACAGAGTTACTTTCGCATTTATAATAATAGTAGGGATTTATTTATTATTTGGTTTGCCATACACTTCACTTTACCAACATGATACAGAAGAAGTGTATGGAGTTTATATTCGTGCGAAGATTATGTACTTTAGATTATGCTAAAAGGAGAAAGGAGCCCAATATTTACTAATAAAAACCCAATTTTAATAAATACAATAAATGTGTAATTTTAATATAAATAAAATAGAAATAACGTTTTACTAAACTACTTATGTGTACGACATCTACTTATCTATTTTTTTTTCAATTGTAACAGGCAAACTTTCTCAACCTTTGAAAGTTCGTCCGAGTTCTGAACTACAAGTTTGCTATTAACTAACCTTGCTGAAAAAGTCTGAAAGGCAAAGAGCCTCATGAAATGGCCAAGTTACGATCAAGTGCATAACTATTTTAACTACTGTGTGATCACGGTGAATGTAGGTTTGTCAGTAGGCTTCAAAACTGGTTATCAATCTTAGCGATTTTTATTGTTATTGACGAGGATACCTCTTCCGCTTCTTATTCTTATCGTGTAGATATAGTCAAGTGCGTGGCGAACTTGACTTATCCGATGTCAGAGTATTCAAACCGCCAAAATGGCCTCTGACTTGGTTTTAACGACTGTAGTCAATCGACAACAACCGGGACCGACAGCTTAACATTGCCACTAAAAATGTTGCCACTTTAAAATAAAATAACCAACCAAATCCGTTCCGAAATTACCGAAATAATGCAAGTGGCTCTTTCAAAACCTGGCTTCCTCACTCCACTTCTCCCATACTTAAACGGGGTGACCTTAAATAAGTTGGCGAAACTTTAGGGGTTGATTCTCCCCATGAACTGTAAGGTAAGTTGACACTTAATTAAGTTCACACTAAGAGGTAAGTTCGCGTTCGAAGTTCAGTTATCAGAAGGACGTGATCTTTTTTTTTTATTATAAGATGGGTTAACTCTTGACCTCAATCTTGACCATAAGGTTGAAGATGAGGTCGACGATGGAGCGAGTTAACCCAAAAAATGCCTATAAAGGCACTGATACTCCCACGCACCGACGGAACACAGCAAGCTGTTTGGCGTCGGACTTCGGTAGGAGGGTGGTCGCGAACCAGACGGCCCTTTACAAAGCCTACCACACCGCATGAGACCATAGGACGACACCTCAGATTCAGAAAAAAATGAAGTGTCGTTGCCTGGGATGGATTATTAGAAGGCAGGTCTCATTTGGCCTCTTACGACACCCACGGAAAGAGATGGGGTGGTGTTATTCTCAACCGATCACCACACGGTTAAAAACCGAAATCTAATGAAAGGATTAATACGGCTCAAGAAATAACACGTGTATTGTTTTTTCAAAAATTAGATACAGATGTGTGGAGGGCTAGTTACACGTGGAACGACTGATAAGTCGAACTCCGAGCGCGAACCCTTTCAATTTCGCCGTATCTGTCTGTCCGCAGTTTTTGGGATCGTTCAAGAATTACGTGATCATTTTTGGCCGTTTTTTTAACCCCCTCCCCCTATGTAATCACAGCGTAATCTTTTGTTTTTAACCCCCCCCCCCCTCGCCTTGATTACGTAACCTTCGTCCGTGCTTAAAATATAATGTTTGCTGTTTATTATTGGGTCTTAATAAATGACCTAGGAATAAGCTTGTGGCGAGACACAACCCAGTCGTGGTGGGAAGCTGTATTCGGTACTCCATGCTCATCAGTAGCGGCGCCTGCTTGTTTAAATTGGCTTTACAATAATGTTCTCAGGTGGATGACTAAAGTATTTTTTTACTTTTCTAATTAAAAGTATTTCTAGCTTCCACAACACCTTTTTAATTTTTTAGAAAATTTCTTTAGCTAACAAGTTATGAAATGATGACGTAATCATGGATTCTCTCCCCACCCCTCCCCCCAAATAATCAGATGTATATATGTCGTAGGATAATTTGATACTTCGAATCTTCGCGAAAATCCTAGGGGTTTTGCGAAAACGCGGATAATTAGACATAGGCGAAAAATTATCAAATCTTACTGGACAAAGTCAGGATTTTTGCGAAAATACTCGTTACTATAGCAATATTGCGAAACGAAACGCTGGCTGTTATGAAATAAGAACGCTGATTGGTCAGTCAGCGCGTTCAATAAGAGATCGTCTCTGATTGGTTGACGTCTTAAATGTCAATCATTTGTTGCCGCACGTTATTTGTTTACGTTTGTGTCTGAGTTAAATTGCAGAAGTGTTTTGTTTTTTATCGTAAATAGTGTACTTGGACCTAAATAAAGTGGTAAATAAAAGTGCTACACGGATGTAGTGTCATATATCATAAAAGTCTTAGTCAACCACTCAACAACAACAATGCTTTCGAGATTGATTTAGCGGTGTTTTGTTTGTCATTGTGTTAAAAGTGGACTATAAAATTGGACTTGGACTAAAAAACGGTGTGAATAGGAGGTTTGGTTTTCATATAATTATGACAGATTCGACAGAGAATGATGTTCAACCTTCAGCAGAATCGGAGAATTTGGAGGTTATCTCCGATAAAGACAAATTTTACATAGAGTTAAGAAAGTTTTACGATAATAGATCCCCCAGACGTATCCCTGAAGTATGCCAGACGTACCCCAGACGTAGCCCAGACTTACTTCAGACGTATTCCAAACGTACCCCAGACTTACACCAGACGTACCCCAGAATTCCCCCAGACTACCCTAGACGTATCCCAGACTTCCCCCAGACGCACCCCAGAATTACCCTAGACGTAGCTCAGACGTACCCAAGACGTAGCCCAGACTTAACCTAGACGTACCCAAGACGTATCACAAACATCCCCCATACGTATCCCTGAATTACGCCAGACGTACCCCAGACTTACCTCAGACGTATCCCAAACGCACCCCAGACGTACCCAAGATTTACCCCAGATGTACCCCAGAATTCCCCCAGAGTACCCCAGTCGTACCCCAGACTTCCCCCAGACGCACCCCAGACTTCCCCCAGACGTTACCAGACGTACCCCAGAATTACCATAGACGAAGTCCAGACGTATCAAGATGTACCCCAGACTTACCCAGATGTACCCAAGACGTATCCCAGACATCCCCTAGACGTAGTCCAGACGTACCCGAGACTTACCCCAGACTCACCCCGGCTCGGCTCCTCCGATCACTCCCCTCCATCAATTCCATTGTTGCACTATTAAACTAATTGTTTACCTAACCAGTTTCATCCAATTTAGTGATTATGGATTACACCCTAAAATTGGTTCAGTTTTTTTTTTCTACGACTGAGATCTCCTATTGTCTGTAGAAAACAACATACATACTAAAATTTTCAATAAAAAGTTTATAAAAATCAATTTAGTGATTTTTCTTTCTCACCTATTCTAAACCTTCATAACTCTATGATACAATACTTGAAGTTCATCATCGGCAAACTAGGAACCAATCAGAAGTCAGCCAGCAAAATTGTAGCCAATCAATGTTGAGCACATCAAATCTTACTAGAACGACGAGTATTTTCGCAAAAATCCTGACTTTGTCTAGTAAGATTTGATAATTTTTCGCCTATGTCTAATTATCCGCGTTTTCGCAAAACCCCTAGGATTTTCGCGAAGATTCGAAGTATCAAATTATCCTACGACATATACAAGCACCCGACCCCCCCCCCTTCCGGTGATCACGTAATTGTTGAATGATCCCTTTTTCAAATATCTACAAAGCATTGATTTTACAAAGCTGCAATCTGGCATGATCATACGTATTGATAAAACTGTCAAACATGTTACACGTAAAGGGGATATATATTTTTTTACTCGCTATTTCTATTGTATGAGTGTCACTCAATAGCTTTTTTAAAGACAATAGGGGAACGTTTTTCAATTCAGGGATCCGATATTGAGTTTAATGTGATAATTTTCGTTAAACTCAAATCCCTCTCTATCAGTCAAACCGTTGTTTATAAATGCGTGAAAAAATTTACGATGGTATTATAACAATGAAATAAAGAAGGAAAACAATCACAGCTAAGTTGACTGTACAAGTTAATGAGGAATGGTCGATAAAATGTATTTTTTTTAACTACAGAACCTTATACTGCGCGTGACCTGACTAGCTCTTGGCCGATTTTAAACTTTATGCAAGTCGCTTTGCTTGCACATGAAAGGGCCATTTATTATGATTAATAGTTGGCCTCGAGTCTTCGTGGGACATCAATTAGGGAAGCTGTGTCGTTTTGACACCTAGTTCAAGATCGGTGAAGTTTTTAATGGATCACCGACACGCCACTACGTCTCCGCTACTTCGATAGTTCTTGTGGAGCTAGGAAGTTTATGATATACGAGCCTCAATTATTTTGAAAGCTTAAACAACCCTTGCTAGAGAACATGATACATTACTCCAAAATTTAAAAGTATAGTAAAATATTTTTAAAAGAAAAAGCAAGTATTAACAATAAAACACTTAATCTAGACAAGGGCACGGACATCAAGTCTGTGGATGCTAATATCTTTATTATAAAAAATAAAAATTAAAAAATTAAAAATTGCATAACTCTTTAACGACTAAACTAATTTTCATCAAATACGAGTATAGCTAGGAACTATCTCGATTACAGCAGCTTTCAAATAAAAAATCTCATCGTAATTGGTCCATTTCTTTAGGAGCTACAGTGCCACATACAAACGCATAGATACACTGACACGTAGATACATTAAAAATTTAAAAAACCCCCCCCCCGCAAAAAAGTAAACCGGACATTTAAAAAGTAAAAAATAATACCTTTCGTTGAGCCATCAAATTCATTTCAGAAATACCTATATATATTTTAATTATCGAAATCGATGGATGGCACGATAGGGTTTGCTCATTAAAATGGCGCTATAATGTCGCGTCGGGGTACCGCTTTAGTGAATCAGACCCTTCATTTGATTGACTATTCACTGATTCACTAAAGCGGTACCCCGACGACGCGACATTATAGCGCCATTTTAATGAGCAAACCCTATCGTGCCATCCATCGATTTCGATAATTAAAATATATATAGGTATTTCTGAAATGAATTTGATGGCTCAACGAAAGGTATTATTTTTTACTTTTTAAATGTCCGCTTTACTTTTTTGCGGGGGGGGTTTTTTAAATTTTTAATTTAATTTTTATTTCAAAATTTTTAACTTATTTTCAAAATAATTAAGAGTGTACTAGTGTGCTGGATATCCTGGCCGCAGCATCAGCTCACCGTGTTGCCACCATTGCATTGTATGCAGAATCAAATACTGATCAAAACGAGTCCAAACACGACATATCTGCTGTTATTTTTTCAAGGATGTGCTAGTGTTCTGGATATCCTGGCCGCAGCATTAGCTCACCGTGTTGCCACCATTGCATTGTATGCAGAATCAAATACTGATCAAAACGAGTCCAAACACGACATATCTGCTATTATGTTTTCAAGGATGTGCTAGTGTTCTGGATATCCTGGCCGCAGCATCAGCTCACCGTGTTGCCACCATTGCATTGTATGCAGAATCAAATACTGAACAAAACGAGTCCAAACACGACATATCTGCTATTATTTTTTTAAGAGTGTGCTAGTGTTCTGGATATCCTGGCTGCAGCATCAGACCAAGAGTTCCATAATCCTGCATAGTTATTAAGCATACATGAGTGTTTCAAGTTTTAGGTCACATGTATGTTTGAAAGTAAAGTAAATACACATTAAGAGTCTAAGAACCCTACCGCAGCTAACAAAAGAGCTGATGACCTTGAAACGGCTGAACCGATTTTGATAAAACGTATCTAAGAACCATCGCCAAAAAACCTGCTTGTAAATAAAAAAAAAAACGCATCCAAATCGGTTCACCCGTTTGAGAGCTATGGTGCCACAGACAGACACACAGACACACACACACACACACACATAGCGGTCAAACTTATAACACCCCTCTTTTTGCGTCGGGGGTTAAAAAATAAACAGACGCACAGATACGAGTAGACACGTCAAGCTTATAAAACCCCTCTTTTTTTGTCGGGGGTTAAAACTAAATAAATACAGGGTGAAATTAAAACATTCGACAAACTTTGAGGGATGACATTTTTCAGTAGGAAAGTTTGTCCCATAGAAAAAGTTGTTCGTAATCATGGGTAGATTCATCTCTCAAGTTGTTTACCCTGTAGTAACATGTGTAAGAGAATGATTGCGAAAGCGTATATTTTGTGACTTTTTAGCTACAGAATAGAATAGAATAGAAAAAATCTTTATTTTATAGGACATTCAGGATGCCACTTAAAACAAGTCAAGATTACATGAAATACATACAAACAAACATTAAAGGATTTAAATACATACATACGCATTCGTGCTATTGACCCTACTGACTCTACGAACATTTAGGATCTGAAGCAGCCTATTAAACTGAACAAAAAGCGTTCAGTTTTATGGTAAGAATTGTCCCCTAAAGCAGCGGTTCCTGAATAGTGTTCCGCGGAACCCTAGAGTTCCGTAAGAGGCTCTCAGGGGTTCCGTGAAAATTCAAGATTTCGAAATTTTTTTTCTAGTCTAGCTAGATATTGTAAATCGCTCCACCCTTGATATAAAACTCGTATGCAGGTAAGTATTTATCATAAAAAGTCGATCTTTTAAAGTCAAACTATACTTACAAGATGCGAACACCAAGCCACAAACGATTTCACGATAAAAAAACAATGTTACTTTATACTTGAGCTAGGGTTCCGCCCCAAAACAGTGAACCAAAAAGGGTTCCGTAGCCAAGAGAATTCGGGAACCGCTACCCTAAAGTATCGCTAGCTAATTTGATGTCACGCCTTGTCAAATTGATGGCCTACCCTCAAGGAAATTTCATTTGTGTTTCTGTTGCAACAAAACGTATTTTCCAACCTTAATACAATCTAAAACAACCATAAACTAAGTTTTCATCATCACATACCCCGCTGGTTTAAGAGCTTGCCATAAAATCGCCACTAACGTACCTACGTGACATCACAAAGTACCAACCTTTGCGTGTCAAGACCTACTTTCCTTACTTCTGTAGCAAAAACATAGGACATGCTAGTCTTTCCTGTAGGTCAACATGAGGACAAGTGTTTTTCATTGTCTTCCTTTCTTTATATTTTTTGTAACTCCCAATTGAAGCGCTCCTAGCCCAGTGGCTCTCACTGATCTCAACCGATCAGTGAGGTTAAGCAACGTACACCGAGGCAGGGAACCTGATGGGTGACCAAAGTGGCAATTTATCACGAGCGTTTCCGTGCTTCGGAGGGCACGTTAAGGTGTCGGTCCCGGCTGTTGTCGATTGACTACAGTCGTTAAAACCAAGTCAGAGACCATTGTGCGGTTTGAAAACTCTGACACCAGGGTTGTTAGCCAAGTTCGCCACACACTTGACTATATCTACACGATAAGAAGAAGAAGTACTCCCGATAAAACAGAGGGTTGTTATTAGTTTGACGAGTGTATATCTGTGTATAACTGTGTATTTGTCTGTGGTATCGTAGCCCTTAAACGAACAGGTATGTACTTAGTTGAGATGGTTTGTAGCTATTTATTAAAGTTATAAATAAAGCTATGAACCATCTCAATCAAGTCAGCTTTCAAACAAACAAAAAACCTCATCGAAATTGGTCCCTTTTTTTAGGAGCTGCGATGCCACAGACAGTGACATAGATACACAGACATACTGAATCACTATCAAACTATACACATGTCAAACTTATGACACCGCTCTTTTTTTGTCGGGGTTTAAAAAACATATTAATGTAAGTCTCAAAACATCCCAAAGAAAGTTTTGTATCATCCTAGACAATCACAAGATAGATGACTTTGTTTTTACGTGGAACTTTTATCTTTTATCTTTCTATAAAGCAACAAAATTAAGTACACGTGAAACGAGGGTCGAATCAACTGAAAAAAAAAACGCGAAATTGCTTTTTTTGTCGCTTGTCCTCTAGTTGCTATAAACAAAAACGTAATTACGGATAAGATTACGCGTCGTGAAAATTGTTATTTTATTATGTTGTCACCAAAGAAAACAAATGACCGGAAAAGTGGCTTGCTTTTGTTTCTTTTTCTCCCTAGTGACCCAGGAAATCTCTGAGCGTATATTTCTGATTGGGTACATTAAAATAGTATACAGGACTAGCTGATGCCCGCAACTTCGTTTGCGTGTTATTTTTTTTTTGTACAGAGTACACAGATTGAAAACTCTATCTTACGTGATTTAGATTTTTACAAACGAAAGTTTTTTCCCGCTAACTCCCGTTCCCGTGGGAATTTTGCAATATCCTGTTGCAACTAAGCTTTAAGTTTACTAAGATACCTGCATGCCAAATTTCAAGCGTCTAACTTAAACGGTTTAGATTTTTCATACAAAATGATTTTCCCGCTAATTCCCGTTCCCGTGGGAATTTCGAGAATTCCTTTCTTAATGCACCTCTACGGTACCTAAGCTACGTCTCTTCCAAATTTAAAGTGCCTACGTTTAGCCGTTTAGGCTGTGCGTTGATATGTTTTTTATTTTTATTAAAAAAATGGGTTCGCTCTTGACCACAATCTAGCTTAGGGCAAAGATGTGGTCGAGGATGTAGCGAGCTCACCCAAAGCGTATATCTGAGCGTATATTAGGAAAGACTATGTCAGTCAGTCAGTCAGTCAGTTTCTCCTTTTATATATTTATAGAATATTAAATAAAGGTAGATATTTATTGGGTATGATTGAAAATGACATCCTAAATTCAGGTAACTTCTTCCACGTTGGACTGGGAATGACAACCTATCACTACTGTAGACGCCATGTCTCGGGGGCATTTTAATTAAACACGACGCTCGTATAAAATGAGATATAATCAATTTAACGCGACATACTTATACATTTTGGTAAATGAACACATAACATAGCGCTTATGCGCACGATCAACACTTTTCGATGACTCTAAACGAATGGCTCTGGCCCGGATTGCTGTCACCTTCTTTTTTTACAAGCGTTCGCGAATATTTCAAAATTCAATTTTATCTTTTTAAATCAATACTTGATAGCACTCCGACCAGCCAGCACCGTCTGTGAAACGTAGTCCCATCTCGGTGAAGACCACATATCATACTACTATACTCATTACTCATATTCCATCTAATAACCCTCACAACGAATGAGTGGCTGCAAGTGGTTTCAGAATCACATGACGTTCTCCCTACCCTGTAAGGGATCATAGGTATAAATTCATGTAAAATTTAAAAAAATGCTGAAATTAATTTTATAAGTCAGCAAAAGAACAGGAATCACGTAACTATTTTGCAAAGAGACTAATTGTAATATTTCTCTATTATTACAATTACACCCTTAATCAATACAGAGGTAAAAATGGTGTACGAAAATTGATGTGGGGTACCTATGATGAGATCGTAGTACGACATACAAATTCAACGATTTGATTGGATAAAGGAGATCATACGATGCGATGCACATCGCGTGATTTTACACAGCTAGAGACAGTTTTAAAGAAGTTGACCTGAAATTATATAGCGACGCCAATAGGCGTCACAAAACGGGAACACTGTTCTTTGATGTGGCGAAGGCCTTCGACAGGGTCTGGCACAACGGCTTGTTATACAAGCTCTACTCAGCAGAAGTGCCAGACCGTCTCGTGCTCATCATACGAGACTTCCTTTCTTGTCGAAGCTTTCGTTACCGCATCGAGGGGTGTCTCTCGTCCTCCCACCCCATCAGAGCCGGAGTCCCGCAGGGCTCCGTCCTCTCTCCTCTCTTATATACCCTATTCACTAGCGACTTTCCTAAGTTTGAGTACTCACCTCAAACGGCTCTATTCGCGGACGACACAGCAGTGTACTGTTCGTCTCGCAGCCTCCGCCCAATCGTCCGAATCCTGCAGCGCGCAGCCGATACTATCGGTGAGTGGTTCAGGAAATGGCGTATTGAGGTAAACCCTGCTAAGAGCGCCGCGGTGCTCTTTGGCAGGCAACAACCCATGCCAACCATTCACATCACCATGTTTGGTCAACCCATCCCTTGGGAAAGGAAAGTCTGCTATCTGGGCGTCACCCTTGACAAGGCAATCACGTTCTACCCTCACATCAAAACAGTGCGGAGCAGAGCTGCGTTCGCGCTCGGCCGCCTTCACTGTCTCCTCAACAAGCACAGTAAATTGTCCCTTAGAAATAAGGTGAGGATTTACACAGCTTGTATACGCCCTATCATGACGTATGCCGGCGTTGTCTTCGCACACGCGGCACCTAGTCATATCCATCTCCTCCAAATAATCCAGAACAAGTTCATGCGCAAGGCTACGGGTTCCCCGTGGTTCGTGCGCAATGAGAACTTGCATTTAGGACTGCCGACCATCTCGCAGTACCTTAAGCAATCCTCCACCCGTTTCTTTGATTCTGCCCCGCACCACCCCAATCTCCTGGTGGTGGCTGCGGCCACTTACGACCCCGTCCTCAACAACCCCGGCAAACGCCGTCCGAGGAACGTCCTCAACGACCCGGACGATCCCATCACCCTCGCAATTCAGGCCGACCAACAACGCGCAGAGTCCCGTACACCAAACAGACCGAGATACCGTCCTCGCCGGCGAGGACCTTCGTCACGTATACCTCCTCACCTCCGCCCCGATTCGCGGTACCGGTACGTACCCGGCCGCTTCTCTCCACAAACGTATGTCCGACGGTTCCCTCGCAGTAACGCCCTAAGCCGAGGTTCGAGCCCCACAGGGGGCACCCTTAGGCCTGTTACTTAAAATTTTGGGTTGAGAGCCATCTGCGCTCACCACTTGCTCGGTGAAGCTGTCAAGGCCATCAGCGGCCAAAAGCGTAGTCATTCCAAAAAAAAAAAAAAATTATATAGCGATTTATAGATATCTATTTCTAAATATAATTAGGGACCGTGTCGCAGCTTCGAAGCGTAGACAAGATATGCGGTCAGTTGCAGAAATGTTCACTAAAGTTAAGCATAAACTTTTAAGCAAACTGCAAGGGTTTTGGTAATTATAAATAACTAGCTTACCGCCCGGGACTTCGTTCCCGTGGGAATTCGGGAAAATTATTTAGCCGTGTGGTGATCGGTAGAGAATAACACCACCCCATCTCTTTCCGTGGGTGTCTATCGGTCCAGTAGTTTCGGGACCTATTCAATGCAAACAAACAAACAATCAAATCCTTCCTCTTTATAATATTAGTATAGACAGCGCCGTGCCGAATAGGAGTCGAAGTGGTCGCCATGGCCGAAATCGGTCGGATGGATCATCATCATAGACATGTGTAGATAATAAAAATTTAGTATGTTTAAATAAATTGCAGATAAAAGCATCTCGTGCTCAATTTAAATTTTCTCTTTAGTTGTTTTACACGCACAGGTTGAGTGCAAAATAACAATATTACACTTCAACGTTACAAAGTAAAAATCATTTAAGTTTAAAGCATAATAAAAAGGTCGTAAATGGTTGCTTTTAAAGTCATTTAAGCGATGACGCAAATAGTGAGTTATACAACATTAATAAAACTAGTTTTTTTTCCTAGCTTTGCTTTATATGGTTTGGTTTTGATGGTGATAAACTGACACTAATTGCTTTATTTAAGGCAGTTTATGATTGCCGACCAAAGCTAGACAGTATAAAGAGCCAGCTATCCTCAGAATCGCAATTGCCAAGGAAAACATAACCTTAAACATTTCCGCAGAAGATTGTATTTGTTTTGCATTGGACTGACATTGAATAATGATCGTGATTTGCTGAAAGGCGCATTTAAACGAAAAATTTTAAAAAAACTTCGCTCTATATAAATAGGTTCCAACTTTCCTTGTGTTGATTTGGAAGTCTATTATTCTGATGAGAGAAAGTCTCATTAGCATATTAGCATTACTGTAATATAATTATAATAGATATTAGAATAAGTAAAAATAAAAATTAAAAACATTGTTCTAGTCAACCATTGGATTCATGTACGAGTATGTACTTCATTAATTATTGTAATCTATACTTAATATTATAAAGAGGAAAGATGCTACATTAGGTATCCGTGAGTAACATAGGCTACATAATTTTTCCGAATCCTCACGGGAACGAAGTCCCGAGCGGGATGCTAGTATCTTTATAAAAAACTCACGATGCAATAAAGAATTTTGAATTTGAATTTGAAATTAATCAATCTATTAAATACTTTTATTGACATACTAGAGAATGCTAGAGACCGCATTCCCGTGCTGAGAATTTTGTAAATCCTTCCTTATATTCGTAAAGTGAAACTGTGCCAACTTTCTACCTTCAGGGAGAAGGTCTTCTTCTTCTTATCGTGTAGGTATAGTCAAGTTTGTGGCGAACTTGGCTAACCCTGGTGTCAGAGTTTTCAAACCGCAAAATGGCCTCTGACTTGGTTTTAACGACTGTAGTCAATCGACAACAGCCGGGACCGACAGCTTAACGTGCCCTTCGAAGTACGGAAGCGCTCGTAGCCCAGTGGCTCTCGCTGATCTCAACCGATCAGTGAGGTTAAGCAACGTACACAGAGGCAGGGAACCTGATGGGTGACCAAAGAGGCAATTTATCACGAGCGTTTCCGTGCTTCGGAGGGCACGTTAAGCTGTCGGTCCCGGCTGTTGTCGAGGGAGAAGGTAGAAAGTAGAGACAACTAGAAGTCCACATGATCGGTCGGACAAGAACTGTGGTATGCATTCGAATTTCATCTGTAGTGAGACTGCATCCAAAAATAACTGCGTGATCGCAAGCACAGTTTGGTGCCAGCACCTACTGCCCACACGGTGGCGAGACGTCAGTCACCCCTGTTTTTTTACCAGCCCATATACATCCCCACCGAGAGGCATGGGCCTCCTTTCCAACCACGAAGGGGATTTAGGCCGTAGTCCACCACACTGGCCCAATGCGGGTTGGTGGACCGCTCGTCTTTCGAAATTAATTTTCTTGGACGGGCGGGTTTCATCACGATGTTTTCCTTCACCGTTGAGCAATTGATAATTAGAAATCCGTACATAAATCCGAAAAGATGACTTTAGTGGTACAGGCCCGCACCAGGATATGAACCCGCAACCTTCCGATTACAAGTCTGACTCATTACCAACTTGGCTATCACCCTTGTTACGCGGAGACGTAATCTCTTCCGTGGCCACTTGAATCAAATGTATCACCAGACATAGATCTATTTGCATTTAAATGGGCAAGAAAATGGTGAGAAATTAACAAAAAAAAAGTTTTTTTTTTTATTTAAGTCTACACTTCTTGTTTCCTGTTTAGTTATTAAAGACTAAGCGTTTTACATAAATAAATAAATTAAATTAAATATTCGTCACGGGCATAGACATAGAAATAAGTTAAGTCACGGGCCGTTCGGCTCTATGCGAGTTGTTGCCATCGAACGTGAGTCAATGAAAAATTCATATTCATATTCAAAATCGAAATTGGAGATTCGATAACCATAGACGGCATACCAGCAACTCGAGCCATAGCCATTCGTGGAAAGATTTTAATTAGGCGCATCTGTTACTCGTTAGTGTGTTCTTCGCATTATAAGAGAATAAATGGTGCAAAATCGAAATTCATTTATTTTTCTTAAAACCGATAACACACAACCCGCGAAAGCAAATAACGTATCCCCACTTCAACTGTTACTATACCAACCCCTCGTGTTATTCACTTATTTACCACTTACTTATTTACGTACCTATTGCTTCTAGTAGACTCAATAAATTTAAAGAAAACGCCGAGTAGAGCGTGACGTAGGCAAGAACTAAAATATTCAAACCCAAGAGGTAGATAATGTGTTTAGAACAGCAGAATGTTTACTTAGGTACCTAATCTATTAAATGTAGATAGTTGGGAACGTCTCGTAGAATAAACATTGTCGTAAGAGTCATCCGGATTGATAGATCGGTTAATGATCTTTCTATACATCGATTTGAGGGTTGGCACTGATAATAAGTTGTATTTGGCCTTTATACTGCCTTAATATGGTTAAAATGCAGACATGATGTTTTTGGTGGTTGGAAAGTATTCTTTATATGACGTCGGCGATAAGAAAGGATTTTCCAAAATTCCCACGGGAAAGGTAGGAAATCGGGAAAAACTAAATATGAGTACAAATATGTGTATAAAAAGAAACAGACAAGTGTCGATATGTTCATCGATTTCTACCAACTGCCAAATAGAAAATGCATGGTCCTGACTATTAACTGATTCATAAAGGCCTAGGCCTAGCCCATACCACCCACATAACACCCTTAAACCTAGAAAGTGGAAATCTTGAACAATGGTTCCCTTAACGGCGTAGACTGAATAAGGGAGGATTTTGATTTGCCTCTTGATCGACGGGTCCTGGGTTCAAATCCCAGTCAGGGCAAATATTTGTGTAAAAAGCAGATGTTTGTTCTCGGGTCATGGATGTTTGTGTCTGTCTTTATGTGTGTTCCGAGGGACCCACGACACAAGGGAAAACCTTAGTGTGGGCTTTTGAGTGTATGGCGTTTTATTTTATTTATTTATTATTATTATTATTATTATTATTATTTTCCAAAATTCCCATGGGAACGAGACTTCATCCTCGAGTGTAAAAATAAATGGTGTGTAATATGTTTCTGCTAGCGTTCAGGAAAACCCTTTTTATTTTTATATTAACGGAGTAAGGTCTACCCTTGATGTGTCCTTACGTCTAATGGAATTGCGAAGGACTGTCGACGTGACGACTCGATACGTGACTCTAGCACCCAAACTTACGCCCTTTTGTGGGGTAATTCACCCTTCTTTAGGGTAAATATTTGAAGTACATAATAAATGTGAGAAAACGTGTTTGATGTTACGTTGATTTTCGTTGAGTGGCAATGTTAGAGTTCATATTTTATTCACCCTCGACGCAAAAAGAGAGGTGTTATAAGTTCGATCGGTATATAATGTGTCTGTCTGTGGCAGTTGTGGCAACGTAGCTCCTATGACCGGATTTGGATGCGGTTTATTTTATTTGAAAGCAGGTTTTTTAGCGGTGGTTCTTAGATATGTTTTATCAAAATCGCTTTAGCCGTTTAAAAGTTACAAGCTTTGAATATCAGGGGTGATACAACATTTTTAAGTTGTACAATTATTTCGAGTTGTACAAGGTTAAGGTCCAATTTCACCATACTCTGTAAGGCCCGTGTTCACCAAAAATATAACCAACGGTTAAACGGCGGTTAGAAGCTAATCAGACAAAATGTCAAAAAAATGTATGAAAATGACATTGTCAAATCTCTGGTTAGCTGCTAATCGTTGGTTAAATTTTTGGTGAACACTGGCCTTAGTTAATCCATGATTAAGAAGTTAATCAGACAAAACGTCAAACAAAAAGTAGGAAAATGACATTGTCAAATCTCGGGTTAGCTGTTAATCGTCTGTTAAATAACTAATAGAGTATGGTGAAATTGGGTCTAAGGCCCGTGTTCACCAAAAATATAACCGACGGTTAAACCGCGGTTAGCAGCTAATCAGACAAAATGTCAAAAAAATGTATGAAAATGACATTGTCAAATCTCTGGTTAGGTCCTAATCGCTGGTTAAATATTTGGTGACACTGGCCTAAGTTGAGCACAAATTTAATGTCAAATAGAACCAATTGTCATGGTTTTTACCACGCAAGATAATGTCAATTTCGAGCAGTAAATTTCGATCGTTTGTCGCTACGTTACTTCTCCGAGGTGACCGCTGAACAACTTTCCCCAAGGAACCTATATGAAATTCCCAGAAAAAAAATTCGACGGCATAAGTTGTTTGTGTCAGGGTAATTTTTTTATCACTATCCAAATTTTTTGTACGTAAACTTTATGAAAATTTAACAGACCCATATTTTTTTGTTTCTACGTTTCATATAAATATTTCAAGCTAGATCGTCTGAAGCATGAAAATAAATCAAAATTTTTGTATGGAAATAAAATAACATCGTCCAATTGACTTGAAACTTTATAATAGTAGTCTTCAACACAATTTGTGACACCGATAATTTTGTGAAATTTACAAGGGAAAATTTTACCAGGAAATAATTGAAGGTGATCATCTGAATTCAGGGTTTACGTACTTGCCAAGCTGTCCCTCCCACCCTGTATGTATATAACTAACCTAAGTGAACCTTTCCAAATTTTTAATTCCAAAAGCTTTGCATTTCCTCCTCAAATTCGTTCGAAAACATCGATAGTTGTAATCCCAGAAATAACTTGTATCGAGACTAACAAGCAGCGGTATCGATGCGTAGACTACACAACTTAGACGCTAAAAATAATAATAAATGTAACTAATATATAGGATGTTTTTTTGGAGGTATACAAAGGTGATATTTCACTTTAATATGGAGCTTGGGCCTGGTCATTGTACAGTACTCCATAAGTCGTCATTAATACTAATAATGACATTAGTAGCGTCTATTTTTCATAAAATACATTAGTTTTATTGTAGAAAAATATTTAAGATTGATTATTATTGCCATACTTACAATGATGGTGGAATAAAATGACAGATGACAGTGACATTAATGACAGTTGACAAGTGAACGCGCGTTCAAAAATCTATCTACCAGTTTAATCTCATCATCTCATGACATCAAATATTATAAAAAGTGAATGCTCTGGTGTTATTATTCTTACGCCATTTGTTTTATCCAATATTATAAAGATTTAGCTAGAATTTACTTGTTAAATACAAACAAGTCGATTAATTATTAACAATTAAGCATTGACTATTTTGAACGTGAATTGTCAAACAATATGGCAACCTCAGTGTGGTAACTACGAAAACACGTATGATTTTCAATATTTTATAATTTTCTACAAATCAGCCAGGGATTTTTGAAATTTTTTGATATTTTTCCAGGAATAAACTATTTATTTTTTATTTTTCTGGATACTGTACAAAGGCCAGGCCCATTTTGAAAAATCACCTTTAAAATGAAATAAAATATGTAAAAATAAATTTTATTGACATGGTATTGGTTTTATTAGAGAGATATTCTTATGCCATTTGTGGTTTAAAATGGTTTCGGGCATAAGGGCGCCACGTCTGGCTCGAATGTAGGTTCTGTGGAAGTAAAGCTGCCTCCTACTCAGCGGTTCGTGGGTTCGTCCCGGTATGTATGTAAAAAGCAAACGTTTGTTCCCAGATCCAGACAAATGCGTCTAAAACAGTGAAGTGAACAAGTTCACTTCACTCCTATCTAGAGCGATAGTTTTTAATTGAACCTGTCAACAGGTCCCTTAAAAGTTCGAGTAAATACCCCTGAGCTAGATTAAAACCAAACACGAAGGTTCCTTTTATAACGGAGGCAAGGAACTGGGGAGGGTTCTACAAAATCCCGGGCATCCTTTAGTTATAACTAGTTTTATTTTAAATTAACCTGAATACATTTTAATATCGGCTTTTAAGCAGGATATTTGGTGTGGAATAGAATTTACGTCCAGTATTGTATAATCTGTGCATTTTGAACCAGACGTCCGTTTCACATAAACAGCCGAAGTCCAATAAGAAGATTCTTTTTTTGATACGGCAAATAAAAATGTCGGGAAACAAAATAAACACCACCAAGAGCATGTGTTCCAGATTGTCTAAGCGTTTGATCCAACATCTCTTTGTTTTGGAGCTATTTTCAGGCATTTTACGGAATTTTCTGAACGGAATACTATGTTTTTGGTGCTGACAGAAATGTACTGGCAGAAAATCAGCACTGTTGACTTTCAAGTATTAACAACCCATGCTGAGTCAAAACCCATTCACTGTCACAACGCTATTGCTAATGATATGCTTTATTTTAGTAACATAATTGTAGCTCTATTATCATAGTGTTAATTTTTTATTGTGTTTTGTAAAGTTAATAAATGATATCTATGTCTATAGTCGATACAAAGAACACGATTGTGTGTTACAGTAATAAAAAAAATATTGAAAAGCTCACTGAGTTTTAAATGTCTTCAAATTGCTGCATGACTTTCTTACAAAATTGTGGCAAATAGTCCTTAAAGCAATCAATTCCTTGGTGGTACTTATTTGCTAGGTTACTAAAGACTGGATCTGGGGAAATTAACTGGTATCCTAAAGTTAATTTGGCTGAGAAGTTGGGGACAATCGATTTCATTAAGGAGCAGTTTGTACAAAAAAAATAGATCCCATAGTTGTCTACGCGCTGATGTGAGTGCTACTTTGTTGAATCTATTTAGTCTTTTCTCGTAAGAGATTTTTTTACCCGATAGTCCAACTGAAATGGAGAGGTGCCAAAAAAACGTTTCTGAATGCGCTCGAGTCTCAGAGAATGCAATGCGTAGTTGCGTACTGTTCGCCACCTAGGGGGATCCTCCATATTAGATTTAGAATAACGTCACTTAGCTGACCATGCGTTGTAAACGTGTATGCATTTCAGCTCAATTAGTAGAGGGATCAAATTTAGTACTTACAGACATACTATCTATACTTACGTACAGACATATCTTATTGCAAATAATAACAAGCTCGTATAATGTACACTACATATGCTACTCTCCAGCTTAACAATTATATGCAATTTACTATATTGCTATGGACGCCTTCTATTGCAACAAAACATAAATAAAACACTTTTATAAATGTTAAAACTTCTTCATGAAAAAAACATTATAAATTCAGAATACAAAAAATATAAATCGAATTTTTCACTTCAGATTTTTATACCTGTTATAACGTTTTGTAGTGCTTCGAAATTTTTCTAGTGCCTATTAAAAAAGTTTTCCAACGAAAAATGCTGTGTAGATTAAATAGTTTGCGACTGAAACATTTTTGTGCGCTTTTTAAATCAAAATGTTCGTTTATAGGTTCACTGTGTAAATATTTAAGCATTTTTAACGTATTTGAACAGTTACATTAAATGTGGACAAAAGTATAGTCAATAGCTCAAATTCACTGAGCAAATAACTGCGCTGATTGAATTGGTAAATTGATCGTCATGGTTCGATTTCTGAAAATTCCCAGATGGAAGATTTTGTGTAACTTTTCTTTGTGAAAAATGTGTGCTCCAAAACCCACACCACAGGTGTACATGTCAAATCAGGTAGGTTGAAGTGGACTGGGCAGGACATGTCAGCCGCATGCATTCCAACCGCTGGGCAACGATTGGCCACCTCTTGGACCCAACAGATGGCCAAAGGTGACGATGACTCCGGCGAGATGACCTAGCCACATCACCGCCCCTGAAAACCAGATAGACGTGGCCCAAAATTGGACTATCTGGCAAAAGAAACCGGTCTGTTCAGTTTGTATAAACTTGATATACGTCACAGGCCGGTGATTCAAAAGTCATTCTGTATATTAAATCTGATATTAATTGTGGACGCAATTTTCTATGTATTCTACCTATTTTCTTTTATAATAATGAAGGTTTTGGTATATTTACTGTATATGCCAATGTGCTTTTTTCTTCGTTTCTTATCGTGCGTGCACATGTGGCTTACTTGAATAACCCTGAGGACTGAGTTTTCAAACCGCCAAGCCTCTGATTTGGTTTAACGACTGTAGTCAATCGACAACAGCCGGGACCAACGGCTTAACGTGCCCTCCGAAGCCTGAAACGCTCGTGAAGACGCTATTTTAGTCACCTATCAGGTTCCCTGCCTCTGTGTACGTTGCTTAACCTCACTTATCGGTTCAGATCAGCAAGCGTCATTGGGTTACGGGCTACATTAGACTTTAGAGTCTTACAGTGTGTAAACCACATCATAATACGAACATCAAAGTTATAGCACCTATAGTAGTAAAAGATTGGTGATACACTTTTACAATCTAGATTTTAGTACTCATAAAAACTAAGATTCACTTCGATCATAATTTAAGGTCATATTTTCCATAGCTGCCTCATAGTTACGTCATCTCTTTATCATTTAGACGCCCGAGTTTTCCTATGTATGACGTAAGCTGGCGAATAAATAAATAAATAAAAATATTCTTGGACTATTCATACAGCGCTATCTAACCTCGAAACTAAGTCAAATAAATATCTTTATTTGCTGAAATGTCGTAAATACACTTTTCAATTTTAAATTATTTTGCTCGCACATAAACCTGAGAAGGCTCCATTTTCACGTCAGCTTTAATTTAAAAAACTTATTAATCCATTCGCTTCGATGCCACAGAACGACACACAGATATTTAGAAACACAGAAACACGACAAACTTATAACACCGCCGTGTGGTGATCGGTTGAGAATAACACTACCCCATCTCTTTCCGGTGTGTGTCGTAAAAGGCAACTAAAGAAACAAATGAGGCCTGCCTCCTAGTAATCCATCTTAGGCAACGACACCTCAGTTTGTTTTGAGTCTTATGCAGAGTAATAGGCTCTGTGAAAGGCCGTCTGGTCCGCGATCACCCTCCTACCGAAGTCCGACGCCAAACAGCTTGCTGTGTTTCGTCGGTGCGTGGGAGTACCAGTGCCATTGACATTTTCTGGATTAATTCGCTCCATCGTTGACCTAATCTATGACCTTGGTCAAGATTGGGGTCAAGAGTTAACCCATCACATAATTTTTAAAAAAACGCCCCTCGTTTTATGGCGGGGGTTAAAAATGTTCACCATTTTTAACCGTCATTGAATAGCCATTGATTACTAGTATCGCCTCCCAGGGGGCATAGTTACAACAGCAGTCCTATTAGCCTTAAGTTATTTTGTACACCACCTTATGGACTCCGTGCGAAATAAAAATAAACAATTTTTAATTTAATTATACTTTCAAACTAACCAACACAATTCGCATCTGTAGTTCGCTTTTAGGAATCTTCCAGCTGACAACCTTAAGACAATTAATTCAAAACCTATCTCTTTGTTTCAAATAAAACAATATTTACCAACACTCACTTTGCCGCGGTATTCTTTTGATCTTTGTAAAAGACTTTTAGATGTCTCAGTTCAGATGAGTTTTGTTAGTAGAGAAGATACTAATTTATCATGAACTGCGGCCTGAGACTTTGATCTCTTTAAAGTTCGAGTGCATAGGCATCTTTGACCACATTTTCGCCCCTGGGCTGGATTGTGGCCAAGAGCAAACCCATGATTTAAAAGAAGAAACTTGATAGTCTCACTGGTGTGATATCGGTGTGACGTCTATCGTGTACAAATAATGTCATGGTATTCTACACGTCCAATATCTTTGATCAAATGTGATACTATCTTTTTTTTTATTATAAAACTAGCTTTTCGCCCGGGACTTCGTTCCCGTGGGAATTTTCCCGTCAATTTTCCAATGTTTTTAATAGTTATTCTGCTATTCGGGACGGAGAGAAATACAACAAATAAAAAACCATGGCAATCGGTCCAGCCGTTCTCGAGTTATAAGTGTTGTAACAAACACGACTTTCTTTTATATATATATATATATATAATATATATATATATATATATATATATATATAATATATATATATATATATATATAAGATATAAGATAAGATAAGATAAGATAAGATAAGATAAGATATAAGATAAGATAAGATGGGTTAACTCTTGACCTCAATCTTGACCATAAAGGTCAAAGATG